>LPNX010283424.1:0-138633 GCA_001517045.1 Pseudotsuga menziesii | reverse complement strand
AAAGAGCCTCTTTTTAACAAATGAGAGAGTGCTAAAACCCTAAAACCAAAAAACCAACCCTAACCAGCTTAGCCACCTAACAAAGAGCCTAGACCTAAATCGAAGAACCGGGAGTGAGGGGAGGCCTCCACCCAGGAAAGGCGCCCCCACTCCAAACCTGTGCACTAAAAACAAGCCAAGGATGAGGCCACATGTGTGAGTCTGGATGTAGGTAAGCTCATCCTTTAGGTCTGGCAGGAGCCTGAGCTAGGTTTGGGAAGCCCACTGATGGTGTAAGCTTCAGTCTTCACCTCGATCAAATCACTGGACCAATGAGAGCTCTCCATCTCATGTTTAGCTGGAGATGACATGTCTGATAACTGATAATAAATTAATTGCTCTCTTAATGATGACTGAAGTTGAGTTATGATAACTCCAATCATCATAAGTGTTCCATGAGATGTCATTTAGCCTTTCATTTTACTGAATTTGGATTAATTTGGAGATTTTTAGTTTTCTCCAAAATAATCATTTTTTTTAATAAAAATCATTTTTTAATAAAAATCATTTTTTTACTAAAAATCATTTTTTACTCAAAACTGACTTTTTTGAGTAAAAAGGCATTATGTGTCCGATTGCTGATCTGAAAGTTGGCTTTGACTGGCTGGCTGATCAAGAATGATTTTTGGCTTAAGGTTAGAGCCTTCAATCACTAAATTCTGAGTCTGGATCACGAACGGGTTTTTTCCATTTAATTTATGGAAAAATTAACCCAAAAAACTTAGGAAAAGTAATTAAAAATTAAAAAATTAAAAAAAATAATTTTTCACTGTTCGAAAAAGATTTTTTTCGAAATTTTTTTATGTGTCCAAATGACTTAGGACATGACCATGATCTATCTAAATAATGTCTAGTAGGCTTATAACACTCAGTTGGGCTCTAATAACCCCCCAAGGCCCAGAATTCAGCATTGGGCATTCCAGCTTTGGAGGAAGCCGGAGAAAACCTCGTCAATTATACTTGGCTGAAGGCAAAGCATAATTGTCAGGGGCAAAAAACTCCCTGGAATACCCTATTTGCGATTCTACGTCTTAGGAGACTGAACCACTCAAAAAATCCTACTAGCACATTTTATTACAAACCTCGTGGGGCCATGGTCAAAATTATTCAAATAAAAAAGTGACTAGCCAATATTGGCTAGACAAGCAGACGGATCGACTGATACAATGGAATTAGACTTTGAACAAGTCTGTCAACTGGTGGCTCCTCAGGTAACCCAACTTATGGTACAAAAATTTGGATAAAAGGTGGTGAACAAGGTAGGTTTAGATTGATAGGAATCCGAATCCTAGGAGGCATATGGATCTAAAGGCGATGAATGACGTTGAATATGGATCTGACGATGACAGTTCAAGGAATCAAACTGAGGGGTATTCCACCTAAGTTTATGCGAGTAGCTTGGTGGAGCACTGATGACGTGGTGGTGTGCTGTGTAATGAATGTAGGTGTAAGAGTATCAAAAATAGGGTAAAAAATCGAACTATAACTGAGTGTGCAGAAGGAGAGCATATAAATGGTGGCTCACAGGCCAAAAAACAAGCTCTAAAACTGAATTGCAATAGCATGTTACAATAGGAGAGTCTACAACAAAGTGGCTAGAAATACAACACGCAGCACTATATAGAAAGAAAATGACGCACTAACCTATGGGGTATAAGTTGAAGCAAACTTGTAGCTAAAAGATGGAAGCCCCTCACAAATCGTATCCTCTGCTAGGTGATGAAACCGCAATCAAACAATATGAAATGGAAGAACAATAGGCCAAGAGAATCCCACTACTGAGAGGGAACTTAGGTATAAGATCCCTAAATAGACAGACAACTAATCTACCTCAATCATGACATGTGGGGAGTGGTTTCCTGGAACTTCATCCCTTTGGTCCTCAACACCCGGTATACTCCGACATGTACGAGGAGGACTATGAAGGGCTAGCTTTCGTTACAAAATGGAGTGTGGTATTCCACCCTGACTTTCGGAACCCCTTTGTTGTGGTGTACTCCCACAGAGCAAGGGGGCCTTCGACAGAGTGGTCGTGACCTTGTCAACAAGTACAAGAGGATTTTGGTACCCTAATGGACAACAACTATGTCTCAAATGTGAGTGACAAAGAGGGTTTATTTGGATTCCTATCCCCAATGTCCTATACTGTTGATGTATTTGTAACTTCAGAATGTATTCACTTGTATATCTTATGTATTGTACCCTGATGTTTATTCTGGGAAGTATCTATAATGTAATTGAATCATGTCAAGCCCCAATGTTCTGATTGAGAGATTCAATAATGTAAACAAGTCATGTAAAATCATTGAGGTTAACCCTCCATTGTGAGTCAGGGCAATAGTCCCCACAATTGTGTCAAGGTTAACCCTCCTGGTTGATCGGAGGGAAAAGTCCCCACAGTTGTGGGGCACTAGGGTTATTAGAATCTCCTAGAGATGTCAGCCCTCGTAAGTAATTTTTAAGTGGGGCTGACATGTTGAAGTGGACATTAAGTGAACGAAAGAATATAAATAGAGAGTGAGTCTCTCTATTTATCACACACACACTCACTCACTAGGGCGCATGAGTGAGAGAGGAGAAGCTCTCTCAAGTGAGAGAGAGAGAACAAGCTGTTGGAGATCATCTTTATGTTTTCGGGTTTTATTGCTGCCATTGGTGCTCATTCTATCTCTAAGGAAGTTGTGGGGTTTTCTCCTTTATGGTTTCCCCGAGGAAAATTCTTTGTGTCTCTTGTTTCTTGTGTTTGATTGTTGTGCTTGTTATTCTCTCAGTTAAAGATCCTAAGATAATGCTAGCTTGAATGATAAAAATCTAACATGGTATCAGAGATAACCTGAAAAGAAGACATTGTACAGCTGCAGAAGCTAGGGCTTCTTACTTTTTGGGTCTCTCTCCACAATCCATAAGAAAAACTATGCTAGGATGACTCTCCATTGAAGGGCGCATCTTTCTGTCGAAGTAGAATTCGATTTCAGGCATTTTCAGTTTTTGGTGCGGGAAATTAGGGATTTTTACAGAAGATGAATTTTAGAGTGAGCCCAGCATAGGATTTCTCTCCTCATCAAAATTGAATTTTAGAGACTTGGGTCAAGATTTTTGGTTGGGTGAAACTCCGGGAAAGTCAAACCCTAGTTTGACCCTCAGCCAAAAAAACCCTAAATACTAAAAATGATAAGTTTTGGTACATTCGATATATCTTGGGATTGTAGAAGTCTCAAGGGCCGAAACTTTTAGAGGACGAAGATAAAATCCTGATACAGAATATGTCCAATTTTCAGCCTTATATTTGCTATATTCTAGGATATATGATTCCTCCAAATTAGGGTTCCACCCTCTTCCAGGATTCATCCCTAAACATGACACTTGGGGAGAATCGCTATATCTCGGGCTACAAAGGTCCAAATGAAATTTCTGAAGATGTTCCAGAAAGGGAACGGACTTTAATTTATGTGGTAAATTTTTTAGACCCAGAAGATGAAATAGTGACTTCCCTATGCTAAATAGTCCTAAAACAGGTCACCTTGGGAAAACAATCATAAGTCCCAATTGGTGAAACCAATTCTGATGAAACCTGTGGTGTTGGAACAAGGACAGATGAGGTGAAGTAATTTTGGAGATATTTTAGAAACAATATCAGGAATTTCTACAAAATTAGTTGGAAAACTAGGGCTTCCTGTTTCAGGAGCTTCCCTCCACCGTTTTCAGAAAAGGAGTACATTGGATAGCTCTACTTGAAGAGGCCTATCTTTCTATCCAATCATATTTGAAAGATTCCAAATTTTGAAATTAGGGTTTCTCTGACAAACCCTAGATCAGCTAGCTTTGGAACCAGGACGGACACCTCAAATCGGTAAGGTCTAATATTTTTCTATTTTCATTTGAGGTTCTCATTTCAAAGTGATCTATCACATCAGCTTGATGATAAGCTTGGTGAAGTTGACAACTTCCAAGCATGGAATTATATGATATCTTTTAAGAAAATGAACTGGATACCTACATAAGTATAGAGGTTCCATTTCCAGAGGGAGATGAGGCTAAAATCCTTACACAAGAAGAACTTGGTCAAGGCCAAGAAGATCATTGCTAATTCAATCACGGATCAACTTGTACCACAAGTGTCTTCCCTAAAGACACCAAAAGAGATGTTTAATTCCTTGACCAAGCTATTTGAAGGGAAGAACGTAAATCAGAAGATGACCTTAAGAAACCAGTTGAAGAATATGAAGATCCAGAATGCAGAGACCATACAATCATACTTTACAAGGGTCTCTCAAATCAAAGAACAACTTGAAGCAGTAGAAGAAGAAGTGGAGAATACAGAAGTGGTAATAACCACCTTGAATGGCATCCCAAAATCATGAGATTCATTCAGTTGAGGAATTTGTGCCAAAAGGAAGTGATTACTTTCAACAGACTCTGGGAAGAGCACTTACAAGAAGAATCTTGACTCATAATAAGAGAAAAGAAGATGGGAGCAACTGAAGATCAAGCTCTCACCATCCAAAGAAGATCCCTCAAGCGATGAGGAATATGAAGAACTCAACTCTTGAAGAACCTTTTATCCATCTTATTATTTAGATAAGAAATGATGAATGAAGAAGATGTGAAGCTGAAGGCTCAAGAAGGAGTCTACCCACGAAACAAATAAAGATAAGTATTCAATTGTCATTTCATGATATTGTTTTTGTTATGCATTTGTTTATATTCAGTTGATGTGTTATGCATGATAGAATGTTTGCATTAATGACAGTATACTACTAATATGCATGTAATGGGTAAGTAGCTCATGGTGCTATACAACTCTCCATTGCTACTTATCTAGAATGAAACCTCTTTGCTAACATATTGGATTAGTGCACAATCTCAATGTTGTCTTGGTAGAGATGGAAGACATCTAGAAAGTTTCTGTGAGATATGGATGAATGTTGTATTGGATAAAATAGTTGCATAATCATATATTTTGATGCAAAAGAATTTTTCATTATGAATATACCTTATGAAATGTTTCTAACCATACAGCTAATGCATTTTACTTGTAGGAAAGATTGCATAAAATCGCCTACAAGCAAAGAAGGATGAGACTTGTTCTGAAGTGTTAGAATAATCAACCCATAGTTAGCTACCTTAGACATTAATTAATCCATTTTTGTCTTATTTGCCTAGTTTCCATATTCCACCTTATGCAAGTTGTCATCTACACATCCATAGTGGTCAAAATTGCTAATTTTGAGTCATGGAGCGCTTGGGAAACCTCTTGGAATCAAATCTGATTTATTCCTGGCCTCCCTAGCGCATGTTTGCTTTTTCTGCTTTATTGCCTGCTTTTTCAGTGTTTTAAGGCAATTGGGAAAGTTTGACTAGGTGAAGTTAACTTGTTTTTTGTCCTCCACATCCTCCAATATTTTCTCCTATGAAAAGCATGTATGAGTTTTCCTTCCATCCATTATTAGCTTGCCTAATTGATTTTTCCAATTCGTGAGCTCCTAGACAATTTTGGAAACTGCTTTATGCACCTATGGGGGATTTGCTTAGATTTAGTCTGCCTGCTTTTGACTAGATTCGAATGGCATCTTCATGAATTCAAATCCCTCATGTAATTATTTATTGTGGTAGCCTATGACTTCATAGGGTTGGCTATTGTACACTTATTCAATACAGATTAGTGTTCTGCTCCATTATTCAGTCTCCTTTGTGAGTAATTTGCATGTGTAATTGGAAATTGTTGTGAGTGTAATTCTTCTAACACATGGGTTCAATTTCAGCATGGTATCAGAGCCTTTGTAGATCGATTTCTATCCTTCCAATTTGTTTTGCAGGTTCGACATCATTGACTGGGAGCATTCTACTGACTGACGGGAAAATTTCTGAGCTATGGATCAATCTCAGAAGATCATCTTGACTCCATTTAATTTCTTTGAATGGAAAGCAAAGATGGAGATACTGTTGAGAGAAAAAGGCCTCTACAGAGTGACTATGGCAACAGAAGCAGAGCCCAATGCAGCTGCAGAGAAAATAAAATGGCACAACAGGAGGGATGAGGCCTATGGTCTCTTGTGTCTGAGTATATCTAGAGACCTCCTTTTCCATATTGATGGATTGACATCACCGAATGAAGTATGGGAGAAGCTTGTTGATATTTTCGGAAAGATAGATGAGATGAGGGGACGTCAAATTGATAATGAATTGATCTCCCTGAGTCCCAATAGCTTTGAATCCCTGCAACTCTATTTTTCCAAGTTCAAAGCACTTGTTTTGCAGCTAAAACAATGTGGGATCGAAAAGAAGGATGATCGGCTGGTCTTGGCCATACTCTCGAATCTTGGCCCTGACTATTCAGTGTTTGTTTCGACCTTTTATGCCACAAAGTTGACAGCTCGAGCCTGGAAGATGCCTAGCCTTGCAGATTTCATGGAATCTCTCACACAAGAACAAGATAAATTGGTGATGATGGGCACCATCAAACCATCCAAAGACCAAGCTCTGGTTTCTGGAGATTTGAGGGTGGATTCAAAAAGCAAGAAGAAATCTAAAAAGCCACCTGAGCAAAAGAGAGACAAGAACAAGTCTCCGGAGGAGCCTCAAGGGTCCAAGAAGAACTACCAAAAGAAGAAGAACAAAGGAGAAATGAGCAAGTGCGCATACTGCAGTAAGGGAAATCATTCTGAGAGCTCCTACATGAAGAAGCAAATAGACATGCTGACCCAACTCCTAGAGAAGAATGGCATCTCCCTTCCAGACAGCTCAAAGAAGAAGGAAGGAGGATCAAGTTCAGAAGACAGAGAGAGAGTTCATGCATTGGTTGCTGGCACATCAAGCTCACCTAGTTTCATCATTGATTCTGGAGCTTCAAGAGATATGGTTTCGACCAAGGAGGTATTCACCTCACTTGACATGTCGAAAGGTCCACCAATAGTACTGGGAGATGACTCTCTCACTGAAAGTTTGGGCAAAGGAAGGATTGATCTTGATCATGGTAAGTTCAGCAATGTGTTGTATGTTCCAGGTCTTGCCTCTAACCTCTTATCAGTGTATCAGATGACCCACACAGGGTCTCCAAAAAAGGTCATATTCTCCCCTGATGAAGTTGATATCACAGAGATCTCAAGTGGTAAAGTCATTGCAAAAGGAGTTGAAAATCATACTTCGAAGGTATACATGTTCTCACACTTCCTACCCTACTCAAACCCTCTGCTCTTCTGATTCATGCTAATGAGGCAAGCAAGCTTTGGCATGAAAGATTTGGCCACCTAAATTACAAGTATGTTTCTGATCTTAGTGAAAAATAAATGGTCATAGGGTTACCAAAGATTAAATTTTCCAAAGGAGTCTATCAAGGTTGCATCCTAGGAAAACACCCAGAGCATAAATTTGAGAGAGCTAGTCATGAGAGAACCTTTGCACCTCTTGAGTTGATCCACAGTGATGTTTCCGGCCCATTTCCTCATATGTCAATGAGTTAGGCCAAATATGCATTGAATTTCATAGATGAATTTTCCAGGTATTGCTGGGTTTACTTCCTGAAACACAAGTCTAAAGTTTTTGGCCTCTTCAAAGTCTTTAAGGCTTTGGTTGAAAACTAGTTTGGGAGGAAACTCAAGGTCCTCAAATTTGACAATGGTGGTGAGTATGTCAAGTATAAGTTTATTCAATATTGTGCAGATGCAGGTATTCAGATGCAGCATTCTATCCCTTACACACCACAGCAGAATGGTGTTCCTGAGAGGAAGAACAGATCACTGAAAGAGATGGCAACATGCGTGATGGAGGCTAAGACTTTGCCACCATAGTACTGGGCCGAAGCTATAAACTGTGCAACCTATATCTAGAATAGGGTGCCTCATAAACAACTTGATGGTATGACTCCTTTCGAAGCATGGAGTGGGCACAAACCAGATGTGACCCATTTTAGATTTTTGGCTCAAAGGCTTGGGCTAGAATTCCAACAGAAAAGTGGAAGGCTTTGTAGCCCCAAATACAAGAGTGTCTATTTGTTGGGTAATCTGAAGATTCAAAAGGGTACAAGCTGATCAATTTGAGCACAAACAAAGTCTTCATTGAAAGGTGTGTTCAGTTTCAAGAAGAACCCCTAGCAACAGTGTAAGTTGGAGAATCCTCTTCACCACCAGAACCTCTGAATGTAAGTGAAGAGATAGTTGAACATGCTGATTCTGATATGTCTGATAATGATGATTTTATTGCAGATCCTAACAGCCCTACAAGGCCAAAATGGGCAGCCAAGACCATTCATGCAGCTGGAGAACTAGCTAGAAATCCTAATGACCCTAGGAGGACTAGATCTCAATTTGAGAGTGCTCTATGCATGAAAGATCCTATGTTTGCTGAGAAATTCTATCTAACGGTTGAATCAGATCCTCAGACATATGAATATGTAGCAGAAGATCGAAGATGGCAAGCAGCCATGAAGGAAGAGTTCAGTTCACTGCAGAAGAGCAACACTTGGGAGCTGGTTGATCTTCCCGCAGGGAGGAAGCTATTTCAGTGTAAGTGGGTGTACAAGACCAAATTTGCTGCTGATGGTTCACCTTTGAAGTACAAGGCCAGATTGGTAGCCAAGGGCTACTCACAGGTTCATGGCATAGACTACAATGAGACCTTTGCACTAGTGGCAAAGATGGACTCCATCAGGCTAGCCTTAGCCATTGCAGCTTCAAAGCAATGGGAAGTACATCACATGGATGTGAAGTGTGATTTCCTAAATGGAGATCTCACTAAAGAGATATACATGCAGAATCCTCAAGGATTTGCTACTAACCCATCTCTTGTGTGCAGGCTAAAGAAGTCATTGTATGGGCTTGGTATGCCAAGATTGATAGCTTTCTGCTATCACTGAATTTTGTTCGATGCAAATCAGATCCAAATGTCTATTTGAAGTTGATTAATGGTTCATTAATGATCATTGTTTTATATGTTGATGACCTCCTCATTACAGGAAGCTCAAAGGATGAAATTGCTTCCTTGAAGGATGCAATGAACCATGCCTTCTCCATGATAGATTTGGGGCTATTGAGCCAATTATTGGGGCTTGAGATTGTTCAAACCAAAGCTGGAATCAAGGTGCACCAGTCCAAGTATGCCTTAGATTTGCTGAAAAAATTCAAAATGAAGGATTGCAAGCCAAGCAAGACTCCTTTCCTTTCAGGAGTGAAGCTTGAAGAAGCTGATTCTTCACCTATGGTAAACAATACACTGTATAGGCAATTGATTGGATGTTTTTTGTATCTTACACATACTAGAACTGATATTTCTTATGTAGTAAGTGTGGCTTCTAGATACATGGATCAGCCTCATGAGATCCATTGGAAAGCAGCCAAAAGGATCCTTAACTTTTTTTAGGGAACAAGGACACATGTGATCTTCTATAAAGCTAAATCTGATCTTGATTTGATTGGGTTTACTGACAGTGATTGGGCAGGTGACAACACATATCAAAAGTCAACATCAGGATATGTGTTCATGCTTGCAGAAGGGCCAATCAGCTGGTCAAGCAAGAAATAGAGTGCCATTGCACTCTCATCTACAGAAGCAGAGTACAGAGGAGTTGTAAATGTAGCAACTCAATGTTTATGGTTGCAGGGGTTACTTGGAGAGTGTGGCTTCGAATCAGAATGATCAACTACTATCTACTGTGATAATCAGAGTACCATTTGAATCTGCAATGATCCAGTTCAGAAGCAAAGAACCAAACACATTGAGATCCATATGCACTACATCAGACAGCTTGCGCATGATGGCACCATTCACCTACTCTTCTGTTCATCTTCAGAACAAGTAGCTGATATCTTAACCAAAGTTTTTTGTGAGAAGAAATTCAACAATCTCAAATCACTGCTGGGGATTGCTGATCATGCTGTGAAGCATGAGTGATGACAATATTTCCAAATTTTGTTTTACAGTCCATGTTTAAGGGAGGATTTTCCCATTGGGTTTTTGCCTCTTTCCTTGGTTAAATGGACATGCAGTATGTAAAGGGTGACTAAGCCTTGTTGCTAGGCCCTATAATTTTCTGATATATTACTCATAATTTATGCTTAAGGGGGGGTGTTAGAATACTCAACCCATAGTTAGCTACCTTAGACATTAATTAATCCATTTTTGTCTTATTTGCCTAGTTTCCATATTCCACCTTATGCAAGTTGTCATCTACACATCCATAGTGGTCAAACTTGCTAATTTTGAGTCATGGAGTGCTTGGGAAACCTCCTGGAATCAAATCTGCTTTATTCCTGGCCTCCCTAGCGCATGTTTTCTTTTTCTTCTTTATTGCCTGCTTTTTCAGTGTTTTAAGGCAATTGGGAAAGTTTGACTAGGTGAAGTTAACTTATTTTTTGTCCTCCACATCCTCCACTCTTTTTTCCTATGAAAAGCATGTATGATTTGTCCTTCCATCCACTATTAGCTTGCCTAATTGATTTTGCCAATTCCTTAGCTCCTAGACAGTTTTGGAAACTGCTTTATGCACCTATATGGGGGATTTGCCTAGATTTAGTAAGCCTGCTTTTGACTAGATTCGAATGGCATCTTCATGCATTCGAATCCCTCATGTAATTATTTATTGTGGTAGCCTATGACTTCACAGGGTTGGCTATTGTACACTTATTCAATACAGATTAGTGTTCTGCTCCATTATTCAGTCTCCTTTGTGAGTAATTTGCATGTGTAATTGGCAATTGTTGTGAGTGTAATTGTTCTAACACCTGGGTTCAATTTCCACACTAAGAACAAGTGACGACAGTTCAAGATGAAGAATAATATGATGAATGCAGCAACATCATTGATGCAAAACCTTCCAGCTATGAAGAGGTAACCAAGAAGAAAGGGAAGACCATTTCAATAAGAATGATGTCTAGGATGTAGTATCGATATGTGAAGGGAATTTCGTAGTTCCATCATGAAGTAGATGAAAACATCATGGGATACAAGGCAAGATTCATAGCACGAGGCTTCTCATGAAAATAAGGCATAGACTATGAAGAGACATTTGCAGCCACTGGGAGTTGAGACACATGACAGGCAGAATCATGTGTGCAAATGAAAGAAGGCCTTGTATGAGCTCAGAACACACCCATGGGATAACACATAAATTATGAGCTTGATGAAGCTCTTAACCTTTGCTACAAGGTTGAAGATGAAAGCATATAGAGGATGACAAGCTCACAGATGGGTGTGACAAGAACTTTTGAAAAGGTTCAAGATAGAGGATCTTGGTATCCAGTGACCCCAGATGGATACATAGAATATTAGTAGCAGAGGAAGCTACTTGTCACTTTGGTATAGAATGTTTCAGTGCATAAAGTATGGAAGACAGAGAGAGAATGATGCTCTGCTTCAGAGGGAGTGACTGTAGAAGATCTCGAGGTTTGATGTGGTATGACAGGATGGATAGCTTACTGATGACTCTAGGCTTTACTGAGAGTAAAGCGCATTCCAACGTTTGCTTCAAGGTTGAAGGAAGAAGACCAGTAATGCTCCTGTTATATATTGATGACTTATTCCTGACAGAAAAGAGGAACTCATTAAATTTGTGAGAAGGAGACTTGCTGCCGAGTTCGAGATGAAGGACTTGGGGATGATGCACTACGTTCTAGGCATGGAGGTGTGGACAAGGGAAGTATGCAGTAGAGATCCTGAAGAGGTTCAGGATGATGGATTGCAGAACCACACCTATGGTATCGAACCTGAATCTATTGAGTGTTTCTTCATCAGAGTCAGTTGATGCCACGATGTATGGTCAGATGATTTGTTCCTTGATATACCTGATGGATACAAGAACAGATACTTGCTTTGCTGTGAACACATTGAGACATGTTCACCTGATTGTTGCAAAGCATGCAATGAGGTACCTGAAGGGTACAGTTGATTATGGGCTCAAGTATAAGGAGGTTCAAAAGATTAACCTGGAAGGTTATGTTGATTCAGATTGGGCAGGAAATGCCATCGATAGAAAGAGCACCTCAGGGTGTTGCTTCAGTATGGGAGCAGGTGTGATCTCTTGGTTTAGTAGGAAGCAATCTTGTGTGGCACTGAGTACATCTGAAGCAGAGTATGTCACAGCTTGTTCAACTAGTTGTGAGGTAGTATGGCTAAGGAAGCTATTGTCTGATTTATTTGATCTCCAGTTAGATGCTACTTGTATATATTGTGGCAACCAGAGTTGTGTGAAGTTGTTGGAGAACCCAGTGTTCCATGACAAGTCGAAGCATATCAAGATCAAATATCACTATACTAGGGATACAGTGCAGAGAAGAGCAGTGAAGCTCCAGTATGTTGCGATGGATGAATAGATAGCTAATGTGTTGGCAAAGCCATTGGCCAGAGTGAAGTTTGAGTACTTCAAGGAGAAGCTTGGTGTTCTCTAGATCGAGGTTCCTTCCAAGGGGAAGTGATGAGTCCGTGAGCCATTCTAACATGGTGAGAGGATTGGTTCCTTTCATGGTCAGATGTAAGGGCTGAGCCATTTTGTCATGATGAGAGGATTGGTTCCTCGCATGTCAGACATAAGTGATGAGCCATTCTGATGTGACTGTAGGATTGGTTCCTACATGATCAAATATAAGTGTTGAATGCCATTCTTTGAATGGAGGCACCTGGTCAGTTACCAAGAATTCTCAGCCTAGGGCTGAGAGCCATTCTGATGTGACTGTAGGATTGGTTCCTACATGATCATATATAAGTGCTAAATGACATTCTTTGAATGGAGGCACTTGGTCAGTTACTAGGAATCCTCAGCCTAGGGCTGAGAGCCATTCTGATGTGACTATGGGATTGGTTCCTACATGATCAGATGTAAGTGCAGAGCCCTTCTGACATGTATGCTGGATTGGTTCCTTGCATGGGAAGATGTAAGTGCAGAGCCCTTTCGACATGTAGGTTGGATTGGTTCCTCACATGGTCGAATGTAAGTGCATAGCCCTTTTGACATGTATGTTGGATTGGTTCCTCGCATGGTAAAATGTAAGTGCAGATCCTTTCTAACATGAATGATGGATTGGTTCCTCTCATGGTTAGATGTGAGTGCTGGGCCTTTCTGACATAGATGACTAGATTGGTTCCTCTCATGGTCAGATGTGAGTGCTGGGTGTGCCTTTCTAACATGTGTGTTGGATGTTTTCCTCACATGGTCAGATGTAAGTGCTGGGTGGGCCATTTTGACTTAGGGTCAGATATAAGCGCTGAAGAAGACCTACATGGAGGCTAGGCCTACAACCATCATGAAAAAGGGCTAGCTCTATAGAACTTCCTGTGACGAGAAGAATGAAGAGATAGCACCATTTGATTGAGATAACAGAAGTAGTGATGATGATGATGATCCAGTGATGATCCAGTTTTGATGATGATCCAGTGATGATCTAGTTTCGATGATGATCCAGTGATGATCAAGATCTAGTGATGATCCAGATCCAGTGATGACTTGACGATGAAGATGACTTGAAGATGAAGATGGCTTGATGACGATCCAGACGATACAGAGAAGAAGACTTGTGCTGATAAATTGTGTCGAGAGAATACCTTCCTAGTTAAGAGGGAGTGTTGATGTATTTGTAACTTCAGAATGTATTCACTTGTATATCTTATGTATTGTACCCCGATGTTTATTCCGGGAAGTATCTATAATGTAATTGAGTCATGTCATGCCTCGATGTTCCGATCGGGAGATTCAATAATGTAAATAAGTCATGTAAAATCATTGAGGTTAACCCTCCATTGTAAGTTGGGGCAATAGTCCCCACAATTTTGTCAAGGTTAAACCTCCTGGTTGATTGGAGGGAAAAGTCCCCACAGTTGTGGGGCACTAGGGTTAATAGACTCTCCTAGAGATGTCGGCCCTAGTAAGTAATTTTTAAGTGGGGCCAACATGTTGAAGTGGACAGTAAGTGAATGAAAGAATATAAATAGGGAGTGAGTATCTCTATTTATCACACACACACTCACTCACTAGGGCACATGAGTGAGAGAGGAGAAGCTCTCTCAAGTGAGAGTGAGAGAACAAGCTATTGGAGATCATCTTTATGTTTTCAGGTTTTACTCTTGCCATTGGTGCTCATTTCTCTGAGGAAGTTGTGGAGTTTTCTCCTTTATGGTTTCCTCGAGGAAAATTATTTGTGTCTCTTGTCTCTTGTGTTTGATTGCTGTGATTTTTATTCTCTCAGTTAAAGATCCTAAGATAATGCTAGCTTGAATGATAAAAATATAACAACTACAAGATTATTTTGGTTCTCAAATGAGGTTACAATGTTGGTTGAGTTAAGTTAATTTTTAGGCTAGCTTGGGGTCATGAACCATTCGTTTTACTTTAGGGTGTGAGATGTGTAATGTATAAACCCCAACGATTTCATCCAAGACACAAATGCAGATAAATAACAAGAAAAGACAATATATATAATGCAAAATAACTAATTCTTCAAGAAAATAAAATGTACACAAGTAAACGAGTGCATAAGGAACTGATAAGGTTGTAGGAGACACACAGAGGGTCTCAACTACCAAGCTCGACTAAAGGGGCTCACATACAAGATGAATAGGACTACAAAAAAAAACAAGGGGGTTGTAATGGATTAGATCTTGAACGAAAGGGAAGGGGCAGACCATAAACAAGGTGTCTGGAAAAAGGGTCTCAAATAGTGAAAAGAACTGAAAAACTGCAGGTCACACCTATCGACGTAACAAGTGCAATTGGGGTCGTACATAACTATAAAACAATCACGACCATGAAAAAAATCAGTAGAAAGGCTCAAGTCGCAAAAAACATGGGTTTATGCGCATTAGGTCGCACAAAACTGGGTCACAGTAGCGACCGGGGTTGCTCCGAGAGCCTGGACAAGTGCGATATGGATTTTTGGTCCAGGTCACACTTATCATGGTAGAAGGCGTGACCTAGGTCACGCTTATCAGGCATAAAGGTGCGACTTGGTCACAACTTTCTGTCGATAAGTGTGATTTGACTGTAAGTGAGGATTTTTTCAGAAAAGGCTGCTGACTTGGGCTCGGGGGGGGGGGGGGGGGGGGGGGGGGGTAGGCACTGAGGTAATACTAGTTTGGATTTTCCATGAGGGGGTCAGATCTGTGATGACTGAAGCTAACCAAGTATAAAAAACTATTAGAAACACCTATAAAAATAAAGATCCAAAGGGATCGAGATAGTGGAGTCGCCAAAACTGTAGCGGGGATTTCTCTCCTACTACTTGCAAAAGCACCTACCCTATATCAACTGAATCATAGGGTAGAGTTCATGGAGCAAAGGATATCTCAACTTCATTTGCAATAACAAATAACAACAATAACAATATTTCTTGATTTTTATATATTTTATCTAACTAATAAAAAACAATAACATGCATACCTTTCAGTAATGTGGGCCACTGCAGCCGTATGAGGAAATGGTCCATTAATTCCATGGTCTGGTTCTCTAGTCCTCTCCACTAATGGTTGTCAAAATATGGGGGAATGGATCAAGTGGGTATGGAGCAAGCTCAACATACATCGTGGGAATGATATGGTAAAATATGGGAATAATGATGAAAGGTGCGGGAATCTAATGAATGAATGACAAAAAGTGTTTGTAGGGAGACCTTCACAATGTATTTATAGGATGATCTAAGGTTTTTTGATCCATGGTAATGATCCATGGTATTTTATTGTGCATGGTATTTATCTATGGTTTTTGACCCATTCTCATTTTAGGGTTTTTGGGTCTTTTTGGAGAGAGTGGGGATAGATCACAATAAATGATCAACTTCCTTATATTTATGGGGGGACTAATAATAATGTTTTGGACCATATTTGGTGGAATTTTAATTATGAAGGTCAAAATGGAGGAAATAATGGTGGGATTATGATGTATAATTATGGTTTGGACCATGGAGAGCTAGGTGAATAACTTTTGGTGTTAACACGAAGCAAAGTAGATGTATCACCAAGCGGTGGCAAAGAAGACCAAGAGATTATTGGACAAAGTAGAGGGAGATGTTGAACAATAAAGGTGACTTCAGAATATATGCAGGAGCAAGAGTAGTGGATTCCTAGGTGGAGGACGTGAGATCAACTTGCACATGGGATATGTGCTATGCCAAAATAGTCTTGTTATATTGGTGGATGAAGGCTTTGTGGGGTGTGCACTGATGGAGTCTCACCGTGTGTTCCTGGACACGAGTAAATGTGTGAAAGCTATGGCTTAGTAGAAATGGGATCAGATCCTGAAAATTAATGGAAGCCTGAACAAGAATGTGGACGTTATCCGAAAGCTCATTTCCAATATTGACGCGTGAATCAAATGGCCATCGAGAAAATCTTCAAGGCACACGAGCCAATGCCTCATCCTGGTAGTTAGTCACATGAGATGAAGGTGCCGGCAGTTACCACATCTAATGATGTCTAAGGGTATTGGCTAATGTATAGTTTTTCTTGTCTATGTCTTGTAAATCTGATTACCAATACTACTAGATACTTAATCCTTTTGGTAATAATTGTTTTGTTTAAGAATAATTAGTTTTTAAGTTAAATGTTTTGGAAAATGTTGAACTTGGGTGAAAAGTCGACCTAGTTTCCATGTAGATAGGTTAACCATAAAACTGTTTAGATGTTTTTGGAAGTAGACTTATGTAAAGCTTTTCTTTTTAAAATATTGATACTAAATATTTAAAACCTAACCATTCTTTTATTAAAAAATGACTTCCTTTAATGAGTGAGTAAATCCTTTTTTTATATATTTCCCAAATGGTCATACATATAAAGGAGTGGGAAGCCAAACATTTTATGTATTGATATCGGCTTTGGCATGACATCGTTTAACAAACAAAGTTAAGGGGGTTAAATGCTTTTCTCCTCTTTGCAAACCAAAGGAACTTGTTTTACTATCCTTATTTTTTATTCAAAGTTATTTTGTTTTAAGAATGGATGGCACAAGGAAGTTTGCTCATAGTTAATAGTTTAATTTTAATTAATATTGAAGAGGGAGTTATTTGTGTTAACAAAATTGAGTTCACTAGGCAAATTCAATGCCCATATATATATGGACATACCACAATCATATTTAGTGGATAACATTTTTATTAAATTTATTGGTATATTCGAGTGTATTTCATTTAGGAAGATTTGAGTTACGTATATGTTAACATAAAACTAATCAAAACTTTAATAGCATTGATAATAGTTAATTAAATAACTACTTTCAAATTAAATAACCACTTCTAATGTTTTTGGTTTTTTTAATAAATTTCGTATTATGAGATTCTTCACTTATTTTTCATGTTTGTTAGTCAATAATTTATTGATTTGTTTACTTTGGTTTAGTGTTTTTATTTTGTTTAATTATTTAAACATTAAAATTAATATAAAGTTTAGTGTAATTATTTACAATTAAATTTTTAAGGAATTATTTATTGATTCATGTTAAATTTTCCCCAATGTTTTAAAAACCTTTGCTTCTCAGCGATATTTTTATTTGTCTGAAAAAATCATACTTATTTTCTAAAATAGAAAACTAAATATATTTTTCAAAAATTCAATCACTAAGACTGTCTCCCTTCCGGACCTAGATTTGGTTGTAAAATTTCAACATATAATGGTTTCCTTGACTATGTGTACACACTATTTCTCTTTCGAAGTCATAAACATCACAAAAGGATATAACTAGCTCACCAAAAAATGATCTACATCAAAATCAATACATGGACCAAACTTGTAGAAATCATGCATCAAGAAAAGAAGAGGATGAAATTTCCTCCCATCGACAAATTCTTCCTTGCTAGAACTAGCAACAACACCTCAAATATCCTTGCTTTTGAGAGTGAGTCCACAATAATGTTATAATGTTGATATATATAAGTAAAAGGATATGACCAAAAGATTCAACTACTTTTTAACATGCATAGCTAGATTATATATCCTTGTATTTTCAACCTGATAGTAACCATTCATCCACTGAATAACAACTTTCGAATCCCCAAATATCTGCAAGGACCTTATACCTTAATTCTGATATTTTTTCAAAAGGAGAAGCAGGGCATTTAATTCAGTATAGATATTTTCTCCATACCGAGAGATGCATTCCCAACAAGGTAGTGAACATCTGAAACATAAAGAACATAGCTTGCTCCACTTCTGGTTCCACAAATTTGACTAGCACCATAAAAACATACCCAAAGCAAATTCGTATTGAGATTGGGATGTTGTCTAGAAACTGTGAATTAATTTCTCATCAAATATCATTTCATTTCAATTTGTCCATATCCTCCGAAGGACTAGAAAGGGAATAACACGAAGTTGCTTAAGATCGGGTCTAGAAAGCCATTTATTTATATTATCCAACAAACAAAACATACTTTTGATGTAGATTATCAATATGAAGTGCATCTCCAACCTCATTCCATACCCATGGGTAAAAGAACAAGACACAAAAGGGTGAACATTTGTTTCTATATTGGACCTGTAAAGAGGTCACCGTCTCGATCCCTACAAATGCTTTCATTTTAGTCTATCCCAGGTAGGAGTATGATTATGAATGACTATACAAACAATTAGAACACTCTTAGAAGGAGCCTAGGTCTTCCAAAGCTTACCGCACCACCAACCAAAAGAAAGGGATAGAGGGTCCTTAATTGATTCATAGCCTAATGCCAGAATATAAGTGGAACCTTATCCCTTCCACACCCACGCCATCTCATCCAAAACATCATTAATCCTTATATGTGCATGTGATGTCTCATCGATAAAAGTGTCCCACACATGACCATTATCAGCCAAAGACCAACCTCCTACGTCGAGAGCCATCCTTGATTCCACAGGGAAGGACCTTCCTCTTTCCTAATTGTGTTGTGTACACAATCCTGTTAGTTTCAACTAGTTATTAATATCAGGATTAAGAAAGATAGAATCAATACACACCAATATGAATATGAGTACAGTTTCCAACCTTCTATGTCAGGTGGTGTCAATAACTTATAAATCTAAGAACATTGCGTTCCAATGGATTGATGCTTGAGCCACATATTTATGAGGCCAATCGAGCAAGCTATTCGACACAATATACTTTTTCCTAAGGATCCTACACCATAAACTATCTTTTGTAAAAAAGCGCCATAAAGATTTTTCCTCCAAAGAGTTACTAAATTTTATTAAGTTTTTTATTCCCCATCCATCATATTTATTTGGTCACACAAGCCAATCCCATCTATCCCAATGGCACCCTCTATATTCCAGTCTTCTCTTCTAGAGAAAGTTTGCACATAGTTGCTTGATTTTTTCCATGATACCTTTTGGTATTTATACTAGAGCGAGCCAATAAACATGAAGAGATTCTATTATATACTTAATAAGGGCCATGCATCCAACAAGGGAGATCCACTTGTTACATCATAAATTCACATGAATTTCCACCTTCGTAATGAGCCACCACCAATACACCTTGCAATATTCATTGGACTTTATCGCTTAAACCAAGTACTTAAACCCACCATCCCAATCTTGTCAAGGAATATTTAAAATTTTGCTCATATTGTTATCCAAACCATCAGGAAATGCAAAGGAGTAAAATGTTGATTTTTCCACATTAACAATCATCCCCATAGTCGAAGAGTATATGTCTAAAATCTCTTTTAATGCAAGAGCATCCTGAATAGAACTGAAGCTAAAAATAAGAGTGTCGTCTACAAATAAAATGTGAGATAACAAAGTCCTTCCTGCAACATTTACTCATCTTACCAAATCTTGTTTCCTTGCTTGGTGGATTTCTTGACTAAGGCTTTCTGCAATAAGGAGAAACATGAAAGGAGCAAGTGATCTCCCTACCTAAGCCCTTGGGATGATATAAATAATGGAGAGGTCAATCCATTAATCAAAGTTGAGAAAATAAAGAAGGAAACACATTTCATAAACCACTTTACCATGTCCAAATAAAATCCTAAACGTAGCAATAAAGGTCTCAAAAAAATCCAAGACACCTGGTCATTGGATTTCTAAAGATCTAGTTTCAACACAAAGGCAAGAGATAAATCATCTTAAGAGAATTTAGTGTGTCCTAAGTTGAACCAATAACTTCATGAATTATACATCCATCAAGGAACCCAGATCACTTAGTAGAGATAAACTTGGAGAGCAATGGATTTATCCAAAGGGAAATAACCTTGGATATAAACTTGTATGCACAATTGCATAATGAAATTGAATGGAAACCATCAAATGAGGATGGTTGATCAAGTTTAGGGATCAAAGCTATAAATTTGGAGTTTATCCCCCGTGGAATTTTACTATTCATTATGACTTCCTCAAGCATCCTCAATAGATCGATACCAATTGAATCATATAAGTCTATGTATAATTCAATGGGACAACCATCTAGACATGGACTTATTTCCTTCTTAAAAGAAGCCATGATCAACTTCAATTCCTCACTTGAGATAGGCTGGAAAAGGAAATAATTTTCTTCCACTTCGACCATCCAAGGAAAATAGGAAATAATATTCAACAAGTTACCAACATTTGAATTCTTTGGATATTCAAATAAAGAAGAAAAATAATTAACACCAAGCTTTGCAATGCCACGAAACCCAGAAACAACATTTCCTAAGTCATCCTTAAGGTCCCATATTGTATTGGAATTATTTTTATGAGAAGCAACCTTGTGAATTTTTTGTGTGTTTTGATCTCCAACCATTATCGACATAGTCCAACTTTTCATGCACCATTCATGTTCATGCTTTAGTAGAAGTTTCAACTACCTCTCTTCTTTATCTTAGTATCTACCAGCTACTCCTCTGAGAACAATCCATTTGAGTACGCCTCATAATCTATCTCGAAATAATGCTCGATGGTATTTAAGACTTTATTTCTATTAACATGTTGCTCATGAGCTCATGGAACCACCACCTCCTTTATTTCCTTAAGAGATTGGAAAAATTGATGGCATGCAAAAAATACAGAGATTGGATCAAAATACTTCTAGGGATATCTGAATACCTTCCAAACATACTCATCCTTAGAGCAAGATGGGTTAAAATTAAAGGGGTCCTTTAGCTTATGCATTTTAGAATGGAGCTCTAGCATTATGGGGAAGTGGTCATATATCCTTGGCGACATCCTCCTAGAGAAACAAATTCCCAATGGAATCAAAGAGAGAATGATTAATAAAACAATGGCCAAGACTCTTTGTGATACTAACATCACCAAATTTATTATTTACCAAGGTGGGGTTAAATTCCATCCAAGTTCAACATCTACCATCTCATAAGACTCCATCATCTTAACAAAGAAATCTACCATCCTTTACAAAGGAGTTTCTTTTACCCATATCTCACCACTGCTTATAGTGAAGTTAAGACCCCTTTCTATTACCAATTTGTCATGATTGAGCCAACGTTTTGATAAAAAAGAAGACCAAAACCCTTTTCGTCCTTCGAAGGAACCATATAAATTAACCAACTGTAAGGTCTTTCCTAATTCATGAGTGTATATCATGGTGCATAAACTTGGTATCACAACAACATAATTCATAAATCTAATGAGGATTTCTACCCCATCACCAAACCACCTGAGAAGATAAACGCATTAAGGGAAACAAAATACCAACTTGGAAAATATTTCTTGAAAACAGTCACAACTTATACTCCCCCTATAATGGATTCTTGAAGACGAAAAACATACGGAGAAGAGAAAACAACCAGACGCTTAAGGTTAGTTTTCTTAGAACGACCCCCCAATACACATATGTTTAATTAAAGGAGATTCATGCGACATTCATTTGAGGGGTATCCAATGCTCTAAGAACCCCAACAAATAGTCTTTGTTTACCTTGATTAACCTCACATATAAGTTTTTAATGATCCACTTTAATGGCCGATTTTCTCCTAGATTTGGAAGCCCCTAAGTCTTTTTGTTCATCAAGATCAAAACCCCTTAATTGCTTGCATTCACTAGTTGAAGTAGGGGGTTTAAGGCAAAGATGATAGTGGCTCTTACCCATAAAATGAGAAAATTTAACTTCACCAGTATAAATATATGCAAAAACCTCTTTCATAGAAAGGTTGTTTGAATGCTTAGAAATGATTATGGTATAAAGGTCTAGTGCAAGAGCATTAGAGTTTGACTATAGCAAAGAAGAAGGACCCAAATGAGAGGAGCCACTTTCCTCTAGCAAGATATCAATCTTCAACAAATACTACAACGGGATAACCACAGGGTCAAAACTCTTGGCGAAGGAAGCAATCAAATTGCATTTAGGGTGGGAAACCACCGTAGTAGTACTCCTAACCCAAATATATTCAAACTTCCTTTGTTGAAAATAATAATGGCCAATGAAGTTTAGAGGGTTAATATTAGGAGCATGCTTAACTTCTGTAGGAATTACAACATCCCAAATAAGTAAATCCTCCTTAACCCTGTGATCATTTTCAACCATAGCTGGTGACGATGAATCTAGTAGCTTACCCACATCCAATAGAACATTCTTTGACACCAGAGGGAGAGGAACATGGGGACATGAAGGTTAGGAAAGGGAAACAGGGAGCCAAGGGGGATTTAATCTTTAGTAATTTATGAAATGGAAAATCACAGTCAGCCACTGTGTGGCCATATTTGTGACAATGAACGTGAACACAACAAAATGATTTTTTTTTATAATCGAGTAATTGAGTCCTCTTCAAAGAGACAATTTTAATTTCCATATATTCAAAGAGTCCCATACTAACATTGATATCGACTAGAATATTTGTTATAGAATGAGCATAAGAATACTTTTTTTGTAAATTTTGAAAATTTATATTAATCTAAAAAACATAAAGTTGTACATAGACAATTCAACATTGATCCATGTCCAAAAAAATGTCTATACTTTGCTCGAGCCAATAACGTCTACTAGCGATATCTAAGAAATGAAAGACCCCCCAGAATAACATATTATGGCAATAAGGTTCTTGTTATGAATAATTTCGCATGTATTTCCCCCACAGGATAGGGGATGTGACCTAAAAAGAACAAAAAAACCAACCCCATAGACAACCCCAATTAACAAAAATATTATTAAAAGCAAAGGAAAACCTAATAATCATTAGATACTGATATATGGAGGGCCCACCTGATTTATCCCATTTTACTACCTGCTTGATAGCTGTTAGAAACTGTTGGTACATGAGTTGTGTCAGTTAGTTGTTCTAGTGGAGGACGACTGAAATTTTTCCTTGTGTAAGCATAAAAGTAAAAACCCTAAAATATTCTAATGGTTTAAAATAGATGAGAGAACTACACATAAAATAGTAATTTTTCTCCTACTAAAACTTTACACACTTATTTTATACAACATGCAATGAACTATTCTAACATTATTCAAGAATTGGAGGTTGTGAAATTGAGCATGTAATGGTCCCAAGCATCAATTATTTCCCTTAAGTTTGTGGACAACATGGCTAATCCAAAAACAAAATGAAAATCTCCATAGAATAATACACAAAAGGGTGACAATGTCTATGCATTATCATTATCAACAAGTAAATGTATCATTACAATTTAAATCTTCAAATCATAATACCTTAGAACTACATACAATCCATACTCTTGTTTAGAACCTTTCCATAGACAATTACTATTTTCTAAGATATCAATTAGAGTAACAACTCCTCTGGTTTGCTTTAGCATCTATTGTTATTATTTTCTTACTACTAGATGTATCCCGAGATAAACATATCACATAGATTCACTCATACCTTGGAGTGAATTTTCAAAATTTTGACACAATCTACTAAATTCAACTCTCCTCTTAGGATCTACATAGTTCTTTGCAGGGATATAGTGCTAATGTTGTCTAAGTGATTGTTGATATTCCTTATTTACCTTAGAGATGCATTAACGCTTGGTCTAGAGATTTTTCTTAAGGATCATCTTGAATCCAACACACTTTTGAACACAAAGGGGGAAGTGGTTTCAATGTCCCAACATCCATCCTTCCCAATTTAAAGACATTATGCCTACTTTATGTCCTACCTTTTGCATGAAATTTTGTTGTAAATGTCAAGAATAAATTTGTAGTAATTAGATTTGTTATAAGGGATTACACAAGGTAGACAAAGGGCCATGCTACTTCAAATTCCAGTGCATTGAAATCGTTAAACCCCTAATCATAACCCTCATTCATTATCATTATATTATTTATAATTATGCAGGCTTATTATTACTTTCTAGGCCTCTTTGTATCCCTGTTGGGTGCTAGGAATGCCCTTTTTACTTAATCCTATTTAGCCTTTTTTTCCCTGTTTTTTCCTTTTATTCAAAACCAAGTCATTATCTTTCTAAATAACATCCATGGATTCAAACATGTATAATTCATTATTACTTTGTTACATTAATGCTTAGAAATGCTTGTGATTATGAATATTATTCTTCGTAATGCTGACTTGGGATGAATTTATGAGAAGCAAGTGAATACCTAAGGTAACCTAGGAATATTGGCTTGTTGATACATGTGGGTGCTAAAGTTCTGGGAGGAAGGTGCATATATCCCTGGCTTAGTTTGGATAATTGCTGAAACAACTCAGGTTATTCTCCCATGCGGCTAGTTGAGACTTGTTCAAGTATTCGATCGGTTCTAGTAAAGGAACAATTGATTATGAAACATAATTTATTCTCATATAAAAATCATTGTAACTATTTCTATTTTCTGTACTGTATATTCGACAGCCTGAAGATCAGAGATCTTCATGGCTGTCTAAATTAAGGAACCTAAACGGTCCTGATTTACTATATATGGGAAAATGAATTCATACAGAAGGTTAGGATTATTTTGGGAGAACTAGTAGCAAGCGTGAATAACTATGTAATTGAAATCCATCATTAATGAAAGAAACACCATTTTCATGATTACTCTGTATTAAGCTTTGAGATCCTATAGCGGCATCTATGTTAGAAGGCCTGGGCCCACCTTCTCCTAGAGGCGCCGAGATTAGTTAGCTGTCCTTTCCTTTAAATTCTTTAGTTTTGTGTGGTGTGAAAATGCAATTTAGATTACTTCGGTTTGCTGCAATAGTTGGTTAATTAACATAAGATTAATTGATTAAGAATTTCTCTCGCTTGATTGAAGGGTGTGAGCATTAAGAATAATATTTCCTTTTATTAGTTGATTGCTGAAACAATAGACTAGGTAGTGTAACATTTATTTCTGCAAGTGTGTTGTTTATTATTTCTCTTATACGTGTGCTTTGCTACTACGTATCGTCATTGTTAAATCTCTTTTATGAAGTATCGAATAGTTAGATTGCACAAAGAATTATAGAGTAGAAGAAGGGACGATTCCTATTATAATTGAACACTGCAAGTATAATTTAATTTCTTTCAGGAAAGTTTTTGAGGATTTAACTTCTTGTAAAATTAATTTAGCTAGAATATTTTGAGCACTTAATCCCATAGATGATGATATAGACGGAGTGTGAACTTCCGAAATATTTGATGGTCAATGTGTTGATTGAAGTTAAATTGAGTAGTTTGCAAAGCATAGATTAGTAATTAGTTAAAATGGGTGTCTTTCATTTATTAATTAGTTACTGAATTATTTATGCATAGACTTTACTTAATTACCTTTTGAAATAACCATACTTCCCTGGGTTGACAATTTATATTGAGCACTCTATTTGTTAACTCCAGATTAATAAGAAATTATAGTGCCCAACATTTGGCGTCATTGCCGAGGAAGGTAATTGGTAGAAACAGATGGTAGTTGATTAGTGTGGAAATTGAACCCAAGAGATAGAACAATTACAATCACAAAATTACTAATCAAACATGCAAAATTAACATCAAAGGAGACTGAAATTGGAGCATAACACTAATCTGTAATGAATAAGTGTACAATAGCCAGCCTTATGAAGTAATAGGATGCTACAATATAGAATTACATGAGATATTCGAATGCATAAGGATGCCATTTGAAAATTTCAAAAAGTAGGCTTACTAAATCTAGTCAAATCCCCCATAGGTGCATAAAGCAGTTTCCAAATCCACCAAGATGCTCACGAATTGGATAAGTCAAGTAGGAAATATAACGAGGGATGGAAAGACAACTCATACATGATTTTATTAGGAGAAAAGGAGGGTGGATTATGTGGGCAAAAAACAAGTCAACTACACCTAGTCTAGCTTTTCCTTTTGCTTCAATTCTCAATAAAATAGGCAGCTTTTCAGAAAAAGCAGATATGCACTTTGGAGGATTTGGAATAAAGAAGATATGCTAAAGATGGTTTCCAAGAGGTTTCCCAAGCACTCCATGAGTCAGTTTTAGCAAGTGTTGACTTCTAAGTCATGTAGAAGGCAACCAACTTAGAGTGGAATCTAGGAGACTACGTAATAACACAAAAAATGATTTAATCAATGTCTAAGGTAGGTAACTATGGGTTGATTATTCTAACACCCCCTTTAAGCCTAACTTTATGAGTAAATATCAGAAAACTATAGGTCCTAGCAACAAGGATTAGTCACCCTTTACATACTGCTTGTCCATACAACCAAGGAAAGTGGCAAAAACCTAGTGGGAAAATCCTCCCTTAAACATGGACAAGAAAAACAAAATTTGGAAATATTGTCATAAATCACGCTTCACAGCATGATCAGCAATCCCCAGCAGTGATTTGAGATTGCTGAATGTATTCTCACAAAAAAACTTTGGTGAATATGTCTGCTACTTGTTTTGAAGATGAACAGAAGAGTAGATGAATGATGCCATCGTGCACAAGTTGTCTGATGTAGTGCATATGGATCTCAATGTGTTTGTTTCACTATCTCTGAAATGGATCATTGTAGATTCAAATGGTGCTCTGATTATCACAATAGATAATAGTTGAAAACTCTAATTCGAAGCCACATTCTCCAAGTATTCCCTTCAACCATAAACATTGAGTTGCTGCATTTACAACTCCTCTATACTCTGCTTCTGTAGATGAGAATGCTATGGCACTCTGCTTCTTGCTTGAATGGCTGATTAGTCCTTCTGCAAGCATGCACACATATCCTGATGTTGAATTTTGATTTGTGTTGTCACTTGCCCAATCACTGTCAGTAAACCCAATCAAATCAAGATCAGATTTTGCTTTGTAGAAGATCCCATGAGTTCTTGTTCCTTGAACAAAGTTAAGGATCCTTTTGCCTGCCCTCCAGTGGATCTCATGAGGCTGATACATGTATCTTGAAGCCACACTAACTGCATAATATAGATCAGGTTGAGTGTGTGTAATATAAAGAAAACACCCAATCAATTGCCTATACAATGTATTATTTACCATAGGAGAAGAACCTGCTTCTTCAATTTTAACTCCTGAAAGGAAAGGAGTCTTGCTTGGCTTGCAATATTTCATGTTGAACTTGTTCATAAAATATAAGGCATACTTGGAATGATGTACTTTGATTCTATGTTGGGATTGAGCAATTTTGAGACCCAAGAATTGGCTTAATAATCCCAAATCTATCATAGAAAATGCATGGTTCATTGCATCCTTCAAGGAGGCAATCTCTTTCTTTGAATTTCCTGTAATTAGAAGGTCATCTACATACAAGAAAATAATCATCAAAGAACCATGAATCAGCTTCAAATAAACATTAGGATTAGACTTGCATCAAACAAAACTCAATGACAGCAGAAAGCCATCAATCTTGGCATACCAAGCCCTGGGGGCTTGCTTGAGCCCATACAATGATTTCTTTAACCTGCACACTAAAGATGGATTAGAAAAAAATCCTTTAGGTTTTTGCATGCAAATCTCTTTAGTGAGATCTCCATTTAGGAAAGCACACTTCACATCCATGTGATGTACCTCCCACTGCTTCGAAGCTGCAATCGCTAAAGCTAGCCTTATGGAGTCCATCTTTGCCACTGGTGCAAAGGTTTCATTGTAGTCAATACCATGTACTTGTGAGTAGCCCTTGACTACCAATGTTGCCTTATATTTCAAAGGTGAACCATCAGCAGAAAAATTAGTCTTGAAAACCCACTTACATTGAACTAGCTTCCTCCTTGGGGGAAGATCAACCAGTTCCCAAGTGTTGTTCTTCTGGAGCGAGCTGAATTCTTCTTTCATGGATGTTTTCCATATTGGATCATGTGATGCATATTCATATGTATATGGATCTGATTCAACCATCAGATAGCACTTGTCATAAAATAAAGGATCATTCATACAAAGGGAACTCTCAAACTGAGATCTAGTCCTGCTAGTGTCACTAGGATTTCCAGCTAGTTCCCCAACTGCATGAATGGTATTTTCTACCCATTTTGGTCTTGTAGGAATTTCAGGATCTGCAATCAAATCATCATTATCAGACATATCAGAATCAGCAAACTCATTAGTTCTCCACTTACAATCAATGGATCTGGTGGTGAAGAAGACTCTCCAACTTCAATTGCTACTAAAGACTCTTCTTAGAACTGAACACTTATTTCAATGAAAGATTTGATAGTGCTCAAGTTTATCAGCTTGTACCCTTTTGAATATTCAAAATACCCAACAAATAGGCACTCTTGGATTTGGGGATGCAAAGCCTTTCTCTTTTCAGTTGGAATTCTAGCCCAAGCCTTTGAGGCAAAAATTCTGAAATGGGTCACATCTGGCTTGTGTCCACTCCAAGCTTTGAAAGAAGTCATACCATCAAGCTTCTTATGAGGCACCCTATTCTGAATATAGGATGCACAATTTATAGCCTCGACCCAAAACTTTGGTGGCAAAGTATTAGCCTCCATCGTGCAGGTTGCCATCTCCTTTAGTGACATGTTCTTTCTCTCAGCAACACCATTTTGCTGTGGTGTGTAAGGGATCGAATGCTGGATCTAAATACTTGCATATTTACAATACTGAATGAAATCAGACTTGACATACTCACCACCATTGTCATATCTGAGGATCTTGAGTTTCCTCCTAGACTGGTTTTCAACCAAGGCTTTAAAGACTTTGAAGAGGTCAAAAACTTCAGACTTATGCTTTAGGAAGTAAACCCAACAATACCTGGAAAAGTCATCTATGAAGGTCAGTGCATATTTGGCTTGACTCATGGACATATGAGGAAATGGACCAGTAATGTCACTGTGGATCAGCTCAAGAGGTGCATAGGTTTTCTCATGACTAGCTCTCTCAAATTTGTGCTCTGGGTGTTTTCCTAGGATACAACCTTGACAGACTCCCTTGGAAAACTTGACCTTTGGTAACCCTATGACCATATCTTTTTCACTCAAATCAGAAAGATACTTGTAGTTAAGATGGCCAAATATTTCATTCCAAAGCTTGCTTGCCTCATTAGCATGAATCAAAAGAGAATATGGGTTTGAGTAGGGTAGAAAATGGGAAAACATGTATACCTTCAAAGTGTGATCAACAACACCTTTTGCTATGACTTTACCATTCGAAATCTCAGTGATTTCCACATCATCAGGGGAGAATATGACCTTCTTTGGAGACCCAGTGTGATTCATTTGATACATTGACGAGATTAGAGGCAAGACCTGGAACATACAACACATTATTGAAATTACCATGGTCAAGATCAATCCTTCCTTTCCCCAAACTATCAGTGAGAGAGTCATCTCCCAAAACTATTGGTGGACCTTTCGACATGTCAAGAGAGGAGAATGGATATTTTGTCGAAACCATATGTCTAGAAGCTCTAGGGTCTATGATGAAGCTAGGTGATATTGATGTGCCAGCAACGAAGGCATGTACTCTCTCTCTGTCCTCTAAATTTGATCCTCCTTCCATCTTCTTTGAGCAATTAGGAAGGGAGATGTTATTCTTCTCCACGAGTTGGGTCAACGTGTCAATTTGCTTCTTCATACAAGAGCTCTCAGGATGATAGCCCTTATTGTAGTATGTGCACTTGCTCATTTCTCCTTTGTTCTTCTTCTTCTGGAAGTTCTTCTTGGAACCTTGGGGCTCCTATTGAGACTTGTTCTCGTCTCTCTTTTTCTCAGGTGGGATTTTAGATTTTTTCTTGCTTTTTGAATCCACCCTTGAATCTACAGCAACCAAATCTTGGTATTTGGAAGGTTTGATGGTGCCCATCATCACCAACTTATCTTGTTCCTGTGTGAGGGATTCCATGAACTTTGCAATCTTAGGCATCTTCCAGGCTTGAGCTGTCAACTTGGTGGCATGGAAGGTCAAAAAAAACACTGAATAGTCAGGTCCAATATTTGAGAGTATGGCCAAAACTATTTTCTCTTCCTTATTTTCGATCCCACACCATTTTAGCTGCAAAACAAGGGATTTAAACTAGGAAAAATAGAGTTGTAAGGATTCGAAGCCACTGGGACTCAAGGAGATCAGCTCATTCTTGATTTGATGTCTTCTCATCTCATCTATCTTACCAAAAATATATACAAGCTTCTCCCACACTTCATTCGATGATGTCAATCCATCAAGATGGAAGAGGAGGTCTCTTGAAATGCTTAGACACAAAAGACCATAGGCCTCATCGATCCTATTGTGCCATTTGATTTTCTCTGCAGCTGCATTGGGATCTACTTCAGTTGCCATAGTAAACCTGTAGAGAACTTTCACTCTCAATGATATCTCCATCTCAGCTTTCCACTCAAAGAAATTGAATGGAGTCAAGATGATCTTCTGAGATTGGTCCATAGCTCAGAAACTGTGCCCTTCAGTCAGCAGAATATGCTCCCAGTTAAGATGTCGAACCTGTAATAGAAATATGGAAGGAGATAAATTTATCTACAAAGGCTCTGATACCATGTGGAAATTGAACCCAAGAGATAGAACAATTACACTCACAAAATTGCTAATCAAACATGCAAAATTAACATCAAAGGAGACTGAAATTGGAGCATAACACTAATCTGTATTGAATAAGTGTGCAATAGACAAACTTATGAAGTAATAGGCTACTACAATATATAATTACATGAGATATTTTAATGCATAAGGATTCCATTCGAAAAGGTCAAAAAGTAGGCTTACTAAATCTAGTCAAATCCCCCATAGGTGCATAAAGCAATTTCCAAATCCACCAAGATGCTCATGAATTGGCTAAGTCAAGTAGGCAATTTAATGAGGGATGGAAAGAAAACTCATACATGATTTTATTAGGAGAAAAGGAGGGAGGATGATGTGGGCAAAAAACAAGTCAACTACACCTAGTCTAGCTTTTCCTTTTGCCTTAATTCTCAATAAAACATGAAGCTTTTCAAAAAGAGTAGATATGCACTTTGGAGGATCTGGAATAAAGCATACATGCTAAATATGGTTTCTAGGAGGTTTCCCAAGCACTCCATGACTCAGTTTCAGCAAGTGTTGACTTCTACGTCATGTAGAAGGCAACTAGCATAGACTAGAATCTAGGAGACTAGGTAATAAGACAAAAAATGATTTAATTAATGTCTAAGGTAGGTAAATATGGGTTGATTATTCTAACAATTAGTTCAATTTCCTTAGCTATCTTGGTTTTTGGGGTTGGAAGGAGTAAGACGTAGTGAAGAGCTGCGCATACTTAAATAGACCGAATGGGTTCCTACCCCGAGGATCACGTATGATTATTTAAGCTTGCATGAATTCAAGAAGAACATAACGTATACCTCCCAAAGTTGCTAACCTGACAAGAGGAAGAGGTCATGGTGGTATTCCAGGACCAGGAAGGGCTACATTTATTGACGAGCTGGTTCTTTTGTTGGAGCCTTTCGAAGATCATCTTTAGGAAGGGGAAATTTTTTCCTCCCTTGGATAGATTCATTAGTATCAACCGTGGAGAGACCAGTAGGGGATTCAAACCCACCTATTATTCCTAAGAATAACTCACCAAAGGATAAGAGAATTTCTATGGGGTTTGGAAAAAAAGAGGAGATCTATTGATTTAACGGGCATGAGGTTACTAAAGAAGAGTGGTTGAAGTTTCGATAGGAATTTGAGGAACAAAAGAAGCAATAAGAGAAAGATAATGAGGAAATCATGAAGAACGAATGCCATCCTGATGATTGTGAAGAGGGAGTGGGGGAAAATGACAACAATCAGCATGAAGAGATAGTTGTTATGCTTCAGTTCCCCATCCTACAAACAACTGGATAGCCCCCCATGAAAATATTTCACCCTCGGTACTGCCAAATTTCTACGGCAAGTCCACTGAATATCCAGATGAATTCCTTTTTGAATTTGATATCCTATGTCAAAGCTATGATTACATCTCTAATGAACATAAGTTGAAATGATTTCCTGCCACTTTGAAAGGCAATGCTTTACGATGGTTTATGAGTTTGGGTGGTGAAACTGTCACAACATGGGACCAAATGAAACAAGTCTTTCTTGCAAAGTACCATGATTATTGCAGGAGTAATGATAAGAGAGAGGAATTATTAAAAATGATACAGAAAGATGATGAAATCTTGGAGGACTTCATAGAAGCACTTCTATATAATGTGCAGATATCTGTCCATACTGATATCGGGAGAGATGTCCTTAAAATAATTTTATTATGAGGAATACGAGAATATTTCCTTGATAGGATCAATTTACTGGGAAATGGAGATATCTTCAAGGATTCTTTTGATCATATTATGGATCGATGTCGAAGATACACCAGAGGATATTCTAGAACCAATACAAGAGATAGAGATGCCTTCACAAGGGCACAAAAGTCATCTAGTGGAGGGGCTACTCAAGTAGAGGTAGGTAATCTTCTTGAAAAATTTAAAAATGATATGATGAGTTATATTTCTTCATAGTTGGATGTCTTAATAAAGGAAAAATAGAGGCAAGCAGAAGAATATCTGGCACTTGGTGTATTTTGTGATAGATGCAGAAAGAAGCACCCATTGAGGGAATGTACGCTTGACAAGGTAGAGGTAATTGGCCTATGTGATTTGGAGCGCGATACTAAGGAATTCCCCTCACTTCCAAAATTCAAGGTAGACTTTCAAGAATCTATCGTGGATATGAAACAAGCTTATTTCATCTCACAGAAGAAGCCTTAGCAACCTTGTGCTTCAGGTATGAATTCAGAACCTACATATTTCAATTCTTGGAATAGTATGAATAACGAGTTCCCTTCACACTATTCTTGTCCCAACACTCAATGGAATCCTCCTACTCAACTTACAATGAAATATCCTTGGACACCATGGGAACAACATTCAAACCAACAAGCCCATTGTTTGTTTGGTTGGAGAAATACTTATCTAGGGAATCAATTTCCTAACAATCAACCTCGTTAGCCATAGTATTAGCAGCCACATATGCAACTCCCTAACAATGCTGCACATTGAATGCACCACTTCGTCCTCAACTTCCTGGTCAACCTATCACTAACCCCAATAATAAGGCAATGCAACAATTTGAAACATAAAACATGCCATCTTATTCTCTTACTCCTGTTCCATGCAATGAATTACATTTATGATATGGGAGGATAGTAGAACCTATTTTCATTGAGGATATTCCATCCCCTGTGACCAAGGAAAGAATGAATGAACAATTTGAGAACTCGATCGATACAACAATCCCCATTATTCAGGATTCTGAAACATATGCTAAAACACCAGTTGAAACACTTACTGAAACACATATTGGAACCAACCTTGTACATATTTCAAGAAATACACCATATCCTGAGAGACTAGCCTTACAAAAAATAGTAGAGCAACCTTGCTTCAATATTCTAAGTGAACTAAAAAATTTGTATGTTAAGATTCCTTTGTTGCAAGCCCTTCATGATGTACCCATCTATGCTAAAACTATTAGAGATATGTGTGTGAAGAAACCACATAGGAAACCTAAAGATCCTCTTATGGTTCATGTGGTGGGGAAATTATCTGAGTTAATGATGGGAAGGGTTCCTTTGGCCAAATATGATGATCCTCACAATCCCATTCTTACAGTACATATTGGGTATACTGATATTCCTAATGTCTTAGTAAAATTAGGGCAAGAAATAAATGTGACGACCATTGAAACCATGAAGAAATTGGGATTTACTAACCTCAGACCAACCTCCATGGTATTAGAATTAGTTGATAGATCCACCATTAGACCTAAGGGAATTTTAGATGACGTAGTAGTTTCTGTTGATTCATGGGAATACCCTGCATATTTTCTTGTCCTCCATCCTAAATCACAGTTGAGGGGACATCCATTAATTCTGGGAAGACCATGGTTGGAAACAACAAATGCATATATCAGCTGTAGATCAGGGTCTATGGAAATATATGATGGGACCGATACTAATAGATTGACATTATATCCTCTAGCAGAACCTAGTCCAGATGTTCATACTCCATTATCAGTAGATTCATAGGAAGAAGAAAATTCTCAACGCTTGCTGTCCATAGGAAGGATTTTGACCTTTAAGAATGAAATCGAGGATGATACCATCTACAGTTTCATCAATGAGCCAATGTTGGTTACCAAAAATGTATATCAAATCTTGGATAACACCTTGAGTGAACCTGAGTAAGAAGAAATTACTGAAGAAGTCCTAGTTAAGAGTTCTAAAACTGTTCCCATACTTGAAAATTTAAAAATCATCCCAGTAGAGATTGAACCTAGAAATACCCTCAATGTTAATCCCAACCTTGCACCCGTTGAAATAGAACGTTTGATTACACCACTGAAACAATATAAGGGATCCTTCATATGAAATACATAGAAATGAGAGGAATTCCCTCTGAGTTGTGTGCTCAGCACATCTATATTAAGAATGATTGTGGACCCATATGTCAACCATAACGTAGAATGAATCCAAATATGAGAGATATCGTGAAGGAGGAAATTCAAACACTTTTAAAGGATAGGTTTATCTACCCTATTTCAGAAAGTGAATGGGTTTCCCCCTTAGTAATTGTGCCTAAGAAGAATGGAAAATGGAGCATATGTGTGGACTATTGGGAGTTGAATAAAGCTACAAAAAAAGATAATTTCCCTTTTCCATTTATCGATCAGGTTTTGGATACCTTGTCTGGTAAAAAAATATTCTCCTTTTTAGATGGTTTTAGGGGGTATAAGTAGATTTAGATTGCCCCTGAGGACCAAGATAAGAGTACTTTTACATGTCCTTGGGTCACTTTTGCATATAGGGTGCTTCCTTTTGGGTTGTGTAATGCACTGACTACATTTCAACGAGCCATGATTGGAATTTTTTTTGAAATGGTTGTTGGCTAAGATCCATCAACAAAGCCTCATCAACAGGGTTTCTTGCTGTTGACGCCCAACCAATGTGATCTCCTTGAGCACTGGCCCAAACAGGTTTTACCTTTCCCGGCAACACTCGCAGAGTGGATGAAGGCTCACCCGAGATGTTCGAGGGAGAGCTATCAGAACCAAGTTTTCGACAGTAAGGGGGAGGATCAGGGCATCAACGATTCATTAACATAATTATAAAATATGATAGAGCCATTCATTAGGTATCGCAACATTCATCACAGATCTATCAGTATAACCACATATCTAAACAGATCGCATCATTTACTTATTCATCGCAACAGTATCATATTATTCATTCATAAAGTAGATCCATAAAACATCCATCATTGATATTGCAACTCATAAGGACATAAAAGAGATATGAAAGGAAATAGAAATTCAGAGCAACATCCGTCATGTCATATTACTTTTGCACAATAGATCTAAAACATACAGTACTTCTCCACAACAAGAGAATGATCAACCCACAAGATAACACAAGATTCAATCGCTCTCTACTTACTCAACTCATAGATGATCGACAGACAGATCGTTCATAGATTCATGGATTCAGTGATCACCCGATCTCCTTTACACATGCAATTCAAACTCTATATATAGGCTTGCACCTTTACATTCAAGGTCCACTTCTAACTAACTCCTAACAACTTCTAACTAAATTAACCACTAAGGACCAATATTTCAAAGAAATGGTCAATGAGTACAAAAAATGACATGAAAATATAAAATGTGGACTATTTTCGGTTTGTCGTGCTATCTTTTCCTTACATGGTGCCTCATGAGTATGCGCAAGATGTTGTGCAACTCACCTATCCCCAACCCCTTGCCAATAGGCCCCCAACACAGTCTTGTGGCTCTTGCTCGAGCCACGTCAGCTATCCATGGTGTCTTTAGCAATCCTGAAGAGTAGAAACCATCACATATGCATCAGTGTGCGATTGTTTCCAGATTTTCTGACTCATAGTTGGCCACAACTGCTTCCTTCAACATCAACTACAGTGGACCTTAGCAAACTTTTGGACTTGTGTAACCTGCAATGCCATAGTGCTCCATATGCAACCCTTCTTCTGCCCACTTGGTCCTTTCTTGCATTCAGGCTCAGCTCGGGCTGCCTGAAGTTGACCCGGTTCCCTGGTCCTGCAGACTTAGTCAAGTGGGGCAGGAACTCTGATCCCATCCAGATTCCTCATGGGTGTTTTAGTTGACACCTCAGACCGACTAGGAGAAATATAGCCAAGGATGACTTTTCCAGGTACTTCTATCTCAACCAAACTAACCCGCATAATCACAACTTCTTCTTCAATTTATGCTGAGACAACATTCTCACTCATAGGCTTCCCTGTATCCAGGGAATACTGCATTACCCCTTCGACAGCCACTTCCTTATGCAGCGGAGCTTCCTTCAATGACCCAACCCAACTCTTCTGCAACTTTGCTCAGTGCAGCACTTCCTAACGGGGTTCATTCAGCTACCGGTCCTCAGCTTATAACACCAACTTTGGCTTAGATTCAATCATGACTCACTTAGGTGGATCATTATGACTGAATCATTCATGTGTGTGCAAAATATGTCATCGATTTTGCCACCTTGCCTTTCACATCTGCTATCATTAATTGTGACTTCAACCGTGCCATCGTTTCCCTCTTTGATATTTGTTATTGAGTATTGATGTGATGTTCAGTCACTGTCACGGAGTCTCCCCTACAATGCAAGCCCATCTTTCTATTCATGGAAACCTCCTGTTGCACAACCCTGTCCCTTTTGCATGTTGCGGCCCTATCCTCTTAGCGCAGCCTCTTGCTGACGCACAACCTTTGCATGTCGCACAACATTGTTCTAGCAGACCACCCTGTCACAGCCCTGTCCCCTTAGCACAACCTCCTGCTGACGCGCAACCTTTTCCTGTCACACAACCTTGTTTTGGTGCAACTACATTCCATGGCTAATTGGCTATTAACTCCTGAGTCAACTGCCCTCTAACCTAATACGACCCATACTGGTGGGCCCACTGTTCCTCTTGCTACCTATCTCTAGTTTTTTTTCATCTTTACGCAGCGTCTTAGGCATTGCGTGGCTCTGGACCTGTCCTATAGGTCTTCAAGCGACTTCCATTCACAAACCTTGGCAGCAACTGGCCATCTAACTGCTACAATTGAACTACACCCCTATAGGAAATTGAATGAATAAGATATGGAACTAACCAGTGCATCTGTAACTTATCGGGATGCTTCATGAACTTGCTGTTGTATAGTAGCACCAAATCTCCTTGAAAATTGTTTATTTTTGATGTGGTGGTCATGCCACGCCTTCTGTCGATCCTTCACGACACGCTGCTGGAATCCTACAATGAAGCAATCCTCTTCCAGTTGGACTAGCTGTGTTGCTTGCTCCTCAAGTGCTGCTTCATCGGCCATGCTAGTTGCTGCTGTGATGCACATACTAGGAACAATGTACTCCATGGGCACGACTGCTTCTTGCCCATATACTAATTTGAATGGATTCAGCCCCGTCAGCCTCTTGCAAGTGGTATGATATTCCCACAAAACTGCAGGAATCTTTAAATCCCAGTCATCATGAGTAGCATTGCATACCTTTGTTAGTGTGGTTTCCAATATTTTTTTGAAGGCTTCTATAGTTCCATTTTCCTGTGGATGATATGGGGAATTTTATTATGCTGCACCTGTAATTCCTCCATCAATGCTTTTACTGTGCGGTTGACAAAGTGACTGCCCTGGTTGCTCATCAATATCCTAGGGCATCCAAACCGTGTCACAATATTTTGAAATATGAACTTTGTTGTTGTTGCAGCGGTGCAATCTACAACTGCTGTGGCCTCCTCCCACCTTGTCAAATAGTCATTTGTGGTGATTATGTACCGCACACCCATTCTCTTCCATTGTGGGTTTATGGGACCCACAAAGTCTATAGACCATTTATCAAAAGGTTGCAAAGTTACATGTGGTACAAGCAGCATTTTGTCTCGTCGTGATGGCTTCCCGACTTGTTGACAGATGTCACAGCTCCGTGCATAGTCTGTTGCATCATTGTGTAAATTAGGCCACCATAACCCGGTGCGTAGTAGCTCTTCCTCCATAGTGTCCACCCATGATTCCTACATGCTCTTCTTCTAGAATTGGCCCTTGCTTGTGTGGTAAGATGCACCATCACAGGATCTCATATGGTCCAAGTTTGTATAACTGCCCAACAATTAACTAGAAATTCGAAGACTTCACTACCAATTTCTTCTTTTGACTGGTCGACAAGTCCTCTGGTGCAACTTTGGTCACCAAGAACTGAATGATCGAGGCATAATGATCATTAGCTATATCCACTCAAAACAACTGTGCATCCGATAATCCATCATCAATATTGGTGGGCTCTTCACTTGTTTGAATGTGGGACAGATGATCAAGACCAACATTCAGGCATCCTGGCTTCACAATTATTTCAAAATCGAACTCCTGAAAGAGAAGTAGCCAGTGACATATATTTGCCCCCAACACAGGCTTATTAACCAGATATTTCAAAGCTGAATGGTCAATGAATATTTTGAAGTGACCACCCAAGAGATAATGCCTAAAATTCTACAGTGCATATACCATCGCTAACCCCTCTCTTTTTGGGGTCGTTTAATTCTTCTCAACAAAGAATAACTTCCTGCTAGCAAAGGAAACCGGGTGATCCAAATCTCCTTCTCCTGGTTGCGTGAATATGACTCCCAGCGCAATGGACGAGGCATCAACATGGACATGGAACTCCTTGCTCCAATCGGGGAACACAAGTATGGGTGTGGAAGCCATCTTATCCTTCAACATGTCGAATATTTTTTGACACTCCTGGTTCCATACAAATGTAACATCCTTATTTAACAGTTTCTCCATGGGGGCAGTAATCGCATCATAACCGCAGATGAACTTGCGATAGTACCCAGTGTGTCCCAGTGTTGTGCAAATAATATTTGTATTTGTAGGTGGTGGCATGCTGAGGATGAGGGAAATATTTGTTGGATAAACCAAAATCCCTTGTTTACAAACAACATGACACAACAACATCCCGAATGGTGCGCAGAAGATGCACTTCTTTGAATTCAATGTGATCTGATGCTGCCGACACCTTTCCAACATCAAGTGCAGGTTTGCCAAGTGATCCTTAATCAGCCCATAGACTGTCCAATCATCCATATATACTTGCAGGAATTTCTGAATAAAATCTTTGAATGCAGCGACAACAACCCGAGAGAATATCACAAGTGCATTCTTCAACCCAAAGGGCATCACTGTGTATTGAAAAAAACCCCATTCAGTGACAAATGTGGTTTTATGGTGCTCTTCCTTTGCAATTCTTATCTGGTGATAACCAGAAAATCCATCTGTAAAAGAGTACATTTCTTGACCGCCTACTCCTTTAAGAACCTCATCAGTGAATGGTGTCGAAAATGGATCATGCATGCAAGAATCATTCAGTTTTCTTAGATTGACACAGATTCAGACTTCGCCAATTTTCTTGTCTTGGACCACCATAGGACTTATCCATTCTGATTCTTCAACATGCTCAATATTCCCTGCATCTAGCATCCAATCAAGTTCACCCTTGACCCATTCTTTATATCGCAGAGTCAAGTGATATGGCCTCTGTTGCACTGGTTTTCCATATGGTTTTAATGGGATTTTCATTTCCCCTAGGTCACCCAATATCCCCTACATTTCGAAGAATTTGGTTGGGAACAGATCTTGAAATGCATGCAATAGACCTGGGATATTTTCCATGGTCTCCTCATCGCATTAGTCCCCAATATTTGCAAATTTCGTATTCTCTTCTGTCCCAATGTTAACTTTCTTAATCTCCAGCAGTTGCGTCATGGGATCAGTCGGAACATCTGGTGCTGTGACATCCTGACTTCCTTCAGTTTTTGGAATATTAATATTGCACAACTCATCATCATCCTCCAGCTCGCCAGAGATGTTGTAGCATTCCATCATCGATTTCATGTGGTAATGTGCATGTGGGTCCACAGGATATGCGACCGAGACAACTTTCAAGACTACATCCTGAATGATCTATAGTGCCTTGTTAACCTCTGCATTAGCGTCTACAAAGTCAAAGTTATGAGCAAAGAAAACAATCAACTCCTCCCAAGTAGTTATTTCTCGATGCATTTCCGCTGATATGTACCAAGACCTCGGCATTTCATCCAAGGTATGAATAAAAGCATAGACCCATTCATCCTTGGGTCGCGATGCCCATAGAGTCTAGCATTCCCTCATATGACTAAAAGGGTTATTTTTTTCATCATATCTCCTAGTGTGATACACCTCCATATCTCCGCAGCATGTGGTCATCAACCATCGACACAGTGCCCATTCCTAAATGGTATCCTTATGAATTGCCCACCAGCGTGCTGGAGTGACCTTCAATGCTTCTCCTAATGCCAACAAGTGCCGAGGCTTAGATACCTTCTTTTCAAGCTCCTCGAGGAACCCAAATATTTTTGGTAGTCCTTCATATGTCAGCAAATAATTGATATCAGTTGCGACATGGCATAGCGACTACGTGATCAGCCCACATTTTCTAAGTGATACCTCATGCATCCGGTTTTGCCAATTTTCCAGTGCATCATCAAAATCAGAGGACGTAGAGCTAGCGCTGCGCCAACCCAATTCTCTGTCAACAGTAAGATGGATATAATATTCATAAATATTGTAAATGTGATCCCATCCTCTAACAAATTCATCTTTGACAACTTCAATATATCGCCTTCTCTCATTAGGATCCATAGGAGCGATGACTTGGATATCCTGGTTCTCAAATGTCATCAAACACTTCTTAAAATTAATCATGGCCATGCTGTCATTGGCACATCCAATCCCTAGCAGCGTAGGATAGGAGCTTCCTTCATCAACGACCTCGATTACATTGAAATCAACATGAGTACTCATACCTTCAACATCTATGACCAGATTTGACACACGGCCGATTGGTTGGACTTTGGTTTGAGTAGCCAATCTCAGCTGCATTAGGGACCAACCAAGTGTTTGCTCCCCCATCTTCTACCACATTTGCTTTGTTAGGATATTTACATCTGACCCAAGATCCATAATACTTGATTCGACTTCATAGTCACCAATCTGGATGTTCATTCTCGTTTCCTTGGTTGTCTTTTTCTTCTGTAAAGAATTCACCACAGAGTCCTACAACTCTCTATCTAGATGGTGCAACAAATTCTCAATCTCAACCAGAGCATCAAGATCTCTTACCAGGGATAAACAACTCTCAAAGAACTGTTGTAAAGTACCATGCTACCACGATGGTCCAACTTCTAACAAAGAATCAAAAACAGAAGGCATGCCAACAATAGGTGTCTTACCAAGATTTCTTCCAATCACCTTGCGAGCCTCTAAAAAGTTATCTCTCTTAGTCGCGATATCGAAATGTACTTTATTCTTGTCATCCAGTCAAACTTGTGGACGTGGTCCATCATATCCACTTGTCGCGCCCCCTCGAGTGACAATCCCAAAATCAACATCCTTTGTTCGTTGTTCTGCTAAAATTGGCGCAACCATCGACCCTTGATTTTTGTTCTGCAGTAGAGGTTGGTTTAGGGGTGGATTTTGGTTTAGCGGTGGATTCATAGGAAGATTTACATTCTAATTTTGTACTAGAATTTGGGGCTGAACCTGATTCTACAGTTGCTGCTGGTTCTGTATCTGACTCTAGGCCTGGAACTGGTTTTGATTTTGCAACAAAGGAACATTTCTGTCTTGCCATTTTGTAATTAGCTGAGGGAAATTTTCAATAGTATGATCACATACCACATAGTGTACACACTGAAAATGAGGGAAATCCCTCTGATAGTGCCCAAATGTCCCACATTTGTAACACTGGATTGATGCATGATCATGTCCTCCTCCTCGACCGAAACCTCCTCTTCCCTTGAATCCTCCGCAGAATCCTCCCTGCTGTTGGTACTATGGTTGAGCTACTTGCTGCTGATATTGGGGTTGGGCCACTTGCTGCTGATAATAGGATTGGCCCCCCTACTGCTGTGGGGGATTTGGCTGCTGCTAAACATAGTGCGTTGCTTGGACATACTGTTGTGGCGGAGCCATCGACATCTGCAGTCATGGCGCAAACTACAGCTGTGATAGGAGTTGTGGTTGTGACGGAATAAACTGCATCTGTGGTGGCGATGTATACTGGACTTGGGGTGGCGGCTGCACCACCTACAGCTAAGGTTGCTGCACCATGTGAGGATCTTCACCTTTCACGAAATATGAATCATATGTTCGTTCTTGAAGTAGATCATAAGCTTGACAGTCCTTATCCTCGTGCCCAACTAAGTGAGAGAAGGTACAATATAAGATTGCTATATTCACAACCATTTTCTACATGTAGGTATAGTCTTCATGTCGATGCCCATATACTTAACATATGCGACACCACAGCAAAATATTGCAACTTAGCGGGTTCTCCGCTCTTGAGAGTAGATAGTTTCGGAAGGTAGGACATGTATCTTTAGTGTGTCCACCCACATGACACTGAGTTCACCACAGGTCATCATGTTCCTCTTTCACCTTCTTAATGTCTTGCAACTGAAGCATTAGGCTCGCCAGCTGCGCCTGGATTTGGTTCATGCCAACAACAGTTTCTCCAACAGATGAAGCTTCCAGCTTCATTTCGATTTCCAGAGCCTCGCTCCATGTCGCAATCTTTTGCTGCATCAATGGATGTCATATAGGAGGGACCAGTGCTGCAATGAACCATTATTTGTGTTGGATGTCACTCATATTGAAGCTGACCCATGCCATCAGTGTTTAAACCTCTGATCAAAGTCCCAAACTGTCTCATTAGGGAATTTTTTAATTTCCTTCATCTCCGTAATATACTGTGCTTCAGATTTATGTTTCTTGAATTCTTCAAACAATCCCTTCCAAATCTCATCCAAAGTCCTTGCATTGTTCCCTTGCAGAACCTGTATGAATCTCATATACCAATCAAGCACACGACCTCGAAGGGTGGTTTCTAATTGGCCTTTCTTTACATCATCGTCTGCAGTATGTCGGGAAATCCATATTGCTTCACATAAGAACCAATATTGCTCTGGGTCATCAGTGTAGTTTCCATGGAACATAAGTAGCTTCATATCATCTCTCGCCATCCTAGGCCTTCTTTTTGCAGATGTTGCTTTACTACTGGATGTTGCTTGGCACATTGAACACGTTGACATAGATTGCATATATCTTCCTTAGTGTGGAGTAGTGTGCGGAAATGTGGACACATTTCTAGAGAAGTTTGACCTTGTTGTCACCCTGGGCGTAGCCCGGTTCTTCTCATCCTCTTTGTCACTGTGTTGCTTCATCCCGTGTTGTTGTCCTTTGTGGTATTGCATTTTGATTGCAGCAGGACCTTCCCCTATCCTATGCCTCTTTTCCACTTGGAACTTTTCTCCTCCCCTTGTACAACCACTCTCTTCCTCGGATTCCCTAACAGTCTCGTTGAAACTCACACACCTCTACCCCTTATCTTTCCATTCGTCACCCCCCTTTTATCGTGGTGTTCATAGCCTCCGCACACCATAGTTTTACTACTCGAGGTGCATTTTTAGTATGCCCTTTTCACAAAAAAGCATCTTGATTGACAATTGTAGACATAGTAAGAACCTACCTTGTGGTCCATTGAAGAATTCCTGTTCAGCTTCACTGTAGGACTTGTTGGTATCGACCGTGAACTCAGTGATGTATCCTTCCAGAATACTATCCAACCAAAGTTCGATAACCCACGATGCCTTGTTTTCAGTCTCTTGTAGTTCTTGAATTAGCTCAAGGGTCCAGGACGTCGGCTCTCCTCCATGGAAGTTGTGCTTCTTGTACGTGAATCACGCAAGCCACTCATATAGTATGACAGGAAACTCACAGAAAAACCAGTCACAAGGACTGTCGTCTATGTACCTCGCCAACCATCCGTTTGTCATCAAATTTGGGTTCTAATTCTTGGCTTCAGCAAATTATTGCAGTTTTAGGTCGAACCAATCTTCAATATTCAGTTTTTTTAGATGCCACACCATATAATCCTCTCAGTCGCAATGATCTCCCAACAACGAAACCATTTATTGGCCAAGACCCACCAACAAAGCCTCTTCGATAGGGGTTCTCGCTCTATCGATGCCCAACCAGCACGATCTCCGTGAGCACTGACCCATACAGGTTTTACCCTGCCCGACAACACCCTCAGAGCAAATGAAGTCTCACGAGATGTTCGAGGGAGAACTATCGAAACCAAGTTTCTGGTAGTAAGTGGGAGGATTGGGGCATCAACGATTCATCAGCATAATTATCAGATCTGACAGAGCCATTCATCAGGTATCACAACATTCATCATAGATCTATCAGTATAACCACAGATCTAAACAGATTGCATCATTTACTTATTCATCACAACAGTATCATATTATTCATTCATAAATCAGATCCATAAAACATCCATCATTGATATTGCAACACATAAGGACAAAAAAGAGATATGAAAGACAATAGCAATTGAGAGCAAAATCCATCATGTCATATTAATTATGTGTAATATATCCAAAACATACAATACTTCTCCACAACAAGAGAATGATCAACCCACAAGATAACACAAGATTCAATCACTCTCTACTTGCTCAACTCATAGATGATCGATAGATAGATCGTTCATGGATTCATGTATTCATTGATCACCCGATCTCCTTTACATTTGCAATTCTAACTCTATATATAATCTTGTGCCTTTACATTCAAGGTCCACTTCTAACTAAATCCTAACAACTTCTAACTAATTTGACCACTAAGGACCAATATTCCGAAGAAATGGTCAATGAGTACAAAAAACAACATGAAAATATAAAACGTGGACTATTTTTCGCTTGTTGCGCTATCTTTGCCTTGCGTGGTGCCTCATGAGTATGCACAACATCCTAGATGCTGTGCAACTCACCTATCTCCAACCCCTTGCCAACAATGGTTAGTGATTGTATGGAATTTTTTATGGATGATTTTACACCTTATGGTGTCAATTTTGATGAATATCTGAAAAATTTGGAAAGAGTTTTAAAACGCTGTGATTAGACTCACCTATCTCTTAGTATTCAAAAATTTCATATGATGATGAGTGATGTTATAGTCTTGGGACATTTTATATCTGCTATAGGCATACAAGTGGACCCTACCAAAATTAAGATAGTTCAGAATATTCCCATTCCTAGAATGTACAAAGAGGTGCATAGATTTCTTGGGCATGACGGTCATTATAGACATTTTATTGCAAATTTCTCCAAACTACCATCTCCTCAATTTACCTTTCTAATGAAATATGCACAATTTAATTGGATAGATGCATGCCAAACAACGTTTGCAGAATTAAAGAAGAGGCTATATACAACACCTATTTTGCAAGGGCCTAATTGGGCCTTGCCTTTCCATATCTCTTCTTATGATTTAGATACTGCCATTGGAGTTGTGTTGGGGAAACATGAATGAAAAAATCCATATGATATCTATTATGTTAGTAAGAATCTAGCCCCTGCTGAACTTAATTACACAGTAAACCAAAAATCAATTCCTTGTTGTCATTTATGCCATCAATAAGTTCCGACACTATATCACAGGGTATTCTACTTTCATCCACACTGATCACTCAACTATTAGATACTTGATGAACAAACATGTTACTAATGCTAGAGTGACTAGATGGTTACTGTTACTATAAGAGTTTGATATTACTATCATTGATAATGCGTGGAAGGAAATTGTGGCTGATTTTCTTTCTCGACTAAGAAATAATGATGACAATTCTTTGGTCAAGGATTCCTTTCCTTATAAACATTTATTTGTAGTTTCATCTCACTCACTGTGGTATGCAAATATTGCTAATTACTTGGCTGTAGGGAAGCTTCTAGCACACCTATCAAAGAGAGAAAGAAGGAGAATCATGCAACAAAGTGCCAGGTACTATTGGATAGAGGGATATATCTTTTACACAGGCCTAGACCTAGAGATTAGATGATGTGTAAGGGAAGATCAGGTCCATGATATCCTGAAAGAATGCCATGATGAACTGTGTGGAGGAAATTTCACAGACAAAAGAGCTGGACATAGGGTACTGAGAATGGGTTATTTTGGCCCACCCCATTTCAATATGCAAAGAGGTATGGGCAAGTCCATGATAGATGCCAAAGGAGGGGTCAACCCAATAGGTTGGATGAAATTCCACTTCAACCACAGTTGGTGGTGGAACCTTTTGATAAATGGGCCCTAGATTTTGTAGGACCTATTAACCCTCCTTCGAAACATAAAGTTTATATTATGGTTTGTACAGACTACATGACCAAATGGGCGGAAGCCACAACTCTACTGAAAGAAAATTATCAAGCTGTTATAGATTTCCTGTATGAAGAAATTTTTACTCACTTTGGGTGCCTAGAGAAATAATAACAAATGGAGGATCCCAGTTTATATCTCATAAAATGGAAGCTCTTCTATAGAAATATCATATCCAGCATAGGATCACTTTTCCTTATCATCCATAGGCTAATGGAAAAGTGGAAAGAACTAATAAATTAATTGAATCTTTCCTCATAAAGACGACGAAAATTGATCGTAGAGATTGGGCTGAGAGACTCCCTGAAGCGCTTTGGGAATATCAGACTAAATGGCGTAGTACCACATGATTCTCTCCTTATGAGTTGGTATATGGGAAAAATGTTGTCTTCCCTGTTGAATTTGAAATCAATACTTTGAGAACAACGTTGGAAGAAAAATTATATTTGACAGAATCTCAGAAGAACTGACTGAATCAATTAAATGAACTTGATGAGAAACACACAGCTATTGTGCATCAAACTTCAATAGTTCAACAACTGTTAGTTTTTCAACATTAAGCTAGCATTATTTTAGGATCTTTACTAAGAGAATAACAAGTACAACAATCAAACACAAGAGACAATGAACACAATGTTTTTTGATCGGGGAAACCATAAATGGAGAAAACCCCACAACTTCCTCAGAGATAGAATCAACACAAGATGTAAAACCCCAAAACAATAAGATGCACTCCCGACAGCAGTAATCTTCTTCTTGTCTAGCCCTAGTGTCTTCTCCTTCCTCAACTATGTGCTACACTTGAATGTGTAAGTGATGTGTGCTAAATAGAGATCCCAGCTCTCTATTTATACTAATCGTGACATGACTAAAACCCTACTAGGGCTGACCTTTACTTGGAGAGTCTAATAACCCTAGTGCCCCGAAATTGCAGGGACTTTAACCCTTAGACAATCGGAGGGTTACCCACTATGACTTGACATGAATTGTTTACATTATTGATCCTCCCGATCGAAACATTGAGGCATGACAACATGACTCAAATACATAATAGATACATCCTGGAATAAACATCGGGTTACAATACATAAAATACATAGATGAATACATTCCGAAGTTACAAATACATCAACACTCCCTCTTAACTAGGAAGGTATTCTTTCGACACAATTTTCAGCACTAGTCTTCTTCTCTGTATCAACTGGATCATCTCGTCATCTGCATCTCGATTCTTCTGAGTCTTCAAGTCATCTTTATCCTTCGAATCTGGATCATCTCTCAATCTGGATCATCATGGGACATCATCACTGGATCTGGATCATCTCTCGATTTGGATCAACATCATTGGATCTGGATCATCACTCGATCTGGATCATCATCACTGGATCTAGATCATCACTCAATCTGGATCATCATCACTAGACTGGATCTAGATCTGGATCATCTCTCAATCTGGATCATCACTATTGGATCTGGATCATCACTCGATCTGGATCTCTCAGAGTCATCATAACTGGATCTGGATCATAGCTGGATCTGGATCTCACCTGGTCATCATCATGTGTGTGCTATCTCGTCATAGGAAGTTCTATAGAGCCAGCCTTCTTTCATGCTGGGTGTATGCCTACCTCCTTGTAGGTCTTTGGTAGCCCTTACATTTGACCTACTTGTCAGAATGGCCAGCACTCACATCTGACCTGCTTGTCAGAAAGGTGGTAGCCCTTATATCTAATCATATAGGACCTAATCCTACAGTCACATCAGAATGGCTAGCACTCACATCTGACCTACTCATCAGAAAGGCGGTAGCCCTTATATCTATGTAGGAGCTCATACTACATCAGAATGGCCAGCACTCACATCTGACCTGCTCGTCAAAATGGTGGTAGCACTTACATCTGTCCTACTCGACAGAATGGCTAGCACTCACATCTGACCTACTTGTCAGAATGGCGGTAGCCCTTACATTTTTCCTACTCGACAGAATGGCCAGCACTCACATCTGACCTACTCGTCAAAATAGCGGTATCCCTTACATCTGTCCTACTCGACAAAATGGCCAGCACTCACATCTGACATGGAAGGAACCAAATCCTTTAGCCATGAACAAAATGGAACTACCCTTACATCTGACCTGTTTGTCAGAATGGCGGTAGCCCTTACATATGTCCTACTCGACAGAATGGCCAACACTCACATCTGACCTACTTATTAGAATGGCGGTAGCCCTTATATATGTCCTACTCAACAGAATGGCCAGCACTCACATCTGACATGGAAGGAACTAAATCCTCTCACCATGACAGAATGGCTCAGCCCTTACATCTGACCTGCTCGTCAGAATGGCTTTGGGACTCATCACTTTCCCTTGGAGGAAACCTCGATCTGGAGAACACCAATCTTCTCCCTGAAGTACTCAAACTTCACTCTAGCTAATGGCTTCATCAACACATCAGCTATCTGTTCCTATGTCGCAACATATTGGAGCTTCACTGCTCCCCTCTACACCATATCCCTGATATAGTGATACTTGATCTTGATATGCTTCAACCTGTCATGGAATACTGGATTCTCTAACAACTTCACACAATGTATACAAGTATCATCCAACTAGAGATCAAATATATCGGATAGTAGCTTCCGCAGCCATATTGCCTCACAACTAGCTGAAAAAACTGCGACATACCCTGCTTCAGCTGTACTTAGTGCCACACAGGATTGCTTCCTGCTAAACCAAGAGATCACACCTGATCCCATACTGAAGCAACACCCTGAAGTGCTCTTCCTATCGATGGCACTGCCTGCCCAATATGAATCAACATAACCCTCTAGGTTAATCTTTTGATTCGCATCATACTTGAGCCCATAATCAACTGTACCCCTCAAGTACCTCAGAATATGCTTTGCAGCAATCAAGTGAACATTTCTCGGATCTGTCAAGAACTGGCTCAAGGTGTTCACAGAAAAGCAAATGTCTGGTCTCATGTTCGTCAGGTACATCAATGACCCAATCATCTGACGATACATCGTAGCATCAACCTTCTCTGAAGAAGCATCATTCAATAGCTTTAGGTTTGATGCCATAGGTGTGGCCATAATCTTGCAGTCCATCATCCCAAACCTCTTCAGGATCTCTAGCATACTTCCCTTGTCCAAGGAAGAATTGATCCACACTCTGCCACACTTCCATACCTAGAAAGTAATGCATCGTACCCAAGTCCTTCATCTCAAACTCGGCAGCAAGATTTCTCTTTGTATCAATAATCAACCCATCCATACCTGTCACAAACAGATCGTCTACATATAGTAGAAGCATCACTGGGTTGCCATCTTCAACCTTGTAGTAAAGGTTGGAATCTACTTTACTCTTGGTAAAGCCCAAACTGGATAGAAAGCTATCAATTCTACCGTACCATGTCCTGGGTGCCTGTTTCAAACTGTACAGGGCTTTCTTCAATCTGCATACATGAGACTCCCTGTCATGTGTCTCAAAACTGAGTGGTTGTTCTACATACACTTCCTCTTCCACTACATCATTCAAGAAAGTAGTCTTGACATCCATTTGGTGTATCTTCCATTTCATCACTGCAGCCAGAGCAAGTATTGATCTGATGGAAGTGTATCTGGCTATAGGTGCAAAGGTCTCTTCATAGTCTATTCTCTCTTTCTGAGAGAAACCTCGAGCTACAAATCTTGCCTTATACTTTTCAATGCTACCATCTGCAGCATGTTTGATCTTGTAGATCCATTTGGAAGTTACAACTGACTTCCTGTCTGGTCTTGGGACAACATCCCAAACATCATTCTTCATGATTGATTGGTACTCTTTGATCATAGCATCCTTCCATTCTTTCCATTCTGCCGCTTCTTCATAACTGGAAGGTTCTTTATCAATGAAATCACATAGTAAAGCTACATACCCGGAACAGGATCTAGTCCTCTTTCTTTCTCTGTGATTCTCTTCTGGAGCCCCATATCTTTCCGCACTTTGGATAAGTTCTTGTACCCAAGCAGGTTTCCTCTTATGAGGATTCTTCTCCAGAGGTGGATCTATAGGTCTTTGTGGTTCTTCAAATTCTCGATCTTCTTCTCGAGTTTCTTCATTCATGGTTGTATCATGAATTCTGGGTGCTTCTGCTTCTTCAGGTTCTTCAGCAGGTCTTTTTCTGGATTTGTTGTAAGTTGTGTCTTCATCAAATGTCACATCCCTGTTGATGTCAATCTTCTTATATCCTGGGAAATATATTCTGTAAGCCTTCGAGCTTTCAGAGTATCCCACAAATATACCCTTCTTTCCTGAAGGATCTAATTTATTCCTCTTCTCTTTTGGAATGTGGATGTACACAGGATAGCTGAATATTATGAGATGGCTGACTTCTGGTTTCTTGCCGGAGAAGACTTCTTCAGGAGTCTTGTTCTCAAGTACTCTATTTGGAGCATAGTTCTGTACATACACTGCTGTTTTGGCAGCTTCCACCCAAAGATGCATAGGAAGGTCTTGATCATGAAGCATTGCTCTTGCAGCTTCCATGATAGGTCTATTCTTCCATTCTGCAACCCCATTCTGTTGTGGATTATAAGGAGTGGACAACTCCCTCTTAATCCCTGATTCTTTACATAGCTCTTTGAATTCATTTGAAGTGAATTCTCCGCCATTATCTAATCGAATGGTCTTGATCTTCTTTTCATTATGGTTTTTGATCAAGGCTTTGAATTCTTTGAACTTACTGAATACTTCGTCTTTGTTCTTCATGAAGTAAACCCATGTCTTTCTAGAAAAGTCATCAATAAAATAGACATAATATGCATACCCGCTTAGAGAGTTTGATGACATAGGACCACATACATCGGAGTGGATGATTTCCAAGATTCCTTTTGCTTTGCTTTCACTACTTGGAAATGTCTTCTTTGTATTCTTTCCTTTCACACATCCTTTGCAGACCCCATCATGTTTTGGTTGTATTTCTGGAATACCTTCGACAGCTTTGCGTGCAATAGGTAGTGCTCTGTAATGCACATGTGCAAGCCTTCTATGCCAAAGTTGACTTGGCTCTACTGTGTCATGGACTAAGGCTTGTTCTGGATGGCCCTTTAATTTGTACAATCCTCCTTCTTGTTCTCCAATCACTACCGCATCATCGATAGTGTTTCCTTTTGGCCACATGATGACTTGACCATCTATGAATGCAACTCGTATTCCTTTTACATCTAATGTTGATATGGAGAGAAGGTTATTTTTGAGTCCTGGAACAAACAATACTTCTTTCATTGTTAGATATTTTCCAGAGTCTAACTTGTATGAAGATTCCCCACTACCTTTTATTGGATATTGGTAGTCATCTCCTAGCTTTACCTTGTGAGGTGATTCATGTTTTGATAGTCTAACAAAGGATTCCTTGAATCCAGTCATATGTTTGGAAGCCCCACTGTCTATAAGCCAATCATCACTACCATGAGTAATATTACCTGTGAGAGCCGATATCAGAACATATTCATCCTCACTTGAAGAATCTTCACTTTCATATCTGGATCTCTTCTTGGATGGTTCATCATCCTCTGCAGCATGAGCATGATGTCTTCTTTTGTTTCTCTTCTTTACTATCTTCTGTTTGTTAGGACAATTCCTTGCATAGTGTCCTGCTTCTTCACAAGTATAGCATATGATCCTAGATACATCTCTTCTAGTATTATTTTTGTGAAAGTGCTTACCTCTAGAACCATGAGATTTTCTCTTGCTTGACTTGGAGTGAGACTTGGAGTGTACCGTAAGAGCTTGGTCTTCACTTCCCATCTTCTCTTCTCGAGCTGCTATCCGAGCTTCTTCTTGAGGGCACTCTTCCCATAGTCTGCTGAACTTGACTAACTTCTTCCTAGCACAGATTCCTTGGATGAAAGAATCCCATGACCTAGGAAGGCCATTCAATGTAGTCATTACAATCTCTGCATTTTCCACTTCCTCATCAACTGCTTCTAGTTGCTCTTTGATCTGAGAAACTCTTGTGAAGTAAGAATAGATTGTTTCTGCATTTTGAATCTTCACATTCTTTAGTTGGTTTCTCAGGGTCATCTTCCGATTGATGTTCTTCCCTTCAAACAATTTGGTTATGGCATCAAACATATCTTTAGGTGTCTTGAGAGATGGCACCTGTGGGATAAGGTGATCCTTGATAGAATCAGAAATGATCCTCTTTGCCATAACCATCTTCTTCTTGTGTAAGGCCTTTGCCTCATCTCCCTCTGGAACTGGAACCTCCTCATAAATGTAGGAGTCTAATTCATTTTCTTCTAGGACCAAGGAGGTCCTATACTTCCAGGCTCGGAAGTTTTCAGCTCCCTCAATATTTTCATTAAGCTTGGTATGATGAGACATATTAAATGAGAACCTCAAATGGAAATACAAAATATTTTATATCTTACCAGGTTCAAGATGTCGGATCTAAAACTTGAGCTGAAATCCTGCAGAGCTGGTTCAGGAGCAAATTAGGGTTTTGCTTTTCCAGAGTTCTGTCTACCCAAATGCCTTGAAATTTGTCCCTAACTTCGATTTTGGGGAGGAGATCAATCCAGGCCTGGGATCATTGAAAAATTCCTCTTCTGTGAAAATCCCTAATTTTCGACAGCAGTGACAAGTCCAAAACTGAAAAACCTCAGAATTGGATTCTGCTTCGACAGAAAGATGCGCCCTAAGGATTAGAGTTGTCCCATCTTACTTTTGCTGAAAATATGTGAAGGAAGATCCACAAACTAGGAAGCCCTAGTTCCCGTAGCTGCACAGTGTATTCTTCTCAGGTTAGCTCTGATACCATGTTAGTTTTTCAACATTAAGCTAGCATTATTTTAGGATCTTTACTGAGAGAATAACAAGTACATCAATCAAACACAAGAGACAATGAAAACAGTGTTTTTTGATCGGGGAAACCATAAATGAATAAAACCCCGCAACTTCCTTAGAGATAGAATCAGCATGAGATGTAAAACCCCAAAACAGTAAGATGCACTCCCGACAGCAATAATATTCTTCTTGTCTAGCCCCAATGTCTTCTTCTTCCTCAAATATGCGCTACACTTGAATGTGTGAGTGATGTGTGCTAAATAGAGATCCCAGCTCTCTATTTATACTAATCCCAACATGACTAAAACCCTACTAGGGTTGACGTCTACTTGGAGAGTCTAATAACCCTAGTGCCCCGAAACTGTGGGGACTTTAACCCTTAGACAATTAGGGTTACCCACTATGACTTGACATGACTTGTTTACATTATTGATCCTCCCGATCAGAATATCGGGGCATGACAACATGACTCAAATACATAATAGATACATCCCAGAAGAAACATCGGGTTACAATACATAAAATACATAGATGAATACATTCCGAAGTTACAAATACATTAACAACAATAACGCTCTCGATGGCATGATAGATTCAATAAGAAGAGGATGTTCCATGAGGGAGATTGGGCCTTATTATGCGATTCACGGTTCAAGAAGGATTTCAAGGGTAAATTACACACTAGATGGTTGGGACCTTTCAAAGTGAATACAATATTTGGCAATGGGACTATTCCATTGGTCACAATTGGTGAGAATAAAACTCCACTCTTCGCTAATGGTCATCGGTTGTGACTCTATCATAAGCCACTCTCACGGGATGCATTGGTATCGCATGTTGTTGTTGATTCAAACTATCAATTGGTATAAGAACATGAGTCTCCTCCTCATGTTTCTGTTTCTCCTTAATCTTTTGCATATTTGCACATAAATAAATCTATTTGTTTTGGTTTCTTAGATTGCTTGATATTTTTTGTTAAGCTTTGATTTGGTTTGGTTAGAAAATTTGTACACAAGAATAATTTGCGAGCAATCCAACCAGAATTGAGTAGCCGTAATGGGACAATCGATTGCGGAAATTGTAAATAATCCTCTGCAGATGCTAAACAATCACTCATGAATATGGAAAAAGAAGAATCATGAATTTTTGACAAAGTTCGTTGGGCATTTTTGAGCTCCACTATCTGTCAAAACTCTGCCAATTTCTCTACTATCTACCGAAACTCCACCAATTTCTCCACTATCTACCGAAACTCCACCAATTTCTCCACTATCTGCCAAAACTCTGCCAATTTCTCCACTATCTATTGAAACTCTGCTAATTTCTCCATTATCTTCTGAAACTCCACCAATTTTTCCACTATCTACCTAAATTCCTCCAATTTCTCCACTTTCTATAAAAGCTCCACCAGTTTCTCCACTATCTGCCAAAACTCCACTAATTTCTCCACTATATGTTGAAACTCCGCTAATTTATCCACTATCTTATGAAACTCCACCAATCTTTCTGCTTTTGGCCAAACTTTATTCACATTCACGTTTGTGGCTGCACCTTGATAATATTTGTTATGAAACTTCACTGTATCTTTGGTAAAAGCTTCATCAAATTTTTTGCTTCTTGTTGAAACTCCACCAACTTTACGCTGTAACAATGTCAACTCTCCTACTAAAACTGATTAGATTCTAGCAAAATTGGTGGTAATCTTACAAATCCAGTTTGATAAATGACATTGGCCATGTCTTTCAAAAATAAAGTCGATGATATGCTCAAATAGACACTTATTTATTTAAGTGATGCTAACATCGGCATATTCTGGGATATGGGCCAACCAACTTTTATGAAGCTGCGTGCAAAAAACTGTCTTCAACAATTGATTTGATAACAAGGGCAGGCCACCATGAACACTGGCAATTTATCACAGCAAGTATGGAGGTATGGGTTCAAATCATAAGTCTGACTAGGCATAAAGTGGAAAAATAATCATGATTATATTTCATTTGTGCATGCCTGTCAGCAATCTCTAATGGACCTGCTCAGTAGAAAGGTCACATCACTACCCTTTTCCATATCTATTGAATGCCGCCAATAATTTTTGGCATGAGTCTATTCCATGATTATACCAACTTTCCAAGAATAACCAAAAAAACTCCACTGTTCATTGTTTATCCTTCTTGTTGCAACTCCAACATCCAAATTGGAGAGTTTTCGTTTTCGACGTCTAAAATCATAGATGAAGAAAATTATGGGTGGGTTTGCAGTTTGTCATGAGCCTAAGACACCGGACGCATTGCGGTAGAAAAGAGAATCCTTCAATATCTTTGAGGAGGCTGGATGGGTGGCATACTTTGAGAGATTGAATGGATTCCACGAGGAAATGGAATTACAGTTTTCCATAAATATAAGAGGAGACCACTTGATGGTTAAGGGTTTGAGTATTAAAGCCTTCTACCGATCAATACCAGAAGCTACAATGCTACCGAAAATCAGGAGGAAATGGTTTGACAGAAAAAGGCCCAACCTCAATGCAATAGAGAATTTCCTTGTAGTGGGGGAATGCTTTCAACCTAGGGTACAAGGGACAACACTAGAGAGTTTACCCCAGTCATGGGACCAAGTGGTGATATTATTGAAGATGTACATAACATGTGAAGGTAGCTACCAAACTATATACACATATGATTTTGTCTTGCTTTCTCATCTGCTCCATAGTGCACTAGTTAATATGCCTTATTACCTTAAGAGGACATTACAAAACATGGCACATTATTCTAGAGGGTCTCAACATCCCCAAGACTCTATCACCAACCACGACCTTATCAAATTATTAATATTACAGGCCCTTGAGTGAAGAAACCATACCCGAGATAAATTTTTTACTGGGGCCATGATAGACTGTGTGGTTATAGAAGAGTAAGATGATGAGGAAGAATATGACAATCAGTTCCTGTCAAATGAATTTGGGGGGAGTGTTGGGGAAGCTGAGAAAGTAGAAAATGGTCAAGCAGGGGGTTTAGAGGAAGCTATAATAGTGGAAGGGTCTCAATCTATAAACCCTCAAGATCCTGTAGGAATCCCAGTCCACTAAGTAGAGACTAATGTCAAGGAAGCAAGGGATAAAATGGAATCCTAGGTGGGATTGATTCAGGAAACTGAATCCTCTCCTGAACCATAAAGGGTTATAATTCAAGAGGTCCAATTTTCTGATGCAGAAGGAGAAGAAGCCAATAAAAAAAGTGAAGGATCATTCCATAAGGATGATTCCCCTTTCTTTGTTTCAGAAGAGGTTGAAGTAGTTATGTAAGTATTTATTACACTGTGCCATGCAAAAACAAGAGGAGGTCATGCACCAAGAAAAAATCACTTAATCCATTGAAGAAAGCAAAATCAGAGTTACTGTTGCAACAAAAGCAACAAAAGGATCCTATATACAAGAACCTATTGTAGAAGGGGGTTAGTTGCATATAGAAACCCTCCTCTTAGAAAATGATTTGCTAAAGTAGGAGGTACAAGTTCTTAGGGAGGAGCTTCAAGGATTTAGGGAAGCATTAAGCAACCAAGAAATCCAGATACTAAGCACATTAGATGAGGTAGCTGACCAAGTGGAAAACCTCCCTTCTAAAGTAGAAAGTTTGGAGCATGAAGAATTGGTGTGCCCCGAGTGTGAGGATATATTCAAAGGGTCAGGATATAAAGTCACAATCATGGGAATTTTGACCTGGAAACAACATAAAAATGCTAAAACAGGACAAGAAAAATCTATTGAAATGCAAGAACCAACAACACAAGGAAAGGTGGCCGAGGCATCAAAACTAGTGATTCAAAAAGTGGATGCTGAAACAAAAGAACCAACTATCCAAGAAGAAGATGATGAGTCATAAGAACCAGTGGCATATGAAGAGGTTGATGCAATCCTTGAATCATAGGGTCAAGAGGAAACTGTTGAAATGTTGGCACAACAAGAAATTGCTAGGTTCCTTGATATATTGGGCCAAAAAGGAGCTGGTGAAACAGTGGTATAGGAGGAAATTGCCAAGGTACCTGTTGTTGCTGCAACCACCATAATTTTTTTTTAATATTTTAGGCCCCCCTACTATTTCTTTGAAGTTCTAGTTTTTTAAAAAATCCTTGAAAGTCTACCTTTACCCTGCAAAATTTTCTTCATAACTTAGTTTTTTGCAAAAATGAAAACTTCCTTTTTTCCACTCGATGCATCGGATGAACTCATGGAGTTTATTCGACGTAGCGGAGGAGTTATTTGAAGGCCTGCCGAATCATTGTTTCTCACACTTTCTGAAATACTTACAAGATTTTTCTGATTCGTCGTATGAAGTTTTCTCTATGGTATCGATGATATCGGAGAACATTTTTCGATGCTTTCTGGTTGGCTATTAGCAGTTTTTTCGACGTATCGAATTGACTAGTTGTTTTAGTTTCCAATGTCTGTGGAAGAGTTTTGTTTTTACCCGCCCTCCATTTTGGTTTTTTATCCTTGAGTCTTCCAAAGAGTCTGTTGATGAATCCCTTGACGACGCTTCGGTTGCATAGTTTGATGTGTAATTGATGATCTTTCCGAAGAGTCTCCCTATGCCGATGCAGATGTTTTACCGATGGATTTTTAAGCCTTTTCCCCATTTCGACAGATTAAGTATGTAGTCACCCGAATTCCATCGGGCCCATTCCATTCTTTCACCCAAAGCTCTTGTTGTTGCTCTCAATATTGGTCTCAATATTTCCTTTGGCGCCAACAGGGTTTTCTTCCCGAGGCTCATTTATTACATGCCGACTCTTATTATTAAGCATATTTAAGCCCATAAGGAAACATTTTATGGTTATTTTTTTTTGTTTGAGTCTGCGGAGTTGTTAGTCATTGAGCGAATCTAGCCAGCGGAGACCACGCTTCTTCCAGCTCGTTTCAACAGCTAGGTAGGATCTTACCCATTGCTTGTTTTTATGCTTGGTGGCTTTGTTCTAATAACTTGGTAGGGTTAGGTCTTTTCCCATTTTTCGTGGATGCTATTTAGACACCGAGGTCAATTTTTTTTAGTTGTGAGGCTTTGCTCTTTTTGGGTTAGCTAGGGATGTTGATTTTCCTACTTGCCCCAACCATTGTTTTCCTAGGTCTTTTCATGAGAGTTTCTCTGACAGTATTTTGCAGTGGGAGGACTATGGGCAGATGAGCATTTCATCGTCTGCACCACTCCTTTGTTTCACCAATGCGAGGGTGGTGGGATTGCAGCCATTGGTCGGGTTGGAATAAGCATTTTTGTGGAGTACCGTGGGAGGAAATTTTCATTTTGGGTGAAAACCCTGGTTATCCATGTAGGTTTTCCTCCTCGACATCCTCGATTTTCCTCCTACCCGTCAATGGTGTTGGGGTTGCTATGCCCAGAGAGATGCGTTGCCGTGATACAAACCTTAGGGCTCCTGAAGTGGAGTCTACCTGCATGTGAACCATGTCTAGTCTTCCTCCTGAAAGCCTTGAGCCTATTGTTTAATTTTTCATTTCAGTATAGCACATTTTAAGGTGGGAATAAAAGACTGGCTAATATGTATCATGATGATTCGGTAAGGTTTATGTTTAAAACTTGTTTTTTTATTTTGGTCATATGTAGTGTCAAATTTATCAGTAACAATTATTTTCCTATGAAGTAAATTGAATCTAACATACTATTTTATTGGTTAAACAACCTCATCATTTATACAACAATATGCCTCGGAAAGGGAAGAAGAAGGTACAAGCCATGGAAGATGATCCAGAAGTGAAGGTCATAACGCGAGTTGAAGTTATATACGAATATACCAAAGCTGTCACTGGCAATGAACCTAAGTATAGATGGGGACAGATCTACCAAATGATCAAGGAATGAAGCATCCCAGATACGGGTTTAGAGGATTTGCCAATATATGCCAACATAGAAAGATCAGCGACTATGAAGGTGTTCGGGTGCAAAAGGTACTCCCAAAGGACCAAACACCTAGAGCAACAACTTCACACAAATAGATCACAGATCAATACACTGATTTTTGTCACGTGGTTAAAATCCTCGAGAGGGAAACAGTCCATGGCCCCAGCCAAATAGCTACTTGGAGAAATTTATTATGCAAAAGAAAGAAAGTTACATGATCTTCTCATAATCGATCAACTAGACAAGGAACCTCCATGTTTTTTAAATAGAGATCGGGTGTTAAGCCACAGATCAATGGTAGGAATGATCTAATAGAAGTTGAACCATCAGATCACTTTATGTCTAGAACATATTGTGACCATTGGATTAGAATATTTACAAATGCATACTAATGCATACTAAAGAAACACATTTTACCTAACGGATATATTACACAAGTTGATCTTAACTGACTCCTAAATGTCTAAATATCCTAACATACCCCCTTAAGAACAACTTGGGATAGGATTGAAGGATTTACAAAAGTGACACTATTAGGAGAAGGAAGGAGGAATTAGAGCCTATTCCCCCTTAAGGACACATTCCTGAAATCCTAACATAGATCGAAGTTTATAAATATTTGCTTCTGTAAGAGACTTGGTGAAGATGTCTACAACTTGATCATCTATAGGGCAGTAGAGCATTTCAAGAACACGATCATGAACAAGATTTTCGATGAAGTGCATGTGTATCTCAATGTGTTTTCTGTGTTGATGTAGAACTGGATCTTTGGCAAGCTTGATGGCACTTTGATTGTCACACCAAAGTGGAGTAGGCTGCTGCTGCTCGAATCTAAACTCTGAAAGGATTTTTCGAAGCCATAAAGCTTCCTGACTGGCATTAACTATGACTCGATATTCTGCTTCTTTTGAAGAAAGAGCAAGAGCTTGTTGTTTCTTACAAGCCCAAGTGACGGGTCCAGATCTCAGATTGAAAACATAACCTACAGTAGACTTTTGATCATCAGGATCACCGACCCATAATGAATCAGTGAAACCAACCAACAAATGTTTCCCTCCTGTACTGTAATGAATCCCAACATTTATACACTTTTAAATAAGTATGGTTCCTTAAAATCATCCCCACCTCAAATATATCAAAGTATTCTTTTTGTTGCTTTCCAGTGACTTTCATGAGGTGTTTGCATATAACAGGCAACATGACCAATGGAAAAGGAAGGGTCAGGATGTGAATGAGTCAAGCATAAGAGACTAGCAACAAGCCGACGATACAAGGTGGCATCTACTTCAGGGGAAGTACAAGTGGCAAAAAGTTTGACTCCAGACTGGAAGGGAGAAGGGGTTGGTTTACAATCTTCCATGTGAAAGCGATGAAGAAGGTCACAAGCATACTTAGACTGGGAAAGAAAGATTCCTTCTTTGGTTTGCAAGACTTGGATACCAAGAAAATAATGCAAATGTTCTAAGTCTGACATTTCAAAATTTTTCTTAAGACTGGATTTCACATGGGTTAAAAGTTTAGGGGTCACTACTAGTAAGGATAAGATCATCAACATAGAGAAAAAGTATGATGAGATGGTTTCCTTCTTTCTTGGTATAGACATTGGGGTCAGAATGGCATCTAGAAAAACTAGTGTCAAGGAGAAAGCTATCCATTTTGGCATACCAAGCTCTAGGAGCTTGCTTAAGGCCATATAAGGATTTCTTAAGGTGACAAACAAGGCTAGAGTTATTCTGAACATATCTAGGAGGTTGTTCCATGTAAATTTCCTCCTATAAATCACCATGTAAGAAGGAAGACTTGACATCCATTTGATGAACTTCCCAGTTATGTAAGGCTACAAGGGAAAGAACAAGGCGGATGGAGTTCATTTTTGTGACAGGAGAAAAAGTTTCAATGTAGTCAATCCCTTCAACTTGGGAAAAACATTTGGAAACTAACCTTGCCTTAAGTCTTTCAACACTTCCATCTGATGCATACTTAGTTCTGTAGATCCATTTACATATGACAAGTTTTCTTCCTTTTGGAAGAGTAACAAGATCCCAAGTATTGTTCTCCATCAAGGAACAATATTCTTCATCCATAGCTGCATCCCAATGTGGATTTTCTGAAGCTTTTGCAAAAGTTTTAGGATCATGATTCTCGAAAGCTTGAGCCAAAAGAGAAGAGGCTCACTGAAACTAAGAACTTGTTCGACATTGATCTCTAGGATCACCAATAAGATCACCAACTGCTTCACATGTTGAACGGACCCATCGAGGAAGCATTGGTGCTGGTGCAACTAGAGGAACATGAGCAGGAGGAGGTGGATTTTAATCCTCACTATCATCATCAGAAACTGGAGTTGGAAACCTGTCAAGGAAGTTGGAAGAAGAAGAATGCACAATCGCCGAATTAGGCTCGCAGGCCAAAGATGGCACACCCGCCAAGTTAGGCTCATAGGCCAAGATATTTTCATCAAGTTTAACATCTCTTCTAATGATTATATCATGAGAATGTGGCTGAAAAAGTCTATAACCTTTTACATTTTCAGAACATCCAACAAATATGCACTTTTCACTTTTAGGCTGCAATGCTTTTTGTTTTTCATCCGAAATGTGAGCCCATGTTTCACAACCAAACACATGGAAGTGACTTACATCTGGTTTAATTTTACTCCATGCTTCTTCTGGTGTTATATCTTGTAAAAATTTAGTGGGTGTGCGATTAACTATGTAATTTGCACAATTTATGGCCTCATCCCAATATTGAAGACTTAGTCCCTTAGATTGGATCATACAATTAGCCATTTCTTTTAAAGTGCGATTCTTCCATTTAGCTACACCATTTTGTTGTGGTGTATAAGGAATAGTCTGTTGTTGTTGGATTCCTTGTTCAGTGCTGAAAGTAGTGGACTTTTTGTTGACATATTCTCCTCCATTGTCAGATCTTAACTTAATAATTTGATGACTAGATTGTTTTTCAACAAGGGACTTGTAGGCCAAGAACATGTTAAATACTTCGCTCTTAAGTTTTAGGAAGTAAACCCAAGTGCGTCTGGAGTAGTCATCAATGAAAGTTAAGAAATATTTGAAACCAGAAAAGGAAGCAGATAAAAGAGGACCACACAAGTCACTATGCACAAGATCCAAGGGAATTGAGGTGTGCTAAGAGGCATGTTTGTCAAAACTATCCCAATGATTTTTTTCGAGTACACAACCAGAACAAACACCATCTTTGCAAGATACCATCAGAATACCAGTCACCATATTTTATTTGCATAGTTGTTGCAATGAGTGATAATTTAAGTGACCAAATCGTTCATGCTAAAGTTTGCTCAAGTTATCACTATGAGAAACAAAAGATGAAGGAAAAGGTGATGACTCAAAGTTGTTAAATTTGTACAACTTGGTAATATCATCAACAGTTCCAGTAGCAAGGACATTTTGAGGTTTTTTAAAATCCTTGATTACAACTTGATGAGGTGTAAACGTTACAGTTTTACCTTCACCGAAATGAGTAATTATATAGACTGATAACAAATTGCAGGAAATTCTTGGAACACATAGTACATCACTAAAATGACCATTTTCTACTGGAACTATTCCAGATTCTACAACACTTAGATATCTATCATCACCAACAAATATTTGTTTGGTGTTACATTCATGCATAGTAGAAAAGATGGCTTGATCCTTAGTCATATGATAAGATGCTCTAGAATCAATGACCCATTCATTTGAAGTAGAAGAAGAAGATGCAGTATAAGAGTAACCAGAAGCACAAAGTGCATGTTCATGATAGGTAGATTCTAAAGACGAATCTAGGCTGATGTGGTGCTTCTTCATTGCTGCTTCCAAGGCTACCATTTTCTTGAAACACTTAGATTCACCATGATTGTCTTTCCCACAAAAATTGCAATGACGCTCAGTATTCTTACCTTTTGGCTTGGATCCTTCATCATTTTTTAAAGAAGTAGCTGACTGAGAGGGTTTGTGACCCTTGTTTGGCTGATTATTGCGAAAATTCCGTTTCTTGGGAGGATTGGACTTTTCTTTCTGTTGGGACAATAAGGCTTTCCCAGATGTATTTGCATTGTTAATTATTCCAAGATGAATGAGTTTATCTTTCTCTCTAATTAAGGAATCACAAAAAGATTCAAGAGTAGGCTCTTGATAGCTAGATGCATTCAAGGATTATTTCATGGAGTAAAATGCAGATACAAAAATAGAATATACAGGTCCAAGTTTGGAAATAATATGATAAATACATTGTTTGTCTTGTTTCTTAATCTTGCATTCTTCACATAGGAGTCTAAGGGTTTTATACTTAGACAAATAATCTTGAATTCATGAAAAATATCTTGTATTCAAATAAATCAACTCATTCTCAAGTTGATGACCTCGAATTTCATTGTGTTTACCAAACACAAATTCCAACTTTTCCCAAGCTTTATCAGGTTCATCAATTTCAGATATATGGAATCGCAAATCAGTAGAGATTGAAATCCCAATAAATCCATGAGATTCATCCCATCTATTTTCCCATTTTATTTTCATATCATCATCAGTGGGTTCTGTGTCTTTCCCTGAGGTAATTATGAAAAGTCCCCTACTTCGTAGAACATCTTCCATATGATATTTCCATGAGAAATAGTTAGCACTGGTAAGTACAATATCATAAGGGGTGGCCATACTATAAAATAATGGTTAAAAAATAGAAACTAACTATATGGATGCAAAGAGCTTGAAAATTTAGGCTGTTTAAAAAAAACGACACTGAAAACTGATTTTGGATGATGAAGTTATGCTTGATCAAAGAAAATGTTGAAGATGTCCCCAATAGTGACATGGCAGATATTAACTGGACCAACTAAAAAAAAGAACCCCCTTCTTCCCAATATGAACCTTTGACAATCACTTATAATAAAGTTGTTTTTTTTAAGTGAATCACTTTTGTAAAATAAATGATGTTCACTTTACAATAATGTTACTTTTAAATAGTGCGGCAGTAAATTAAAAGACTTAAGTGACTCACTTTTTAGTAACTTGAAAATAGAAATTGCATGCACTAAAAATTAACTTGAGAAGACTTGAACTCAAGACTTATCAAGGAATAAAGCAACTTTGAACCAAGTGAGCTAAGTTTAAAAGGTACGTAAAAGAAGGGAAAGAGGAAGGGTTTTTTGTTTTGTTTTTTACTCTTCTCTATCGGTCTTCGTGATTGCCTTTTTTTTCCTACAAATCACAAAAAAAAATCGAAAAAAAAACAAAAAAAAACTTTTCCACACAATGGGGTTAGATCTTGGTTAGCCTACCCATAAAGTCTACGTTTTCAAGTTTTCTCGTTGTTTCTGATTTTCCACGGTCGCACAAGGTGCACGACAAAGAGCATATGTAGCCGAGAATACAAGAAAAAAAAACTTTCCCTTACTGTTTCTGATTCATCGCGATCGCGAAAGGTGCACGAAAAAGAGCATACGCAGCTAGGGGAGGCAACAGTCCAAGACTAAAACAATATAGATCTAATAATAAAACTGATTAAATATGAGAGATTTAAAAAAAAAACAAATCCATCACTGTGACATTATACCTTTAGATTTGTCGAAATGGGTGTTTCTGGATCAAATGGAAATGGTTTTCGATGAAACGAAAACTATTTCCCACTGGAAGTGGTGCTCCGTATGCGATGGAAGGGATCCCATAGCCCACAAATGCATAGAAACTCTAGAACCAGAAACCCTTTTAAATTTTCGGCAACACCGGTTCTAGATATTGATCAAAATCGAAAGCGACTCTTCATAAATGCTCTGATACCATGTTCAGGTGCACATGATACTCCCAAAGGACCGAACACCTAGAGCAACCACTTCACACAAATAGATCATATACCAATACACCGATGTTTTTCACGTGGTTAAAAATCTCGAGAGGGAAACAGTCCACGACCCCAGCCAAATAGCTACTTGGAGCAATTAATTATGCAAAAGAAAGAAAGTTACATGAGATTATCATAATCGTTCAACTAGCCAAGGACCCTCCATGCTCTTTAAATAGAGATCATGGACCAATCGGGTGCTAAGCCATGGATCAATGGTAGGTATGATATAAGAGATGTTGAACCGTCGGATCACTTTATGTCTAGAACATATCGTGACCGTCGGATTATAATATTTACAAATGCATACTAAAGAAACACACTTTACCTAACAGATATATTACACAAGTTGATCTTAACTAACTCCTAAGTGTCTAAATATCCTAACATAGAAGGTTTCCATGCGACCAAAACTCTTTCCATGTGGAGAAGTAATATGATGGATCCTCCCAAAGGCCGACGTAACCAAGATAATTTTGTCAAATACAGAGGGACAAGGTTTTTCCTCTTATAGCCTGGCTTATGTAGCTCAGTCTTGATAGTTACCCACTCATTAGACTTATCTAACATAAGAGTGGTTAAAAGGTCTTGACCTTGATATTTTGGACAATGTCTGAAGAATGATGGTTCCTGGGAATTAGTTTAGTACAAGGCCTTTCGGAGAATATGAAACCATGAACCTGCAAACCCGTTATAGGCTGTTAGCATTAATGCTGGACAGGATCTTTGGTTGAGAAAATGGGAAATACTACAAATTAAGTTGGGTTCCAGTGATTTTATTTATGGCCACTAAAGGCACCATTTTTAACTGGGAAAATATAATATCCAAACCTGTCCTCATGCATAAGCATAGCACTTGGAGGAATCTCACAAAAGAAGTCAGAGTTCTATATGAGCTCTTTTCTAATTGATTGTATTTTGTGCACACAGCAGTTCCCAGCATTGAAGTGCCAATGGGATAAAACCAAAACTCCTGTTTATTCTGCATACCAATTGTTTTGGGAACATACATATTTCAGCCATTATAAGAGTATTTGTGAATATTTCATAATGCCGCTATACATATTAATCTTCCTTTCTGAGTGTAACTACATGTCTAAGGAAGCCTTGAAAATTGTAGAGGATAATGATCATTATTACCTAACAGAAGAAGGCCTATACCTAAGGATGTTTGGCAGGACTAGGTCCCCTTCTGTTTTTCCAAGATATACCATAGACTATGTTGTTCATAAGGAAGTAGTGAGGCAACTTTACATTGACGGAATTGGGAACTTCTTTTTTTATCAGAAGAAGGTTGTATACCCACCACTCCTATTCTATGTAGGTAGTTATAAGTTCTCCAAGGTGAAGAGTGCATTAGATTTTGCAAAGGAGTTAGAGCACTTCCACTTTGGAGAAATGAGCACTCATAGAAATGATTCTGAAGACAAGGTTGCTAACTATTGTGCAACAGTAGGGGTACATTTTGAGTACACAAATTACTGGGATAAAAATGAATAAATATTCCGCAATGCCCGAAATATGACAGCCCTAAGAAAAATATTCAAGCAAAAGCTAACGATCGTAGGCGGTAAGGGAAAAGCTGCCGAGCAACAAAAGAAACAAGAAGAGGAAGCAACGAAGAAAAGAGAAGAAGAGGCACTCAAACTATCTTCGGAAGCAGAACAATGGTTAGTAGAAGAAGAAGTTGAGAAAAGGAAACAATAAGAAGAGGCACATAAAAATAAGGAAGAGGTTGAAAGGTTAATATTGGAAGCAACTGACCAAGAAAGAGACCAAGCAAAGAAATCATCTGAAGAGATTCGGAAAAAAGAACAGGAGGAACAAGATCATGCAAATCTAGAGCGGACTCAGTCTTATGATGATATGTTAGATTCATCTATCCCATCTAGTAGCACATCCATAGAAGATCCAACTCTAACATTTGAGTTTGGGCTAATCTCTTTCATCCCATCTAAAGAGGAGGAGGTAGCTGATTTAAATACCATTTTTTATGACAAAAATAAGAAAAGAATTGTCATTGGAACTAAGAAGAAGGTGGACACTGCGGAAAATAAAGGAATCATGGTAACTGAGAAAACAATCGTCCATGGGAATGACAAGGACCCAAGACTCCTTGCAAATGTAGGTGTAGCCTCAACCCTTGCAAATGTAGATAATGTGGATAAAATAATGGATGATTTGGAACAATATAAGAATAAGGTATTTCAAATGAAGGAAACTCTAAAGAAGGAAAGAGGTGAGGGACAAATCTTGAAGAGGAAGCATGAAGATATTCTCAGTGAGCTTGAGAAATTGAGGAGGCATGCCAAATTTTTAAATCTGACAAAGATTCCCTAGTATTATCAGTAAATATCATTGAAGGAGAAAATAAGGATCTCGAGGAGCAGGTAGTAGAAGTAGAACATAAAGGAGATACAACAAACAAAAGGGTAGAATAGATAGAAGCTCAGAACAACTCGCTAATGGAACAACTTTAGGTGGAAAAGGAGAAACATATGGATATCACCCCTTTCCGAAATCAAGCCTCAGTGTTACAAAAGGAAATAAATCAGGTTTTGTTAAGACTAGCAGGGGAGATGTATAGAATTGAACAAATCTAGGTTAGATTGAAAGAACTAGCACTCAGCTCATCGAAATTCTGGGAAAAGGTTATCAGAGGTGGTTGAACTTGTGAAGAACCAGTTAACATGTATAGGATCCCATCCAACATTTCCAGTAAATTTTCCTCAGAAGACTACAGGAAGTCTTAAGATGTGGGTGGCCATATTGAATATCAGGTGTAGAATAGCAATAAGATTAAACACAGCCATTGGGAGAACTATTGAAAGGTGTGCTGAATTCTACAAAGGCATATGTTTTGTTCACAATCAATGTATGGTTTTAACAGGTGCCCCAGACCAAGATTTCCCAGTCAGGGAGGAACATTTGAAGAACTTATAGGAGAGGCTGTTTAAAGGGGAAGACATTATATCGAAGCTTGAGGTTGTTAGTGAGGAAGACATTAGGATCTGGATTTTACAAGCTTCAGGCCACAAGCGCCTGTTGGAGGAATCTTTGAGTCAGAATGCACCCAAAGTGAAGGAAATCGAGTCTCAGCTGTCAAAACATGAAGTGGCAGTGCGTGTGCTCCAAACCAACCAAATATTGGGTCATCAATGAAGAATCCCAATCATGGAGCATTTTTATCAAGACACCAACAGGGCCCACTTAAATTTTTCTTATTCACAAACTCAAGATTATATAATATTTTTGTATTTATTCCTTTTCTAGCAATGCACTAAAAGACAAAATTTTGTAAAGGAAGAGTTGAGGAAGCCCAAAAGGTTGGGGCAACTCAAGAATCTTTTTGGTAATTTGTATAAGTAGAGGTAAGGTAGATAGGGAATGGACTTTCTCACTGGCATAGTTGCTGAAGCTTATTGTAAGAAGAACTATTTCCTTTTATAATGAAGAAGATGGAATTTTGCTAGAGAGAGTGTTGCATAAGTCTCAAAGCATGTTGTGAAAGCTGAATGGAGAACTATTTCTTGTTTAGCATTATATACAATCTGTGAGATTGCTCCTAAACCTTTGAACTACTTCTAAGTTATGGCTGATTTTACGTTATGTGATGAATCTTATGCAAAAATGAACAATGAATGTTTTAATATCATGGAGCTATATCTTTGTTAACTTTCTATTGTATGTATGTATCTTGGATTTATCAGCTATCTGTAGAGGTATTTATGCAAATCGTATAGTACATTGTTCATTCTTATTTAATATCAATCTTGCTCCTCAGGGATAGCTTAGAATAGATTAGTTGTTCTGTTCTGTTACTTGCATTTAATATAGGCACTTGCATTCCATACCTAAAAGATAAAATATATAAACGGTGGATCGAGCTGCAAACAGTAAAGGAGATTTAAGAATACCCTTTAAATCTATGGTAGCCATACCGCAAACCAGACAAATTCCCCATACTAAAAAATAAACGAGCTATTTGGGAACGGTTATTGGGGAGAATCCCTACTGTCGGTACCCCGGATTTTCCTAGGCTTCAACAGTACCTGAAGTGATGTATCAAGAATACGATGCTGAGGTAGTAGCACATCAAGATATTGTTGTGACAACTAAATTAATGAAGCAAGAGGAAGTGGATGAAACTCATAACTCGCCTTTGCTTGCAAAAATGGAGGATAAGACAAAATATCAGAACCATAGGATATCGTTGAGATGGATACTGATGAGGAAGAAGAAACAAGAGATGCATGAAATTAGGAGATGGAAAATGAGCTTTCACTGTTAAAGCTCAAAATAAGTAAGTGGAAATATAGTGAAGCCCCATACGAGGAAGGAATGATTCCCCTTCATGAGCACATGAGGGTTATTAAAGAGATTAGGGAAAGGTGGGTCGAGGAGCTCATGCTCCAAAAAATTTCTTGGGAAAGGTTATAGGAAGAATTGAAAGAATTAAGTAAGTTCAAGCCTATGCAGAAGGATAAGGAGAAAATGTACACCTTAATGCAAGAATTACTAATATGCAAAGCTCCATCACCCTCCTATTCTATATTTCTCTTTGAGTGGATGAATTTGTTCAAAATAAGAGCTCTGAAGGAAGTAAGCCTTATCAGATTATGACGACTCCTGAATTTTTGGATACCTTTACTCAGAGCGATTTTTCTTGGCAGAATGTATTGTGTGAGCTATATCTACATGATATGGCATGTTTTATTGACTTCCAACCTAACCCTGTTCCTTATATAGGGGATATCCATCTGAGAGCATTAAGATACTTTGTCACTAATCACATGAATTGGTGGAAGGATTCCCAGACTCTTCAAAAGAATGAGGACAATTCCACTCTTTGGATTCGAAATGATCCTCAATCCCCTGCATCCCTGATTACAAAACAAAAAGCACACCTTTCATTCCCTCAGAAAGTTAATCAGTTGATGGAATTCCAACACGAGGTTATTTCCACTTGTGTCAATATGATTTCTGGGCAAGAGCCTTATGCCTTGGAAGGAAGCAAGCATTGGTGGGAGTCCTCTTCCACATCCTTAAGGGAAAAGGATTCATATTGTTTTGAAAATTTTAAGCATGCCTTGTATTGAGTACTAGGATATGTTAAATGTATAGAAACATGTGGACTAAGTTGGATAGGGTTAAAGTTCAGGTTTCCACTTATATCAATGCTTGAGAGGCAGTATAAGAGAATTATAAATTGACCAAGAAAACATAGAAGAATTGTTGGGCCAATTTAATTGCAAGGAATGGGTTCTTAAGTACAGAGAGACCGGAGTCTTCCTTTAACTTTACCAATTTCCATAGGAGAAGTTTGGAGTCAGACTCATATTCAGATTAGTTGGAGGTTTTTGCATGGGGACATGCAATAGGACAGTTGCGGGGAGATGTTGGGTTCTAGGAAATCCCTTTTTGCTTAATCCTATTTAGTCTTTTTTCCCCTATTTTTTCCTTTTATTCACAACCAATTCATTATATTTCTAAAGAACAGGCATGTATTCGAACATGTATATTTCATTATTACTTTGTTACATTAATGATTAGAAATGCTTTTTATTATGAATATTATTCCTCATAATGCTGGCTTGTGATGAATTTATGAGAAGCAAGTGAAGACCTAAGGCAATACAGGAATATTGGCTTGCTAATACACGTGGACGCTAAAGTTCTAAGAAAAAATTGCACATCTCTAGGGATCGGTTTGGATCATTGCTGAAACAACTCAGGTTATTCTCCCACGTGGCCAAATGAGACTCGTTCAAGTGTTCGATTGGTTCTAGTAAAGGTACAATTTATTACAAAACATAATTTATTCTCATACAACAATCATTGTAACTGTTTCTATTTTTTGTACTATATATTCGGTAGCCTGAAGATTAGAGGTATTCATGGCTTCCCGAATTAAGGATCTTGAACAATCCTATTTTAGTTTATATGGGAAAATGAATTCATACAAAAGGTTAGGCTTATTTTGGGATAACTAGTAGTAGGTGTGAAGAACTATGCAATTGAAATCCATTGTGAATGAAAGAAACAACATTTTCCTTATTACTATGTATTGATATTTGAGAGCCTATAGTGACATCTCTGTTAGAATTCCAGGCCCACCTTCTCCAAAAGGTGCCGAGATTAGTTAGCATTCGTTTCCTTTAAATTCTTTAGTTCTGTGTGGTGTGAATTGCAATTTAGATTACTTCAGTTTATTGCAACAGTTGGTTAATTAACATAGGATTTAATTGATTAATAATTTCTCTCGCTTGATTGATTGGTGTGAAGAACTCTATAATTTAAATCCATTGTTAATGAAAGAAACAACATTTTCCTTATTACAATGTATTAAGCTTTGAGATCCTATAGCAAGATCTATGTTAGAAGGCCAGGGACCACCTTCTCTCAAAGGTGCCGATATTAGTTAGTTGTCGTGTCCTTTAAATTCTTTAGTTTTGTGTTGTTTGAAATTGCAATTTTATTATTTCGGTTTGCTGAAACAGTTGGTTAATTAGCATAGGATTTAATTGATTAAGAATTTCTCTCGATTGATTGATTTGTGTGAGAATTAAGAATATGATTTTCTTTTATTAGCTGATTGCTAAAACAATCAACTGGGTAGTGTAACATTTCTTTCTACAAGTGTGTTGTTTATTATTTCTCTTATAGCTGTGCTCTGCTACTACATATCGTCATTGTTAAATCTCTTTTATGAAGTACTAAAAAAATAGATTTCACATAGAATTAGAAAGTAGAAGAAGGGTTGATTCCTCTTATAATTGAACACTGCAAGTATGAATTAATTTCTTTCACGATAGTGTTTGAGGATTTAACTTCTTGCAAAAGAAATTTAGATAGAATATTTTGAGCAGTTAATCCCGTAGATGATGATATAAAAGGAGTGTGAACTTCCAAAATATTCGATGGTCAATGTGTTGATTGAAGTTAAATTGAGTAGTTGGTAGAGCATAGATTAACAATTAGTTAGATTGGGTGTCTTTCATTTATTAACCAGTTATTGAATTGTTTACGCATAGAATTTGTTTAATTACCTTTGAAATAACCAGAATTCCCTGGGTTGAAAATTTATATTCAACACTATGTTTGTTAACTCCAAATTAATAAGCAATTATAGTTCCCAACACTCCCATATATACATCAAGGAGAAGGATACTCATTTGAAGGATCATCTTATCTTTTTCTTTTGATATCTTGTAGAATTCACCCCCCTTGAAGAGTTGTCTTATTCATCCACTCTTTCACTTGATTTACATGTGGCATTACTAAATCAGGTCTTATAATACTTATTTCACAATTTGGTCCATAACATAGCAAGTGTCGATGGTGGGTTTGCTCGAATGGTTGAGTGTTGTGAATTGGAAATAGGAGGTCAACGGATCAATTCCTTCAGTTGGATGCCTCTGTGAATATTATGGGGCTCACTTGATGTCCCCACTAGGTTAGGTTTCCAAAACTGCAACCAAACATTTTAGCTTGGGTGCCATCCTAGAAATTAGGGGAAGTTCTTGGAGGGTTTCCCTTGATGTGCATTTCATCCAAAAAAACATAGAAGGTACAAGGACAATTGCATAGAGAGACTATAGAGAATTATACCATTTGCCTCATAATACAATATTAGATAAATATTGATACAACTACCATAGTGGCCTACTAATAGTTGTAAATCAAAATTAAATATATGAACAATGAAGCTATGCTGAGACAAATCCCCTCAATCCCAATGCTAAGCTAGCAAACTTAAAAAATCCAATGATGCCCTCATTGAACTTCTTGACACTTATTTTCAATAAAAGGCGTCTTTAAAAGGGTTTCACCCACTAGAACAAGAACAATATTTGGATATATAACAACTTGACTTGTTCTCATATACAAAATGGAAATCCATTTTAGAGATGTGGCTACTTACCCATGATGCAAAGTAGGAACAATGTTTTATTGTAGCAGCTTCAATTGTGTTGAGAAAATGGTCATAAACTCAAGAGATGGAAGGCTTTCAACAATTCAAATCCTGAAACTTGAGCTTGTAATGGGTTTGGCCCCTTAGTTTGAAGGGTAGTTACAAGAAGCATAAAAAACTAGAAACAAAGGTGAGTTGAAGTAAGAAGTTGAGGAGAGTTGGATCAAGACATGTCAATAGGTGCGGTTGAGGGTTGTTGGTCCCTTCATTTTGTTTGAGGCTGGTGTGAAAATTAGTAGGAACTAGGATGACGCATGAAGATATAGAATAGTGTCAGGTGGAGAAAGTAGATGGATCTTGTCAACCCAAAAAATCACTAGAGTTTCAAGAAGAATCCAGAGTTTTGTAGCTTTAGGTGGCTATGTTGTGTTTGTGCAATATAATCTATAATAATGTAGTCATCTAAGTTGTTTGGTTATGGTTTTGATATTGTCAAAGATTCCTATGGGATGAAATTGTATACATATCCTATATGGAATCGAAGAAAGAGTTGTTTTGACTATGCTTGGTATGAAGGGTTAATATTGGTATGGTTATTGTTGGGTTATTAATCTAATATTGTATGGGTGTGTTGTTGTCGTGTTGCAAAAATGACTATCTATAATGGTTATTCTTGAATGGAGTAATATGGTGCCCCTTATTATGAATCTATTTGTTTTAATGGTTTGATTGGATGGTATATATGTATTATTGTTTCATTTGTTCATTCTTATTTTATGCATGAAGTAATACTTTAATTCGAGTTGTCATAGAACTAAGTAGGGATAATGGAATGAGCTTATACTATTAATGCATTGGTTTGTTGTTCATTATGTTAAATTTAATATGCAATACTCCCCACCAATCACATTTCTTTGAAATGTGCATCTGCATCAAGTGAGACCTTCCCTATTATAAATACTGATAATGATGCCACTAGACTACACTAGACTTTGTTGGACACCTATGTGGACCCTAATCTACCAAAAAGAGCCAACATGGATGAACAACTATAAATGAAAAAATGGGTGAATTAGTTGTCTTATTAGTATTTTATCCTTAATCTAGGATCCCAAAATAGTAATTCTCATGCTTAGATGGGTCAGATAATGCTTGAATGTTTTCAAATATGAAACACTCACATTAATTGGTTCATGCCTTGCTCATATTCACATGTTATTGATTTCCACAAAAATATGCCATTGTTATGGGTTTATAAGCATGACTATGTGACCCTTTTGAAGGTAAAAGAGTGCATTTATAATAAATGAGGCCAACATAACTAATGGTGAGGTGCAAATGCACACTAACTTTTAAAATGTGCATGGATTTGGCTACGAGGGATGATTGAATGGGGTTGGTTTTTGCATTATCTCGGCCAAATGTGGATGTTTCTAGGAGTGAACTTTGTTTGTGATGTGGTAATGAAACTAGATTTTAACAAACCCCTCTCAATTAATTCATTAAATATTATATATACCACTATCACCCATACCTTAATAACCATTCTATGCTTATTCATACAAAGACTTAGTTCACATGATTACTTTCACAATCCTCTCAAGTAAGACATCAAAATATAAGGGGATTCATAATATTATCAGGGATAGAGAAAGATGGAGGCCTATATCAAGAAACAACAGTCTATTGAAATTCTTTCCAAAAATGATTAAGTGCCGAGGGATCATCGATTTGGAACTTATTATCATATCTCCAACATGGTCAAACAAAATATCAAGGCATGATTACAGTGGAAAATATTGGGTATATTTCCAATTATGGAGGGACTCATTAACTAAGAGAGAGAGTATCAATCCACTATAGTAGGATATGTCAGATCGTAAAGTTGAGGAACGTGCTTAGAAAATCCCTTTAAACTATGTTACCTATGAGAAAATGCAAGGAGCTTTTGCAATGGAACATTGAAACATGAATTTCATCATAACCAAAAGGATAATAACAAAGGAGTGGGTAAGAAAAAGAAAATTTGAGGATATTGGAAGGTAAGATATAAAATAATCAAGAGACAAAATACAGAAATAGGATACCTCCCAAAACATATCAAAGGATCACAAGAATTTGAGACAAGAATAAATGACTAACTATCATGGAAAGAGGTCTTATGAAACATGAAGAACTAAGCAATTTGGTTGGAGGAAAGAGGTGAGAAAAAAAATTACTTAGAAACAAGCCAAGGAAAGAAAAGGATGGAACTATATATGGAGAATGTAAGATGATATAGGTGAGACTTATGAATCTTTCAATTATATCAACAATGCAACTATCTCATACTATCCATGGTGATATACCCAACCAGTAAAAGAAACAATAGGGGACATGCATGTGGAGGTTATAATATTCCTAAGATGGGTAAAGGGAGAGGACAATTCATAATTTTATAGACCCATGCTAAGTTGAAATAGATTGTAAAGGATCTCTAAAGAAAAAACAAACAAAAAAAGCTTGTTCAGATGGACTCCGACTCAAGTTTTTCAAATTTTTTTGGGACCAGATAGGCATAAAGATAATGGAAGAATCTAGAAGAAATGTAAATATACTAAAGGCATTGAGCTCACTATTAATTTTGAACATCTATTGGCCCTAGGGGAAGTTAGGCATAATTAAGTTGGAATTCCGACTAAGTATGAAAAGAGTAAAAAAGGAAGAAGGAAGTTGTGCTAGAATAAGAAGGAAGAAGGAAGAAGAAGGTATGATAGAAGAAGCCGCGACATGAAGAGAAGCCACAACAAAAGGAAAAGGTGAGACAAGAGGAGTTACGACAAAGGAAACCATGTTAGAAGGCGTGCAACAATGCAACGATGAGAAATTGATAGTTGAAAAGATTGTGGGTACGAGGTCAACTAGAGTTGGTGGAAGTCGCCTGTAGGAAAGTATATTTGTAATTCGGGCCGTTAGTTCCTACTGACATGTGTTGATAGAATATGAAGGATAGCATGCCGACTAACTATATGAAGTCAGCTGAGAGCGATAGGTAAGACTCTATAAGAATGATAAACCCAGGCTGTGTGCGGGTTGTTGTATTGTTAAGTTTTACTGGTCTCAATTAGAGTTTTGTTGGTTGTTGAGTTGTTGATTTAGTTAGTCTATCAGTAGAGAGTCGATCGATTTCTTGGTGAAGATTCGAAGAAGTATACAGCTAAGTGCATAGAAGTGTGGAGAGATTAGGTTGATCCAAGCTATGTGTAGATCATTAGTAGAGTTGAAGAGTTAATATTCGTAGAGTCAAAGAGGAAGTTGAGTCGATCCAGGATGTGTGCAGATCATTAGTAAAGTTGAGGAAAGAGGAACTAGTGACAGAAGACCATAGAGCACGAGAGGATAGAAAAGTATGTATAGATAGAAGAATAATATCTTGAGCAGAGTCTGCAACTAAGTGCACAGACAAAAAGGTGCCATATAATTCTCATTCCAGATGAAGTGCGCCTTTGTGGTTTTTCTCGAATGGTTTTCCACATTAAATACTATGTATAATGTGTAAATGATGAATGTGTTTGGGACCCATATATTTTTCTATGAATGAGTGTTTATATATTTTCTTACAAATGAGGTTATATCCATTTGTCGCAATCTGTAGTTGGAATTGCTGATACTCCATTATATTTACTTTTATAGTATATGCACATGGTTAAATAGAGTCACATATTGCTTGTGCATAATTAGTATAAGATTTACACCCACAGGATTCGGTTGAGCTCCTTGGTAGAATACCAAGGGAAGAGAAATACCCCCACCCAACTGCGGAAACATGGTTCCAACAGTTACCCATAAGAAATATATCTCGAGTGAGACTCAATATATGTCATAGGTGATGCCTATTGAGCATTTTGTTGTTAGGAAAATATCCGGGCATTGTTGCACGAAAATGGGAGGGACTAAACTTGGGTCGAACACAGGAAGGGAGCTGTGTCACACCAACAAATGGTTTCGTTGTCGGGACCTTGAATCATTGTGGTGAGGGATATGTTGTGGCATCAAACGAAGACTAAAATCCAAGGTTGGGTGGATTTTAAAGAATTATAGTTTTCCCAAGAAGAGAGTAAAGGATACCGGTTGAATCCAACAGAGTGGTTGGGTCGATACCTTTATATGAATATTCGTGATATTTTCTTTTCTTAGTTTCCCATTGTGTTGCATGAGTGGTTATCGAAGTTAGCCACCCAACAAAGAAATTTTTGAAGGAGGGGAACCAACGGAGTGGAATCCTCAGCTGATTCGATGGCTGAAGAGTGTTAACATCCCTATATAGAGGGATGTTGATTTTTGGGTAGATAAAATTTTGGAAGGATATACTATTTAGTTTGTTGTTGAGGAAATAACCTCATATAGTGAAGCAGAAAGAAATTTTTTCCAAGGACCCCGTGGAAGATACTTGTCATCTTTGAAAACTTGGATAAAGATACTCGTATGTGAAAAATGAATCCTGAGAGTGTGACAGTTGGAAGAATTGTGTGCATAAAATTGGATATGTCACAGATGAGGTGTGAAAAAAATGGAGAAAGCTAAGCGGGGATGTTCCCTGGTGATAGTGGAATTGAACTATAGGTCATATATTTGAGAAGTGGAAGAATATTTCACTCAGGGAAGCGAAGGAAAACCATCTTAGGAAGAGGAAGTTGTAGTACAACCAGAAGAGAGGACTACAAGCTCACGTCGCATGTTGACGAAGGTTCTAAATGGGTTGCAAATTTGGTTCCTGTCAGAAAGAAGAATGGAGAGATAAGACTGTGCATAGATTTCCATAATTTAAATAAGGTCTCCATGAAAGACAACTATCCTCTACCCAAGATGGATCATATACTGCAACAAGTGGTGGGAGCTGAGAGGATTTCGATGCTGGATGGTTTTTTTGGGTATAATCAGATCAAAGTGCTGCCAGAAGATCAGGAGAAGACTGCCTTCACTACACCATGGGGCACTTTCATGTATGCAAATATGCCTTTTGGTTTGATGAATGCAGGCGCCACTTTTCAGCGAGCTATGGACATTGCCTTTGCAGGAGAAATTGGAAGTTTCGTGGTGATTTATATGGATGATATCATAGTCTACTCGAAGTCTGATAGAGAGCATCTCCATCATCTGGAGAAGGTCTTCATGAAGTGTAGGAAATATGGCATATCTTTGAACCCTAAGAAGTCTAATTTTGCACTAGAAGAAGGAAAGCTGCTAGGCCATATAATATCCAAGGATGGCATAAAGATTGATCCTGAAAGGGTGAGTGCAATTCTGAAGGTAGGAGAACCCAGGAGAAAAAAGGAGATACAATATTTTCTGGGACAGGTAAACTTCTTGAGGAGATTTGTACCAAGTTTTGCTGAGATCTTGATGAATATTACAAATATGTTGAAGAAAGGTCATGAAATAAAATGGAATACAGAAGCTAAGGAATCATTTTGGGAAATCAAGAAAGCAATTTCAGAAGCCCCTGTCTAGGTAAGTCCAGATTTTGCCAAAGATTTTTCAGTATTCTCGTATGCTTCAGAACATACTATAGCAGCAGTATTATTGCAGAAAAATGATGAAAATTTGGAACAACCCATAGCCTTTTTCAGTAAAATGCTATGGGATGGGGAGTTGAAATATGATATCATGGAAAAGAAGGCCTATGCTCTGATTAAAGCATTAAAGGATTTCAGAATATATGTTTTGCATTCCCATGTAATTGCACATGTTCCGACTGCTGCGGTAAAAGCAATTTTGACTCAGCCAGACCCCGAAGACAGGAGGGCGAGATGGATAGCTACATTATTGGAATATGATATAGAAATAAAACCTACGAAGCTGGTTAAAGGACAAGGGTTAGCAAAGATGATGACAAACTCAAATTGTGAATCCTTGCAAATAAATTTTTTGTCTCACCAATCTGATCAGCTGGGCACAGAGGTGGAGGTGATGGTTGATTTTGTGACTTCTCCATGGTATACTGATATTGTGTATGTCCTCCAAAATTTGCAAGCACCAGAAGGGTTAAGTAAATCAAGAGCAAGGTCCGTGAAGTTGAAATATGCTAAATTTTGTATCATAAATAAATATCTTTATTGGAAAGATCCTGGAGGGGTTCTGTTAAATTGTCTTTTGGAAGATGAGGCTCAACAAATTTCAAGAGAATTTCACAAGGGGGACTGCGGAGGACATCATTCTTGGAAGGTGACTGCAAACAAAATCCTGAGAGCTGGTTACTACTGGCCTACATTATTCTCAGATGTATATAAAGAAACCAGCAAATGTCATCAATGCCAAATTTTTGACGGTAAGAGAAAAGTGTTGCCTCTCCCTTTGAATCCAATAACGGTAGAGGCTCCTTTCCAGCAATGGGGTTTGGATTTTATTGGTGAAATAAACCCCAATTCATCAGGACAACACATGTGGATTTTGACAGCTACAGACTATTTTACTAAGTGGATAGAAGCCATTCCTACCAGAAGGGCCACTGAAAATGTGATCATGGATTTTCTTGAAGAGAATATATTGGCTCGGTTCGGGTGTCCAAAAAGGTTAGTAACAGACAATGCAGCTGCTTTCAAATCTAGAAAAATGATAAATTTTTGTCATAAGTATCACATAAGTCTCAATCATTCGACAATCTATTATCCTCAAGGGAATGGGTTGGCCGAATCTTCAAATAAGAGTCTAGTGAGGATCATCAAAAAGCTGTTGGAGGACAATAAAAGATCCCGGCACACCAAACTAAAATATGCTCTATGGGCTGATAGGATTAGCACAAAAAGAGCAATCGGTATGTCTCCCTTCCAACTGGTGTATGGAGCCGAAGTGATTTTTCCCGCATCATTAGGGGTTCCAGTTATGAGATATTTCCAAGATCAGCAAGAGGAACCGAATCACATACAACGGAGGATAAATCAGATCATTGAGCTAGAAGAGCAAAGGTATAAGGATTATGACAAAGTGCAGTCGCATCAGGAGAAAATGAAGAGTACTTTTGACAGGAGGGTCAAAGAAGAGAAGTTTCAGATGGGTGACCTGGTCTTAAAGTGGGATGCTCCAAATGAAGATAAGCATGGAAAATTTGACCCTATGTGGGTAGGGCCTTATGCTATCGCTGGGTATAGAGGGAAAAATGCATTTTTGCTGGAATATACAATTGGGGTTCCTCTTGAGAGCAACCCTATCAATGGGAGGTATCTGAAGCATTACCTATCCTAGGAAAGGAAGGTAAAACTTGTATTATAGACTGTACATATTTTTCTTTTACAAGCCAATAAGAAATGGTAAGCCGAAGGTATTTGGAGCTTGCAGTGAAAGCCCCAAAGTTCAGGAGGCCTATCATCCCTTTTCTAAAAATATATAAAAATGATATATTTACAAAAACAAAAGATGGGTTTTTGGGAGTTATTATGCAAAGTCAAAAAGAAGGCACCTGGTCTACGAGTCCTTGGATACCTCGCAGGGAGGATATCATCCCCAGATGGAGCCAGTTGTTAACACCTGTATTTAGCAAAGCAGGAATAAGACCGTGGTGGAGGTAATATTTTGTTGTTTAAATACTTTGGTTTGAGGATATAATGTAAAGGTGGAATGATAGTCAAAAGATCGGCCAAGTTAGTAAAGATCCTAGGCCGTGATGAAAGAGGAGGGAAAATCAATGGCTGGTATTCCCTCCACTCTTCAAAACATGCGAGGAGGATAAGACAGGTTCGGGCTTTTAACCAGTGGCACAGATCAAAGGTTATAAAGTTGTCCTAAGCAGATCCACGGTTCACATCAAATCCACCTTGTGAAAGCACGAGTTAGTTAAGGAAATGAAGGCTGGTGAAATCGTGTATACTCCTCTCGATCCGACGGTGGAGGGGTAGATCGGATCACATCAATGGATGGGATTGATTCCGTAACCGGAACCTGCATGGCGGATAAGCCGAAAGCATCCAGCGGAATGTGTGTGTGGTGATAAATCCGATGGCCGAGGATCAGAGGCGGAATGGATCAACGGCCATTATGATTTTCGGGGGATGAACCTGCACGCGGGATAATCCTGAAACACCCAGCGAAATTCATTATATGATGCTTGATCCAACGGTTGGAGATCAAAGCATAATAGATCAACGATTGTTATAAATTCTGTGGAGTGAAATCGCACAAGAGATAAGTCCGAGATTGCCAGCAGAATTGGGAGATGTCGACAGATTTGACGGATGACAAATGCCAGGAAATCACATCAACGGCTGAAAAGGATTCCAGAGGATGAACGTGCATGGTAGATAATCCCGGATTTCCTGGCGAAATCGGGTATGTGGCGGATGATCCGACAGTGCGTGGTTAAAGGTGTATTGCATCGACAGCTATGGATGATTCCGGGACTCAGAGTTGCACGATGGTTAAAGTCAGAGGGCTCAGCGGAATGTGGGATGTGGCGTTTGATCCAACGGTGAAGGGTGGAAGTACGTCACATCTACAGTCATGAGCAATTCTGGGATGGAGACTTGCACGGTGTTTATCGCCAAGACGCCCGGCGGAAAAAGATACGTGGCATGTGATCTGAGGGCCAGAAAATTGCAAAGAATAGATCAACGGTTGGTAATGAATCCAGAGGAGAAAGACGTGCGGCTGATAGTAGATGGTGGTTGCGGAAAGTAAATGATCGTCCACGTGGTGAATTGTGATAGGCTCCGAAAATAAAAAGGCTTATAAAAGCGAAGGGTTGACCTCTATCATTGTTATTTTATTCACTCGGGACCAGTGAAAAGGACCGGCCTATCTGGCGGCTTCCATTTGTCAGTTTTCAGCTTCCATTCATCAAGTGCGGCCATGCTCCGGGCACACGCCTCCACAGTAAGCCAGGTAAAACTGAAACCCAGTAATTCTGTAATTCCCCTTCTCAAAGTTACCAGTGTGAAATTCAGTAATGGACCAGGGAAAAGAAGCTCAAATGTCGGGTCAAGTCGTAGATGATAGAGAAGAGTTCTTAGTAGACAGGGATAGGAATGTATGTGACCCCTTCCTCTCTGTGGGAAGCGTGTCTGTTAGCAAAGAGAAATTATGGCATTCCCATTTGTGAGGGAACGATGTGTTGAATGTGTGCAAGTCTTTCCTGTACTATTTCGCCATTGAGCAAACCCTCCATTTCCCAGAGTTCGTAGAGTGGTGTGCTATGAATTATTCTCCATCTCAAAGAATTATTGTCAGTCGGTCTTCGTCTAAAGTATTGTGTAGAGTCGATGCTGCGGTCATCCGAGAAATCCTTAGTTTGCCGAAAAATTACCCAGATAGTCGTGAAGTAATAAATGAGTCAATCCTAGTTGAATTGTACAAGAAGTGCGAAGCCGAAACCTGCTGTAAATTCCTGTCGAGTGTTTTAAAGGATGGTCAGTCTTTAGATGGTCTATTCATGCCCTACCCTGTACATGTTTTCAAGAGTGAATTTCAATTGGTCATTTCTTTAGTGTGTCAAGTACTAGGCCTAGATGAGGATTGTCGTGTGGGCGAGGTCGTTCTCGGATTTTTGTTGAGAATGAGTTCCTCTATTTCTGAGTGCCAGTCAACCCCAGTTTTTAATTTAGACGAATACCTGGCTGAAGCTATTCATCTTCAGCTAAGCGAGTTCCCCAAGGTCCGGTTTTTTAGGTTCCAGACTTATTTGCTTAATATGCTACTATGTTCCAATATCTCTGAGTTGAAGTTTCTGAGTACTCTGTGCTCTTCTGATTTACCAAAACAAATCAGCATGTTTGAATTTGCCAATTCGATCATGTCTGAGATGTACAAAATGCTGTTCAATGAAGAATTACCCCGTGTCCTGGATGAAATGAGAAGCTTAATGCAGTCTTCACCAGAGGATCGGGTTGGAGATTGGTTTTTGTACAGAGACTATACCGTGTTGAGAATATATGGCTTCACTGGTCAGCCTTATAGGCTACCTTCCTTTTTGACCCCGAGAATATTCGCATTGGAATTCATGAGACAGAGGTTGCTGTCTGAGGAGGAACATTTTTGTGCTTTCAAGAAGTCTTCGAACATCAAGTTTCCGTTTAAGGTTGGCACCTTCATTTTTAAAAGCAAGGGTGCCTTAGTTTTTGTAGAAAAGTTGCTGGAAAATATGGATTTTATGAAAGAGCCAAATGTGAATTATGACCCCCACCAAGTGATCTCACTGAGAAAAAAAGCTAACAGGAATAATCCATTTGAGAATCAAGCTGTTGAGGGGTTAGCTGAAATGGCTAATTTACTGCAGTTTACTGACGAGTCAAAGTCCGATGAAGAGACACATCCTGCACCTGGTACAGCAATCCAGATCACAGAAGGTGTTAGTGTTGCAGTTAAGAGGAGTTTGTCTGATGCTGAGAGTATGGAAGTAGACGACGAGGCTTCCCATAAAAAGGAAAAGCTGCTCGAGGGTAGCAAGATCATAGATGATGAAGTTTCTGGTGTTTTAAAAAACGTTGCCCTAGTCCCCATGAAGACTGTGCAAGTAAACCAATTTTCTTTTAAAGGTTTAGAAGGTAATGTAGACAGCCCAGACTCCAGTCCCTTATTTAAGTCAAAAGAAGAGCTCAAGACCAGCTACATGGAAAAGAGGAAGCAGTCCCTAGAGGAAACGAGAAGTCTGCTCCCGAGGGTAAGAAACCTGCACAGTTCAAAAACATCTCTAGTTTCAGCTAGGGATGCTGAGAAAAATACTTTTAAGATGGCCATAGTGAATGACAAGAGGATGTCTGAGATAGAAGTCATGCTGGACAAAATCAGCATCCCAGACAAAATTCAGCTGCATAAACAAACCAGTGACATCATCCACTCAGATTTACTGTAGGCCATGGTGAGGATAAGCAAATTACAGGTGTTGGTAGACAAATTGGAAGTCCAGTTAAAGCATGAGAAAGTGGAAAATAAGGCAAATGTTATTCAGATCAGAAAACTACAAGCAGACATTGCTAGCTCAGACAATACCCAGGCTGTCAAGAAGTTGCTAGAAGAGAAAGATAATGCACTCCAGGTTTTGAAGAAGAAGTTGAATATACCAGGCTCAGAGCATGTCCAATCAGCTGAATTGCTAGCTCTCCAGGAGGAGAAAGATAAAATCCATCAGGAGATGATGGAATACAAAGGAAAAGCTGGAGAGCTACAAGAGGAAAAGGATAGGTGGGAGGCCGAGAGGGAGGAGCTGCTATCCCAAATCTCCGTGATGAAGAAAGATTATACTGAGGAAAAGGAGATTATGGAAGAGCTAATGAGCCAAACCCCTACCGGTGATGACTTATCTATTGTAAATATCTAGAAGCCATTAGCTGATTTTTCTGCAGATGACCTGTTGGTGTCTATGTCCCAAGTGAGTTTGAAGGAGGAAGCTATTAAGGAGTTGAAAGCTGAGAATGAAAAATTAAAGGCCGAACTAACCAAGATAAGTGAAAACAGAAAACAGATCTTGCATGACAGGAATCAATTACAGAAAAAGCTCGATGAGCTAAAAGAAAAATGCAATGGGAAAGGCCCTCTTCAGGGGGCGAAACATATTATTTGGGATACCCTGACTATAGAGATTACCAAGTTCCAGCATTACTTGAGTTTTATTGATGATTTGTGTATACTAACAGAGTTGGCCCAACAAAGACTGAAATTGGTGAATGAACACATGGCAAGAAGACCCCTCACTATAGCTCAGAATACATTAAATTTTCTGAATTCACTAACATACCAAAAGCTGCACGACATGGGCATAAAGGACAAAATATCAATAGTGCTGTCGGCGAAGAAGATCATCCACAAACACCATCTGATGAAGATTGTCCAAGACAAGTCAGAAGAATTGCTTATGCAGGTCAATAAGTTCAAGCAAGAGTTTAAAGAGGTGTTCGAAGATGGATTTTCGTCCTTCTGGGATGAAGAAGGTCGGATGCTCCCGCCGGAACATTATCATCACCTGCTTGTCCGGGCTCGCATGGACCACACGAAATTTAATAGATTGGAGAAGAACCTGACAGGGAAAACCATTGTAGACATGTTAACAGAAGATTTCAAAGTCCTGCAGAAGTTCGCCGTTATCAGAGCCAGATTGCCCAAGAAATCTTATGAAGCATATATGGAGCTCGAGGTAGCAATTCGGGAGATGATGGAGTGTGACACCCCAAGTTCATAGCAGTGGAAAGCTATAGAGCAGTTTGGGAAAACAAAGTATATTCTTCCCCCCTAGGAACAGGTGTCAGGTACCGTGGAGCTGATGGGGCAAAGATGTGGAGCTGATGGGGCAAAGACGTGGAGTTGTCGGGGCAAAGACGTGGAGCTGTTGGCTGAAAGTTTGTTATCTAGTTGATTCGTACTTTGTGATCTGTTAGGAATGGAGTTGTAACAACTTCTTAGTGGTGTAGGAATTCAGTTACAAACTCTAATTTACGCCGATCATTCTGTTATTGATCTGCTGGGGCCCAACTTATTGTTTTATCTATAAATTTGTATCTTTTTATGAGATGGGGGTTGGAACCCATCGGGTCATGAATAATTTTGGAGAACATATCTGTTTTTGGAATGACAAAGTAAATGCATGAGAGTTTTGTCAGAGATTCATGTGTTGTTGATATTACAGTCTGTGCTTCTTTCATTTATGTGATTGTACCTTCTTTGTGTAACACTCCATTTTGTTTCTTCCTCGTATCTGGAATATAGCGTTAGATGATCAGAATTCATGTGTTCATGCTCTGGTTATCATTTCAGATATTATATGAATTTTTCTGCCAAAGTTGATATAGAACTCATCCTTGTTGATGCTCTGTATTAATGGGTTGTTTCTTCATCTCTTCTGTTCCACCAGAATCAATTTGAATGACTGTGATGATATGATTACCTTGCCTTTGATGAATATCATGTATATGTCTTTGTGGTATCTTTGTATTGTATATGACTCCATGCCCAATGGTTATGTTATTGTTTTAGCCAAATACATAAATCTGTGAATGTTATTTTAAATCTGGTCTTGTTAAATCTTTATTGAGAGATCCCTCTTTGGAATAAAATACCAGTTTCTTCCTAAAGTGGTTTTGTTGTTACCTTGGAGTGTACCTTCTACAACCTGGGTACATTCTGAGTGCTAACAGTACCTATTGGTCGATTGACTCAAGTACCTGCTGAAGTAGAGGTCCTGAGAACATATGCAGATTTTGAAGTAATCAAAATTGTTGATGATACAAACCCATATCCTGCACTTTTGTGGATCAACTCACAAGTAAATTTGAACTTGAAATATGATAGCTTTGATGTCTGAAATTTGACAGACACGTGTCTGTTATTCAATGACAACATTGTTTTTGGCATCAATGGGAATTCGTTGGTTATTTGACACCATTTCAAACTCCGTCAATATTTTGACACCATTTTTATTTGAATTATGCGGCTAAATTCCAACAAGGCAACGTCGAATAACTGATGGATATCACTTCAATCCGACACCTGAAATCCGTTGTTTCTATTAACTCTTAATCGGATGTCATGTTGGAAATCCGACAACCTGTACATGGCCTAGGCGTCGAAAATATGACAACTTGTACATGGCCTAGGCTTTAGAAATCCAACAGCATGTACATGTCCTAGGCGTCTGAAATCCAATAGCCTAAGGATGTTTAAAAAAAACAACAGTCTTTTGCAATTTTCGAGCCTTCTATAATTTTCTTGGTTTCGTCTTTAGCTTCAATTGTTGCCCTTATTACCGACTGCAAATGTTCATTAAAGTTAAGTTATGTTTCCTTGCTTTTATCTGTGTCCTTTTATTTCGATGATCTACTCCAGCTAATACTTCAAGAACATTTTCTTCTTCCGTGCAAATATTTACCTTTATTTGATTATCTGATCTCTCTGGTAGAGTTGATAACCCTAAATTATGTTTCCTCAAGATCTTTCTTTTCTTCTACAGAATGGAATTTTGATGCAAATAAGTGTTTGGAACAACCCTAACTTCATTGTATTTAGTCACAAATGTAGAAAGCACATTATCTAATTTGGCATTAGGAACAAAATTTTCATGAATATTTTCAAAATATTTTTCACCCTTCAAATTTTCTTTACAGTTTGAAACCTGAATGCTCTCTTAAGTGTTTTCGTGTTTAAAAGATTCAAAATTGTTGACAATGTTATCTGTCACTATTTTTATACGATCTACGAACTCACTTTCAAGCACTAATCGAGAACCTCTAATTTATTTTTCCTTGCTTTGTCTTTTCTGACCAAATTGCTTTTCACTCATGGTCTTCTCTGAAATAATGCGTGTATCTGGTTATTGTATCCTAATTTCTTCATGATAAGAAGAAAATTTCAAAATATTGTCTCCATCATTATGAATATTGCTTTCACTCTCTGATGATGTTTTAAAATCTCTCTTTGTTGTCTTCAACTCTGGCTTAGTTATTAAAGATACTACACCAGAAACATCATACCTCAAATGGTTCTCAAAATTTCTTGTAGGCCTGAGGATGTTTAAAAAAAACAACAATTTATTCGAGCCTCCTTTATTCGATCCTTCTACAATTTTCTTGGTTTCATCTTCAGCTTCAATTCTTTCCCTTTTTACCAAATAAGCAATACAAATTTGAATTATCATTCATTGTTGAGGAATGAATTGGTTTGTAGGATGCCAAGAGTTTTTTGTTTGTGACCACGCAAAAAGAAACATAAAACAAGTAGAAGCATATTCACATCCATTGCAGTTAATTTGATCCCAAACTTTGTACTATTAGATTTCTATCTATTCTATCAAAAATCGATTTACAGGGACATTCTATCATAAATCAATTACAGGGTGTCAATCAAACATCATACTATCATGTTTTCTTTAATATTTTCCATCCATTACTCTATGGTGAAACTACAATAGTACAAAATATCAACTTGAGAGATGGTAAAACCTTCTTAAATTTATGTTGTAATTCATGAGCTTCTATAATTTTTTAGTCTATACACCTTTTTGGATGCATCTCATTAGAAGTCAGAACCCTAACAAATGAGTGATTCAAAGGAATGAATCCTAGTTACAAAGATTGAAGAATTCCAATCTAGAATAATATGACAGGAAAAATATGAAACACCCAGAATTCAACAGTTTGGAAAATGTTCAAATGCATCAAAATCAAATAGAAGAACTAGTTCAGTGGCTCTTGAAAAAATTGTAGAAACAAGGATTTACTCTTTGAAATAAGGAAAAAATGTTGCACTCATATATCCTGTGTGGAATGAGCATAATGATACAAACAAATGAGGTAGAAAAAATGACGAAGACAAAAGGTGGAGTGAAAATAGCATCTAGTGGATATTGATAAACATAAGACAATACTTGAGGGTTCCAGAACTTGCCTGATGGCTCTAAATATTTTTCAAAAACAAGGGTTTACTACTAAGTAATGCAGAGCACTGTACTCCAATGTATAAAGCAGAGAACAATTGTAGAAGGATACCAACAAAAGAGAGTGCAATTGAATGCAAAATTCAGACTGTGAATACCAATTGATGGAGCATAGGGGATGACTCCTAGCCAGATCATAGGATGCTTGACGGTTCTTATGCATATAGGTCCCTTTCCAAATACAGGAGGGAGAGGCTATAAAAAATATGGATCCATCAATTTTTCCATGACAATTTGAATTAATATAGAAAAGGAGGCTTCTCAAAGGAATTACACAGACCATGCTTACCAGAGAAAGTAATAGACCATATCATCTAATTATAATTAATCACCGTTGGATTTCTAATATAGAAAATAGGAATATCAAGAGGCCATCATCATATTGAACTTACAAATAACCTGGCGTGGGAGGTGGAAGTTGTCTTCAAAAGGAAAAGGAAAAAAAAACAAGCATGACACTTAATCTCACACAACTAATTAGAAATACTAATAAGAGCGACAATGTGACAACTTTAACATTCTATTCAAAACCTTGCATTCGAATAGAAAGGCACTAAAGATTCCTTAGAGATTTGCAAACATCTGAACAACTGTTAGGAAAGTTCCCACCAACAAATTTGGAGGTGTAAAAATAGATCCTAATTTTCACTCAAACCAGTAAAGAGTGAATGCCAATAACCAATGCGCATCACACTGCTAGCAAAACAAATTAAAATTAAGTATAATATCTGCACTTAGATGGACACATGCAACAAAAAAAAAGAAATGATAGGAATAGTCCACCAATATTCGCTTAACATTAGAACTAAATTACATTGCACCACAATGTGATAACAAGTGATGGAAAATATTATAGTGGCACCAACTTGCAGGTAAAGGTTAGTTCAACTTCTCATTTCTAATCATCAATCATCTTAGGATATTATATGTTCTAGAAACCAAATAGTCTGCCTTGGGTTTAGCTACATCCATTTTGTGTACATCAATTTATTTATGTAGCAACTGCTTTCACTCAGTTGAATACACAACTTTTTAAAGTTCCATAATTGATGGAAACACCCTTATTTCAGCCCATTTTTATTTGTTTACCTGAATATTTGTTTATGCAAGTATGGTTTCCTTGTGAAGAATACATTTTGGCAAAAACATATACATTATGGAGAGATAAATATATGTGAAGAAGAGCAAGAGATACCCATATTTGATGGCCTTAGCTTTGACACAAATAGAAGACAAACAAAAATACAACAAATAAAAGACTAAAATAAGGAAAGAACAAATGAAATTAAAATAACCGAAGCAGTAAACAAATGAAATTAAAATACTATTTTCATAGAATGAAAAACTAAATTTCACAATAAATGAGCTTCAAATGATTCTAACAATGATTTTTCACATGTTTAAATGTGTCAACACAAGTAGGGCAGATAATCATAAGCCCACTCCATAGTTAATCTCAGACACAAGGAAAAATTGTAACCTTCAATTGTACCGATATAACCATTAAAGAGAGATCCTATACTAATAAAACATTAAATTTGATATTTACTATTTCCCCTGTAAAAGGGAACATGAAACCATCAATATGCCATTAACGAAAATCGTCCCAACAAATTTTACTTTGCGCCGGATCCATCCACCAATAATTGTGACAAAAATAGGATCTTATGTCTTTCCCTTCATGAAAAAAGAACTCCAACATGAAAAATGCATGAGATTCATATGATGAAACATGTATTTCTATTGCTTCATGCATATTCTATATTGCTACAATTACTAACCACCTTTTAAAGATATGTTGCATTAGTTTCCAGAACAGGGGGATGGGCGTCTAGAATTGTTAGATAAGATAAGATAATTTTATTAAAGTCCAACAAATGATCACAAAAGCAATCTAATGGGACTGTTGAGTACACATGCTGATACATATTGGGATCCTAGACGACAGCCCCTAAATAACATTTACCATCCACAACATTTAATCTTGGAAAATAAAATTCTATAGTAATAATATAAAGCATAAATAATACTTTTAATGCCAATTTTCTAGATCTGAATTTTACTCAAAAAAAAGGTGAATACATGCCTAGAAAATTCGATGCACTAACATCAATGGAAAAAGGTGTCCTCCAGGAATTCAAATTTCTCCTTGGTATTGCACAAAATGGTCATACTACAATGAACAAATATAAACTGTTACATATGCCTTTCAGTAGATAATATTGAGTGGATTTGGTAGATAGCATACCTCACACAAGCAAAAGCGGCAGCAGAATGAAGATTTAATTCCAATAAAGATCTATAACATAAGAGATAGCTCCATAACATGCCCAACAGAAATAACTACTTCCCATATGCATTATAACACAAGTTTCTAGGTAAGCCAAGGTTCAAACCCCGTGTTCGTCAGTAAGGTTATTTAAATAAAATAGCATGAAACTATACTAGGTTCATATCATGAAATGAAGATAAAGCTACTGTGAGGAAAATGAAAAAAAATAAAAATCATAGAATGAGAATGTAAATGGCACAAAACTTACCTTGGAAGCGCCATTGCCGCTCGCTGCCATATTAAAACAGGCATGCCTGTAGATAGCGATTGAGTTTACCAATTTTTTTCTAGATATGTGTGAAGTTCCTGACAAGCTGAAATTTTGGATAAGCATTAATTTGGATACTATAGATGTCATTTTATATATACACCTCTTCGCAGCAAAGGGGATAGTATAAGGCATCATGGAATTCATATTGTTTGTCTAGGTGCTCTGGAGCATGACCATTGTATCTGAGTTTCAGGTTTAGTTTTAGTTGTCATCCTAGAAGAGAGTACAAGTCCCACATGATGGGAATCAACAATTGTATTTCTGAATTTAGTTGTTTATATTTCAAAAGAAAAATTCTAGGTTGTAGCTATACACTCTTAGCAGATGTGATTTGAAGATTCTGATTTTCCCTTATCAAAGCATATCTCTGAACATAAATGATGTTTTCAGCCTACCTAACCTTTTTATGCAGTTTCTTGGAATGCAAACACTACATTTAGAACCTGGGAAATAAAATAAAAATTGCATTTAGCAAATTTTGTTTTGTTGTAAAATCCATGATAGAGGTCAAAGCAGACATTATATGAGAACGTACAACTAAAATTTGGGAGCAATTCCACATGGAGATGGATACAACTTACAATCTATGTAAAGAGGTCTTTCTTTAAAAGGAACCTACACAAAGTGAGAGACTACAAATAAGTCACTAATATAGTTTAAGGCTTAAGGCACAAGATTCTCTCAAACATCATTCCTTTAAGCTCTATAAAGAATATTCAACATGAAACATGGCCAAAGAGTATGTACAATGATATCAGAAACCCAATGATGCTTGAAGAGGTGCTAAGACTCCATGTACAACTTTAAGAACATTTTTTAAAATAGGTAAACGAGCTACTGGGTAATGAACCAAAAGAGTGATTAAAATATAACATAAATATTCATCGAGGGTCTTATGGAATTCAAAAACTAACCTTATTTTTCATATGCTAGGGTCTCATCAAAACTACTCAGATGGTCATCCCCTAGAGCGCCTAGTAGGCTCTCTATTTGTTGCCTTTGGCCATGCTTCTACTTCTCTTGGTTTTATTGTGAATGACCCACAAGAAGGTTGCCTCTATGGTAGTGAAGGTGAATGCCTCTACTTCCCTTGGATCCTTTTTTCCACAAATCTTAGGATCAACAATGTCTAGTGGTGTCACTAGTCGTTTAGCAACCACCCATCCTCATGCCCCCTCCTCTCACCAAAAGAACACAGATGTGAGGTTTTCATCAAAAGATCCTTTAATGGATATGTTAGATTAGGTTATCCAAACAAGAAAGTCTCTTTATCCAAGGAGATCATTTAAGGATTTGGTCTAATCAGTCAAGGAGCTTTAGCCCCAACATTCTACCCAAGGAGGGAGATTCATAGAGAGAACTCAAATTCTACTTTGGTCCTACAAGTCTCGTCAAAGGAACTTTGCGACAATATGAAAAGCTTCAAATAAGGCACTTTGATTTGTCATTTCAACAAACTGGCCAAGTTGTGGTGCTCTCATACACTGGAGTAACGACAACTCGAAAACAAATGTCTCAGTGAGATTTTGTACCAAAGGTTTCTTGTGGTTCATTTTGAATAAATTAAACATAGGAATAGAGAAATTGAAGGGGGGTCTTGGTTCTGGGGTAGAGATTGTGTCTTCCTAACTCTTTGGTTCCTACAATTCAACCTGACATCCATGACAATCTCATGAGTGCATGCCTAGGTAAGACTTCCAAATTTTCAAATTGACCTCTAAGGAGATGAGGTAATCAAGAAAACAGGCAAAATTTTTGGGCAAAGTCTTTGGGTAAGTTTAGCAATTTCACAAAAGGAAGAATGTATATTTTTCCCTAGTTCTAAGAGAGTCTATAGAATTGTATCTACAGAGAGGAATTCCATATAGGGTCATCCTTGAATGTGATCGAATGTAATGGTATCAATCATTGGATTAGGGAAACACATCCTTTTGGTGCATATGTTGTTGGGAGATGGGTTATTTAATGGTGTCTTCTTCAAAAATGATTGGGGAAGTAGAAGAGAAAATTGAACCTCGATGTAATTCTTTAGAGGGGGGAAGGAAACCCCTGAGAGGGCGACCAAGATGATTTCTGATTCATGAAGAGAGCAAGAAAGAGGGAATCTCGTCGAGGTGGAAGTCAATTTGATGTTGGGAATGATTTCATATGACAAAGACATAGATATCAAGAAAGATAAAGTTTCAAAAAAATCACAATGGCTAGATCATTTCATATATAGAGGAGAAATTGAGAGATGAAAACCCCAACATTAGTGGATCTTACAAGACAAGAGGCTCCACTTTCCAATATCTGCTTCTAAAAAATATAGATACAAATAATGTAACCAATGATAAAATGAATTATCTACTCTCAAATGCTCTAAGGCATTGTCTCTCAATGATTTCTGCACTTAGGTATAGCTGGGGTAGCTTGTAAATTTGAAAATTTTGATATAAATTGTGTTCACGTTAATAAGTGTTGGAAACTTGAGAGATGGGAAGTGTGGGAGGTTTTCTCTTTGACCCTGATGGAAATATGGAAGTTAAATTATTGTGGGGATATGTTTCATGACCAATAATCAAGTTGAAGCATATGTTTTTCTCCAAAGAACTATCATTCTTCAAGCTCACTAGGTAAATAATGTAATGTTATTCAATGACTCTCTCTTTGTCATGAACTAGGTTTAAATTGACCATCAAAGACAGATCAATGATTAAAAAAATCATCAAGAGAGCAAGAAAGAGGGCATCTAGTTGAGGTGGAAGTCAATTTGATGTTGGGAACTACTTCATATGACAAATAAAAATATATCAAGGAAGCAAAAATTTCAAAAATTCACAACTAAATCATTTCATATCTAGAGGAGGAATAGCGAGATGAAAACCCCAACATTAGCGGATCTTACAGGACAAGTAGCTCCTTTGTTAATGTTTACTTCTAAAATAACTAGATCCAAAGAATGTAACCAAGGATAAATTGAATTATCTACTCTCAAACACTCTAAGGCATCGTCTCTGAACGATTTCTGCACTTGGGTATAGCTGGGGTAGCTTGTAAATTTGCAATTTTTAATATAATATAATTTGAGAGATGGTTCTATACCAAGTTAAAATTTCCAATGTCCAGTAGAGCTGATGTAGTTAGGCATACTATTGGCACATCCATTGGGATTCCTTTTTAGCTCTGGTCTTCCCCACCCATATTGACATGAATTTCAAACGGTAGAAGACCAAGTCCTAGGTGATTTCGGTATAATAGAAAGTCCTTGGATGTAGTACAGGTAATCCTAAGGAAGACCACACCTTACAACACAACTCGTGGGACACATTTCTACAAAACATACAAAAGGATTTAAAAAAAATATACATGGATAAATGAAATAACCTGGGAATGCAAGGCAGACTTAAGGTTCACTTTGTTCTTGGTATTACACTTCTCTTTCTGCTCCTTCAATGCCATAGTGGGCTCGTCCTAGATTTTTTAGAAGGCCCTCGTATTCCAAATGTTTTATTTGGGTAAAAATTACACATCTTTCTGTAGTAGAAAATAAGGTTTGAGGGTTTTACTTTCTATTACCTCTATAGAAAATAGTATCCTCACCATTCTTACCTCTATAGTAATCACCCTTGTAGATATGAAATCACCTGGTGATAAGGAAATAAGTAATCACCCTTGCAGATATGAAATCACCTCCCAACCAAGGATCATCCTTGGAAATTTGTGATGCATATCTCTGATAGCACTCAACCTTTCAACATCTTTATCATTATTGATGGTCCAAGCATTTAAATAGGAATTTCAAACAGTACAAAGGTTAGCACAATGTTAATTTTTGATTAAAGAATCTAGGTGTCTTTAGACTTCTAGGGTTTGGGTCCACCCTTGGGTTACAACTTTAGGGTTTAGGGTTATATCATATTTCATTTTGTTGATCTATCATTACTATTAGAAGAACATACATAGAATGAAAACAAATGGATTGAATAAAGAATAGAACCAACAAAGGTGATTTGATGGGATTGTCCATTGCCAGTATGATTCCCTGTTTTGTTTTCAACCCCACTGCAATGGAACCAAGCTGCAAATAAAATAAAATAAAATGTAAGCTAACAGCTTGAAAAGCCAAAAAATGAATGGGTATTCAATGAATAGAGATGTATTGAAACTTGATTTCTTCCATGGAAAAAATATGCTTATGAACCTGTCAAACCACTGAGTAATGTTAGATGAGCTGGGCCTTCTCTCCCCAGATCAATCTCATTTTCCACCAGTTCAATTTTGGGTTTACCCAAAAGCTTTGTCTCCATCCATTGCTGAACCCGTACCCATTTCTTGATTGACATTCCACAGAAGTCGATCGTGCTTGTTTGTAAATTCAGGGTAGAGCAAGCATAAAAAGGGGGTTACTGATAGTTATGTTATGGAAACTTTTTGGCTCCTACAGGGATTGGGAATCCAGAAGGAAAAAATGTATGTCCTTTGATGGCTGGGACGAGAGTCAACATTCCTTCCAAGTCGATATAAGATCATTGCAAAGCATGGATGGCTCTATTATCGGGACGAATTCCTCTCCCTTCTCTGTCTCTAAGTGGGTAAACTATAGCAGCAAAAATGGCGATCCACGAGCTTTATATATATATATAATTGCCATTTTCTGTCGAAAATATGACAACATTTTCTATTGGGTGTCGAAAATCCAATGGGTATCAGGACACTATGAAAAAAAATAATAAAATTCATTTTATCTTAAGTAAAATCCGATAGGAAGGCCAAATTTTAGAGTGCCGTCAGATTTTTTGTTCAAATGAAGTGGTGACTAGGAAATGGACAACCAGACCATCCTAAAATTTAAGCGAAGAATATTGTCATTTGAATATTCAGAGATAAGATTGGTTGTGCCAAATGATCCATTGAAGGGACACATATATGTTGAACTTGTACATAGTGAAGGACAAGGTGATTACCTGGATCACATATATAATGTCATGTCTTCAAAAAATGATTATATCAATCCAACAACTGATGGAAAGATGAGTTGGAGGAGTGTTAGCTCCTGTACATCTGATTCGGGTGAAGCATTATAAAATTTCCAGAATCGGATGCATGAGGTAATTACGAGGAGGTACACAAGAGTTATGCAATCTATGCCACAGGTAGGAGCTGAGGCAAGTGATCTACCTACATACTAAGTTTTACCTAAACTTGCGACTTTTCTAGCAGAATTTGAAGAAAAATTTATAGAATCACAACGATTGTTCACCTTGGACTTTATGCTGAAAGCTACACCCACTAGATAGTGGGGTACACATAAACAATCTATATCTGAATGGCCTCAATGTAGACGATTGCTAGAGATCATATTTGGAGAACAAGTTAGTTACAATAATTGGAAATATACAGGATTGACCGATCCCGTCGATCATATTAAGTACTATCGTGCCACATGGAAAGCATATCCACGACAAGAATGGGTTCATCACTTTGTACATACATTGGATATGATACCAAGAAATTGGTATACATCACTAGAGTTGCGATGTGGAACTCTTGATTGGGAAGAGTTAGCTACTATTTTTACACACACATTTGAGTTTGCAGATGACCATCCCTCGATTGATGCTGCATTGCAAGTGATGAAGACAAAGATATTTAAAGAAATCCCTATTGCAACGACAAACCTCCATCAATGCAGCACAAAAATCCACCATTGGGAATGTTACAATGTCACATGAGAACTAGATAATGATGAACCAATCAACATAAAAATACCTGAATCAGAAAGTATGCACGTAGTGGAAGGATTTGGTGTTTCTAGCGACCAATTCCTGAGCCCACTCAAAATCAAGAAAGTTAATATTGGCCTGACAGAAAATACAAAAATCACCAATATTGGAGATTATTGGGATGATGAGACTGTATGAAATATCACTGATCTACTCCATGAGTTTCAAGATCTGTTCCCTACCGATTTTTCAAAAATGGAAGGGATCTTTGGAGATCTGGGAGAAATGAAAATACCTTTACGACCTGATGCAAAACCGGTAAAGTAAGGACCATACAGACTGAATCCGCGCTATAAAGAAAATGTAAAGACTGAGATGGACCGAATGCTAGACATAGGTATTATAGAGCATGTCGAGGAATCAAAATGGATTAGTCTGATAGTGGTACAAGACATAAAAGCTACAAGCAAAGTAAGAGTTTGTGTCAGCTAAATTATGCTTGCTTACATGATTAACTTCCGACTCCATTTATAGATGAAGTGCTAGAGAGTGTTGGAGGTCTAGAAATGTACTCGTTCACTGATGGATTTTCTTGTTACCATAAAATCATAATCATGAAGGAAGACCGATATAATACCACCTTTGCGACGGATTGGGGATGTTTTAAATATACCGTAACACCCTTTGGACTTAAGAATGCTCCTGCAATTTTTTCCAGAATAGTACTGTCTCTACTTTTAAATATTTCATTCATAAATTTCTTGAAGTCTACTTTGATGATTGGATGGTATTTGGTCTCATAAAATACCATATTGAGAACCTTAGAGTGATGCTAGAATGTTGTCACCAGTATAAAATTTCTTTAAACTTGAAGAAATGTACCTTTTGCACCTTGTTTGGAGTTTTGTTTGGACATGTGGCATATCGCAATGGAAATTTGGTCGACTTGACTAAAATTGTGATCGTTCTCAATGTACCACCACCTACCACAATCAAGTAGTTGAGAGAAACATTGGGACTAACTGGATACTGCATAAAATTTATCAAGGGATATGCGGAGGTGATTGATCTGATGGAATCAAATGTTGAAAAAATATGTCAAGTTCCATTGGACAGAGGACTGCCAAGAGAGTCTAGACACATTAAAGATAAATATGGCAATAGAGCCCATACTTGTATTTCCATATTGGAAAAAGGAATTCCATGTTCATGTTGATGCGTCATCTGTCTAACTTGGTGTACTGGTACTAATGCAATCAGAAGAAGGATCCATTGACCATCTGATTGCCTTTGTTAGAAGGAAATTGTAACCTGCATAAAATAATTATACCACGGCATAAAGAGAAGGGTTAGTGATGGTATACGCTTTGCAGAAGTTCAGACACTAATTATTTGGAGGAAATTTCAAGATGTACACAGACCATTCTGCATTTAAATACCTGGTCAATTAGCTAGTGTTGGGGGGAAATTTTTTCCAGTGGATTCTCCTATTTCAATAATTTGATTTTGAAGTAAATGTTAAACATGTCAATTAAATTTGGGACTAGACCATGTTTCAAGGATTTAAAGTGGTGAAGAACCTAGTAATTTGGAGGATGACCTCCCTGATGCACAATTGTTTGTGATAACCATGTTCCATGGTCATTACAGAGATATCATAAATTTTTTGAGTACAGGTTATGTGCCAACTGAATTCACCACTACGTAGAAGAAGAAGTTGGTTGTGCAGGTTGCAGATTTCCAGTTGATAGCTGGACAATTGTATAAGTTGGGTCCTGATGATATTATTATTTGTTGTGTATTGGAACATGAGAGACCAATGATATTAAAAGACACACATTTTGGTGTCGTAGGAGGCCACTACGCTGGAAAAGCTACGATGCACAATATTTTACAAGCAGGATTGTGGTGGCCCACCATGCATGCAAACACCCCAAATTATTGTTGTAGCTGTGATATCTTCCAAAGAGATGGAAATCCATCACGACAGGATGAAATTCCATTAGTACCTCAGGTAACACTGTAGGAATTTGATAAATGGGTCGTTAAATTTGTGGGCCCTATCAGTTTGATAGGAAAACGAACATGTGAACAATATGTTATTACTGTAATTGTTTTCCTAATCCGATGGGATGAACAATCACCAGTAAATGATTGTACTGCTGTAATTACTGTGATTTTTTTTGTTGAAAATTTCATGACAAGATCCAGTTTCCAAAATATTTTAATAAGTGATCAAGGTATGCACTTTGTTAACTAGTTGATTAAAGAACTAACGAAAGAATTTCAGATCCAACATAGAAAAACAATGCCATATCATCCCGAAGCAAATGGTGTTGTCAAATACTTTAACAAAATATTTAAAAATGCATTGAAAAATATTTGTAATGTTCAAAGAGATGACTGGGATCATAAAATTTCCACAGTATTATGGGCATATTGCACAACTTGCAAGAAATTGATAAGTCGCACCCCATTTTGCTTGGTGTATGGGTAGGAAGCTGTGATGCCGATGGAATACATTGTACCCAGTCCAAGAATTGTTGCGATCACAGAGATGATAAATGTTGATTCTATCAAGGAATGATTTTTGTAACTAGAATAAGAACATTTTTTTGCAAGGTATCACCAAAAATTTGAGAAAGAAAGACAGAAGATATGGCATGATTGACACATTAAAAACAAGCAGTTTTGGGTCAGAGGACTTGTTCTTATGTATGACAACAATTTTTTCGAGAATCTGAGCAAGTTAAGAACACATTAGTTAGGACCATATATTATCGAAGAGATCACTAACATAGGAGCTTTTAGATTGCAAAAGATAGATGGAACATCAGTTGGAGGAATGATAAACAGAAGTCGGATGAAGTTGTATCACGATAGCAACAACTTAGTCACATATATATAAATAATATTGTTGGTCACAAACTAGTGGTCTTCCACATAAAGAACGAAACTTGCGTAGACTAGGTGTCTGGCGTGCACAAGGAATTCAGGGAAAAATACACTTAGGATGTCGCGAGAAAAGGATGTCTGCTGAAGGAAGAATACAAGTTGCAGGGAGTGTGATGTTGTCACAAGGAATATTAATATCGTGGAAAGGACAGTTGGAGGGCATTAAATTTCAAAATCTAGAGAGATTTTGGCGGTGTTATTTTTGGTCACGTCCATTTTTATGGAAATAACTACCACTTGAGGTGGCAACTAAAGGGAGGCATGCATAGACATTTCCTTAATTACTCAAATGATCAGCCCATGTGACTGAAAGGACATATAACTTCCTATTCATTTCCCGCACATGTGAATCAAAACTGCAACAAATGGACGCATGATATCAACCTTGGTGCCCAAATTTCATTCTCATCCTATTTGCATTTGAGAAGATTGATTGTTGTCTGCAATTGCAATAAACGAAGAGATTTGTTTGGAATATGGTCATTTTTGATTTCCAGTGAAAGTACAACGGTTGAATTCGAGGTTGCGACTACATCACCTACGATAGTCATGGAAGATATTGTTGGATATTTCCCACCTCAGAAAGAAGTTCCACTAGTTGCTTAGCAGACCACTCTAGTTGCTGAGAAAGTTCCAATTAGAACTTCAGGAAAATCATATGCAGATAGACCAGGTCCATCTATAACTACATGGGGGAAGCATACTACAAACATGAAGAGGAGAGGAAAAGAAACAACACCACCAACGCCACCCCATCAAGAGGAAGAAAATTTAGAAACCATAATATGCTTCCACCATAAATCCTACCAAGATTCTATGATGCACCAAAAGTTAAAATCCCAAATAAGTCAGGGCTTCGTTGGTATCACCATCCATACTAAAAGGAGTAAAGGTGTTGAAGGATATTCCACCGAAATTGTGGAAACTATCCTTTGCTAACCATGACATAAAGAAATAAAAATATTTATACAGGAAGAACTACATGCCCAAGGTGCAGGATACACCAGATGGGATGAAAAATTTGTTTCCAATGGAATGGGATAGAGGGATTGAACATTCAAGAATATTATCATTGTTGTATATGCCACACTTTAGATGAAGCTCAGAAATAAATACCTATTCCAAACAACTATTAGTGTGTTTTCATGGTGGCTACCTATGGCTTAACAAACCAATCTTCGTGGATTTTGAAATCATTGGGATAATTACAGGACCACCTTTTGCAGGTATGGACCCAACACCCTTGTTAAGGAAAGACTAGGAAGCTGCAATAGCAGAAAGGATGAAAGAAAAATATGACGTAATTAGAGAAGATAGAGGGTTCCTAGTATCCTCGATCAATGAACATATCGTTCACTTTGTTGCAAAGGTAATAGATTCTAAAATGTTTCGCAAAAGGCAACCAACCCAATGTATTGTGGGTGCGGTTGCACTAGTTGAACTCTATGCGGAGCGAGTTTAGATCACTTAGTCGCATTCCTGGTGAATGAATTGCTACAAAATGTAGTAGTCACAGGAACACGGTAAGCCCTTCCAAAATTCTTGGTTGTTGATTTTTATTTCATTTATCGCATGGTCTGACCCACCAAGATACTAAGGGATATATCTACCAATATGATGTAGAGGAGCTCGATACCAGAATCTATGGTTTGACATGGAGAGGAAGGTAAATCAATAGAATAATAATGTAGATTTTTTCATGCATGGACATGCATTGAGGCATTAGATAAAGAACCAACAAAGGCTTACGTCCGAGACTGTTAAGCGATTTTGTCAAATTGTTAAGTTCTAGATTCACCCGCATTATGTTAGGATACAACCAAGACAGGACCAATATTGTAGTGGTTGGAGACACAGTTTTTGTTAACAGAAGAGGATGTTCAGGAAATCGTCGAAGAATTACTGAAAGAATGGAAAGTTCCTATTCTAGAGGACTAATTGGATGTAGAAGAATACCTGCAATAGGACATACCACCCTCAAAAAATGATGGAAATGAGGAAGAAAACCTACAAGAAGATGCACAAGATCTCAAGCCCACTAACAACGGTTTGAATTCAACTCCGACAGATCCAATAATAGGAGAGATAATAAAATATTCTGACATAGATCAGGGATATTTAAGACAAAAGAAGATAAAGGCTGATAAAAATGAAAATACCATCAACCTTGATGGTGAATATTTTACACTTATAACTGAAGCCTTCACAGAAGTTGAGCAGGAAAGTCTCCAGAAAATAGATAAGCAACAAATGAAGCTCACTGGTACTTTTACTAACCTACTGAAGGTGCTATGCAAAGCTGTTAAAGAGGTTATAATTGCAGTATATTACACACCCCAAAGTACTAAGTTGCAGGATCTAGCTAGAACTTCAGAAGAGCGATGAACTGAGACGCCAATGTTGGTTCCACCAGTAAGGACACAAGTATCAGGAGAAGTAGTTGATCTAGGAGCCTACAAATTCAACGATGTGGCCAAAATTATAGGCCAAATAACCATAGAATTTTTGCAGATGTGAATGTCTGGAGTATATTGTTATCCACCTGAATGGCACCTCTCCGTCCGAGTGCCGACATACCTCATGTTGGCACACAAAAGGACATCTATGGATTGAGGACTGCCCAAAACACTATAGATGGGCTTATTATGAACTACATTCATCATCCATCCAGCTGGTTATTTTTACCCTTTTGCCATGTCAATTCATATACGCGACTCTATATATATGCAACTCGCGTGGCATACGCGAGTCTCGGTTGTTGCATGTCGCATATAGATGTATACGCGGGTTGCCATTAAAGTAACTCACGGATCATACACTAGTTTCTGGTATTGATAACCGTGTATATGTCCCTTTGACATTAAAAATAAAAACTCGCAATTATCTAAGATTAGTTAAGCCATTTACCTTAATCCTCTTAACTATCTCAACCTCCTCAACCTTCGGAACTACCTTATTTCACCAAGTATAAATACAGGCCTTGGGGAGGGTGTTTGATACATACACTTGAAGAGCAAAGTTATGCTGGTGGAGTTTATACAGAAGTCTTTGGAGTAGTGGAACTCAGAATCCTTTGGTTGCAGATGAGTCCTTGTCTCAGGCGTTGGGTTGTAATCTGAACTCTTTCATTATTGCTAATAAAGAGAATCCTTCTTCCATATGTGTCTTGAATGTATCTCATGTATTGTGGTTTGATAAATGTTTATGCTTCAACATTCTGTTTATGATTTATCTAACCTGGTTATATATATATGAATCATCTTGTATCTGGAAGATTGACTCTTGACAGGTGAAGGAGAAGCATCCCTGAAAACTTTGGAGGAGAAGCAGAGCAGAAGAGGACAAGCAAGGATCAACCGTCGTGTAACGGGTAAGTCTTTCCCATCCTCCTATTTCCTTTATTGCACTCTAGAGTCAATTGCCTGCAAGTTTATTGAGTATGTTGGTAACCCCAGACCTTCGGTTATAAGGTGTTTATTCTTGTACAATAGAACTGGCGACTCCGTTGGGGAACCCAGATTGCTGTAGGTTGTTTTTGTCACCCTTGACCAGTATTTGCTTTGAAGTCTATGTGTGGTCTATTACCTTGGTTCATACTTGTCACAGTGTTTTAAAGTCTTGTGGATTTTTCTTTGTTTTTGAGAAAAAATTTGTACCTATACGCGGGTTGCTTTTCTACACAGTTGCATATACAGGCCTGCATATGCGGGTTGCTTTACTGGACAGTCGCGTATAGTATGTGGGTTTCCCTTCTATACAGTCACGTATATGCCTGGAAATAGGGATTTTTAAGTTAAGGTTTGCTTGTTCCTTTCTTTGTGTAGTCCCTGTTTGTCAGTTGATTTTCTTTATGAGTACTGTGCTGATTGTCTGAATAACTTTGGTGATCACACTTTGTACTTTTTCGAAAGCCTTTGAGTCTCTTTTGCTTGGATTATTTTCTGTTTGCATGCTGAAGTAGCTTGGCCTATTTGGGTTCTAGGGTGAAGTGTCTCTGTCCAGATCAGTGATCAGGGTCTTGGGCTTTGTTTTTCCAGTCTGTCTTTTGACAGTAGTTGGTTGTCACTTGCCTTTATAAGTCTACAGTGATTTTTGTCATTGTGTGCACCCAAGCTAGGGTTTCTAGCCTTCCTTTGTTGGTTGTTTTTTGGTTCTGTTATCCTGTTTTACTTCAGTTTGTTGGTTTTATACAGTTAACAAGATCCAAGTTTACTCAAGTAGAGTGCATTCTAGGTGCATAGTAGAGTTTTGAGTATTTTTAAAAGTGAAAAAAAAACATTGTTAAGCTTTTGCATTTTGTTTTTGCATAAATAGTGTTTATTTCAGTTTAAAAATATAACCTCAAAAGCTACAAAAAATATAGGCTTAGTTTCTTTTATCGTTGCATTCAATTCATCAATATATATTTGCAAAAAAGAAAAGAAGTTTGTTTTTATAATGGTAATTTGCTTTGAAAGATACACCTTTATTTTCATTTATTTCTTATTGAGTCAAAAACACCATAAGTACATCACTTCCATTACCTTCTGAGTAAGAAACAACCCTTTAAAATGAACGCATAATTTAAAATTTACTAGTAAGTTTTGTTTTTAGGGGCCTTTCACCTACTAGCTTAGGCTAGACTTGTGGGCTAGGAAGTGTAAAATTTCCACAAGTTTTAAATTCAGACGTAGTGGAGATTTCTTTAGGTAAATCCTTGACTTTATTGACTGTATCTGGGAAGCTTTTCTCAAACGGGAGTTAAGTACGAGGCTGCGTGGAGGCTTGGACATAGGAGATAACCCTCCGAATCCTTGTCAAAACGTAACTCAGGACTTTTATGCATCTGGGGATTCTGTCCTAGATAGATTTTCAGGCTCAGCTACCCTACCCATGCGTACAAGTCCGGCTTGCGACTATCCCCCCAGACTGTTGGTATAGCCAAGGTAGCCTTTAGTCTCTTGACATTTAGGGTTCATACCTAGGTAAACCGGAATGTTATTTCTGGTTCACCTTGAACATGCTTGGAAGGTAACCCTTGTTGAAAGTGTAGGAGGGCGGTTTGGTGATTCCTCCACTTGTGCCTAAGAACCACTTCAAGGACGCCAAGTAATCGTTCATCAACTTTCTTCGGGAAAGTATATCTTTTACCCTGGTTTGATTACTTGAGGATTTAGGATTTTTATAGTGTATGCTTTGTGGTTTTTCCTGTGTTTGGTTGGCCTTAGGGTGTGATTTGTCAAATTTTTAATTGTGGAGGACCAACCTCCTAGAAGGTCAAGAAGGTTGAGAAACCTTCCTCCTCTCACCACATTGGAGCCTCCACCTCTACCCCAAAGGAGGAGATTAGACACTGATGGTTCATTTGAACCAGTAGGAATAAGTGAAGTTCTTGGTGAACCAGAACTGATTGCTAACCATTTTGATCTTGATACAGTTGAGATCGAAGACTTGCAGACTGACGAGTTTGCAAGAAAATTTAAGACACCCTTGACTGATTTAAACGATCCTGTGATTGTTCAGGTTAGACCTTTTGATTCACCTGTATTAGGTGTCCCTGTGGGTAGGATCATGTCTTCTGTGGAAGAAAGTCCTTTTGTGTTCACCTCAACCCTTCCGGTTGAAGGGGTACTACCTCCCCCGGTAAGTGCCCCTAGATCTAGTTTACCTTCTACACCTTTGACTCCAGCGAGCCGGGTGGTTCAACCACCAGTTCACTCAAACCTAGTAGGTAATTTTGGTGACATGGTTACTAGGATCCCCAGTATACCTACTATTCCTTCTTCCTTTCCATATACTACCCAGAGTGGTCCGGTAGGATCCTCGGCCTTTGTCCAAGGAGTTCCTTGGAATGGGGGGCACATTCCCCCATCCTGTCCATACGTAGGTCCATCCCCTTCCTATGTAGGAGTGCTGTTTGGGAGCAATACATCTTATGGGAAAATTTTCCAAACCCCTATTTCGGTCCCATACACGAGCTCTCCCTTTTCATTGTTCAGCGGAGGGATACTAGCTCCTATCTTTCAGTCTCCTATTTCTATGGGGATGGCCTGAACTTCTTACACCACACCTCCCACACACAATCCTGTGGCTTATGGATGGAATCCGTTTCAGAGCAACCTTCCCACTTCGCAACCGATGGCAGGGGGCAACCCTACTTTTACCCATGGGCATTCGGGGGAAGGTCCCTCTAATCCCCAAGCTGGCACATTTAGTACCCTGGTTCGACCCAAAATTCTGTTTCTGGCAACATTAAAGTTTCCAGATTTGTCAAAATTGATGAATGACTCAGTAAGGCATGACCCCTTATGGCCACCTGTTCCCACCAAATTGCCATTGGATATCCCTAAGTTCGAAGGCAAAACTGGTGAAGATCCTAGGGCTCATGTCACCACATTCCATTTATGGTGTTCTTCGAATTCACTGAATGAAGATTTAGTTAGGTTGAGGCTATTCCAGAGAACCTTGACAGGTACGGTGGAAAAATGGTATATTGAATTGCCTTCTGCTGCTTCAGTAGTTTCTGGGACTTGGCTAGTGCATTCCTTAGCCACTTTCAGCTTCCGGTCCGATATGATTTCGGAACCGACTTGTTGTCTACTTTTAGGAAAAACAAGGCTACCCACATCTCAGATCACATCCAAGAGTGGAGGAGGCAAAAGAGCTTTATAAAAGCCACTATCCCTCCTGAGTTCCTTTTAGAGTGGTTCCTTAAATCACTGTTACCCTACATATCTAAGGACGTATCCACCTCAGGAGTGACGAATGAACAAGAATCCATCCTTAGGGCCCAGCAACTGGATTTGATTTATTCACAATCTGGGATCTTATATGAGATTATCCCTGAGGCACTGAGGCCTTCACACGATGCGGAGAAGCCTAAGCCTGGACCCCATGCCGATGGTGTGGTTGGGTCCGTTAACTCTCCCACCGTAGAATCTTTGACTAAGCAACTTCACTAATTGTCTGTAAAGCAGTCTACAGCGGAGGCAGCAAAGGACGCCCCCTCCCCCCAAAGTGCAAATTTTTTTTCACAAACCTCTCAGAAGGGAAATCAGCAACCCGACGAGAAGAAAAAGAAAGGAAAGAAGGGAGAGGGAAACCAAAACAAGCAAAATCCCGTGAACAATGCTGATGAGGGCAAGAAATAAAAGAAGAAGGTCAAGTTCCCTTGTAAGTTGTGCCAAGAGGACCACCTTACTCACCTTTGTCCCCTTATGGATCAAGCCCAGAATCTGCTTAAATCTCAACAACCGGATGCCCTGAAGGATCCTTTTCCCCAAGGACAGAACTCTACTTCAGCTTCTAACGTAGCAGGGGGCACTCAAGCTGCCCCTGACCCAAACTATATCAACATGGTTCGATCTTCAACTTTGTTGCAGACAAGGAACAAAAATTATGAGAAAGAGACTCTTGAGAAGGGTAAAACTATAGGTGAACCTTCTAACCCTCTCACAATAGAGAAGCCTGCTGAAATTATGCCGAAGATACAGAAAGGTGTCTTCAAGAAGACCTTGCATAACCCAAACACTAGGGCCGCTTCAAACTACTCCATGGTTGAAGACTTAGCTCAAACCCCGTGTGCAATGTCAGCTTTAGAGGTGTTACAGAGCTGTCTCGCTCAGCGGGATGCCCTCTTAGCAGCTTTAGGTAGCATGGACTCTTTGAGTCTCATGGCGAAGTTTCATTTATCTGATGTCAAAATTCGCTTGCCTTACCATGTAGCCCTATCAATATATGTCGTCCATGGTGGTAAGACCATTGGAAGGGTAGTTGTTGATGAGGGGGCCTATACATGTGTTATGTCCTTGACCTGTTGGAAAGCTCTTGGATCCCCAGAGCTGGTCCCATCAAACAATTTACTTACTGCTTTTGATGGAAGATCCTTCCATCCACATGGTATCCTGTCGGCTTTTGAAATTAAGTTGGCAGGCAAAGCAGTGTCTGTTGAATTAGAAGTGATTGATGCTCCTTTGGACTACAATTTGCTTCTGGGAAGGAATTGGACTTATGCGATGTCTGCTATTGCATCGACCATTTTTCGTGTCGTGGTTTTTCCACATGAGGGCAAGTTGGTTACTATTGATCAACTTGATTTTACTCGAAAAGGTCGTTTAGAGTCTAATGAGTCCGTTGTGCCATTGGTTGATCAGGTGAAACCTGTTGCACAGAGCTTGGGGGCTGGAATGTACACATCACTGATGGGCACATTTGATCTTCCAGCCCCGGTTAATTATATCATTTCTACTAGTGTGGGGAAATCCATTGCTACGGTTGTCGATAGGACTGATCCTTGGGTTCTCCCAACTCCCCAGGAATCGGAAGTGCCCTTATTGGCTGTAGAGGTGGCTTATCAGGCTATCACTCAAGCTACTGCTGATCCCATTCCAGATCCTCTAACAGTCTCGAAAGATCTGGAAGAAGTCTATTTGCTCACATGGGCGAAAAACTCTTCGCATTCTATAGATGGTTTAGACATGGTTTTACCTTCCGATGAAGCTATTCTAGAATCCATGAGTGGACGTGACAAGATTTGTGAGGATCTTCATCATCGATACTATTTTATTCCAGAACTAAGCAGAATAAAAAACCAAGAGTTTCGCGTGAGACTGTCAGAAGATGTTGATATACCTATCAATCCCTTTCCTAGGGAAGGAATGTTTGCCGAGGGGAATATGGCAAATATTTCCGCCACTATACCTATTAACATCTCTGTAAAACCTGATGTCGTGGAAAACATATATATAGGCGCAAACTACTCTCCTGAGGAGATTTCCATCTATACCGCCCTTTTTAAGGAATTCCGTGATGTCTTTTCCTGGTCATATGAGGAGATGCCAGGCATAGATCCATCGATTGTTGAACATGAAATCCGAACATATCCTGATGCCAAGCCGGTTCGACAAAAATTAAGACCCATGAACCCACGCAAAGTGATGACTGTGAAGGCAGAAGTTGAAAAGCTGTTGAGGGCTGGTTTTATATATCCCATAGCTTTGACTGAATGGGTATCCAATCCTGTTCTTGTTGATAAGAAGCAAGGGACTATTCGCGTTTGTACAGAATTTAGAGACCTCAATAAAGCCTATCCTAAGGACAACTACCCCACACTATTTATAGACCAGATCATAGATGCTTGTGTGGGAAGTGAGGTGTTTTTGTTTATGGATGGTTTCTCCAGATACAATCAAATTCAAATAAAACCGGAAGACCAACATAAAACTGCTTTCATTTGTCCTTGGGGTACCTTCACGTACAAGAAAATGCCCTTTGGATTGAAAAATACTGGGGTAACCTTCCAACGGGCTATGAACTTTGCTTTCCATGACATTAAAGCCATTATCGAACCATATCTTTATGATCTGCCTGCACATTCTTGTAAGAGGATTCAACATCTAGATCATTTACGGTTGATATTTGAGAGATGCAGACATTATAAAATGTGCTTGAATCCACACAAGTGTGTATTCTGCGTTGAGTCGGGAATATTGATCGGGTTCATTGTCTCTAGTAGAGGCATCCAGGTGGATCCATTGAAATTTGAGGCCATTGTAAATCTGCCTCCTTCTCGTTCTCTCAGGAAACTTCAAAGCCTACAAGGAAAGTCTAATTTTCTTCGACGTTTTATTGTTAATTATGCCAAGATCACTAAGGGTTTCATGCGCCTGCTCAAATAGGACACCCCATTTGTATGGGATGAAACCGCACAACTTGCATTCAAGGCATTGAAAAAAGCTTTGCTGTCGGCACCTTTATTACGTCCACCAGATTATTCTAGGGATTTTATATTATATCTGGTTGCGTCGGAGTCGACCATTAGGGTAGTACTAGTCCAGGAGGACGATAAGCTTGTTGAGCATGCCATTTATTATCTTAGCCATGCTTTGGCTGAACCTGAACTTAGATACTCCCACGTTGAGAAATTAGCCTTAGCAGCTGTTTATGCTGTGCAGAGGTTACATCACTACATTTTACTGAGGACCACCATAGTAGTGGCGGGTGTGAATCCGTTCCAATATGTTTTATCCTGATGGATTGTTGGGGGAAAATTTAACAAATGGATAGTCATTCTCCAAGAGTTTGACTTGGTTTTCCAGTCCGCTAAGTCTAAAAAATCCTTAGTTTTTGCTGAGCTTATAGCAGAATTTTCGACTGAAGAAGATGTAGTGGTTGAAGATGACTCATTCCCAGAGGAGCACATCTTCCTGATATCCACCTCTGATCCTTGGTACAGAGATATTATTATATATCTCCAGAATTTGAAGTATCCTGCCGCTTCCTCAAGGGAGGAACGGCATAAATTACGCCTCCATGCCAAGAACTACCTCATTATAGGAGATACATTATATCGACGAGGGGTAGATTCCATTCTGCGTCGTTGCCTTACTCATGAGGAAGCAGAGATTGTCCTGAATGATTCCCATAGTGGAGCATGTGGGGGTAATTTATCTGGGTTAGCAATGGCCCAGAAGATACTGCGTGAAGGTTATTTCTGGCCCACAATCTTTAAAGATTGTGTGGAAGCAGCGAAGCACTGTCATCCGTGTCAGCTTTACACCAGGAAAATGCGGTCACACCCTGCTCTGTTATTTCCCGTTGTCTCGGTAGCCCCCTTCATGAAATGGGGGATATATTACGTGACATGCAACCCAGCCTCAGCTGGGGGGCATAAATACATCATTGTCGCTGTTGACTATTTTTCGAAATGGGTAGAGGCAATGCCTACTTTCAAAGCCGACGGGGAAACAATAGCTTTCTTTGTATTCAATCAGATTATCGCTCGGTTTGGTATACCCAAAGTGATTGTCACTAACCATGGAAGTCATTTTCAAAATAACATGATGACGGAACTGACTACCATGCTCAGATTCAGACAAGAACATTCTTCTCCATACTATCCGCAAGCAAATGGTCAGGTTGAGGCTGTCAACAAGACTTTAAAAAATATCCTTAAACGTACAATTGATGCAGCCCGCTCTAATTGGCACATCATGTTATATCCTACTCTTTGGGATTACTGAACCAACGTAACGACTGCTACGGGTTTCTCCCCCTTCCAACTCGTTCATGGGGTGGAAGCAGTTACTCCGATTGAATGTGAAATCCCACCTCTAAAGATAGCCATTCATGTGTTACCTGATACGACTGAGCTTGAAGAACATCTGGTACATTTAGAACACCTTGATGACCAGCGTAGAGATGTGCTGACTGCTAATTAGGCTCATAAAAATAGGGTCAAAACTTAGTATGATAAATCGGTCAAACCTAGGGTTTTCTTTGAGGGGGAACTTGTCTTGCTTTGGGACCAAGATAAAGAACCTCTGGGGTCAGGAAAATTCAAGGCTGTATGGTTAGGACCCTATGTCGTGTCAAAAGTATTGAGTAAGGGTGCATATGAGTTAGTTGATTTTGATGGGAACAAGCTACTTGAGCCTAGAAATAGGCTCTACTTGAAGAAGTACTACGCTTAGGCTTAGCACTTTTTCTTGTATTTTTCTTGTATGTATTTTTATGTACATTAGGTTGTCAGTGTTGTTTTTTATATATCTGCTGGTTGTTACAGATGTCTTCTGAACGGTATATAGGGTTCGCTGATGGCGCCAGGCCTCATACTTGTAACCTAGCTTCAGCAGCATGGGTTATCTATTCTCCCTTAGGACAGCTTGTTGCCATGGGAGGCGCTTGTCTAGCTCCTGCTTCTAATAATGTTGTTGAGTATAGGGCTGTCATTGAGCTCCTATGGGATGCTTTTTCACATGGCATCACCCAGCTTGAGGTCTGTTTGGACTCTCAGTTGGTGGTTTCCCAGCTCAATCGAGCTTATCAGGTACGAAATCCTATCTTATTACGTCAGTTCATGTAAATTCATTTATTGGAAAGACATTTTGAGATTATCACTTTCAATCATATTCCATGAAACCAAAATTCATTGACTGATGCATATGCTAATTACATTTTGGATTGGCATCTCAGACACATTTTATAAAAATATACAGCCAACATATGACAAACATTTGTAAATAAACTGACAACAAAACAACAATATATATATATGTAAAATATCTGTCCATAGATAGGTCAGGTCTGATCCTTAGATCCCGTCATATACAAAATGTACAAAAATGTGGATCATAGTCCATCAAAATGCCCTAGGTCTAAGCTGGACCGCCCTGGCCACTAGGACCACCTTGGTCCCCATGATATCTACCCACTCTGGCTTCCTCAGCCTCCTTGGCTTCGGCAGCCTCTGCCGCATCTCTATATACGAGCACTGCTCTAGCCACTCGTCTGAAAAGACGTAGCCAAACCGATAGAACTCCAACTACAAACTCCTGCATGGCTGTAGGGATATGCTCTATCCGTATGGTCGGTACTCACTGGGTTAGCCTGGCCAACTTCCCCTCTAGTACCTTGATCAATCCTGGATCCTCGCCTACAATAGGATGAATGAACATGCGAGGGTGCCCTTCAGGGAAGACCAGTGCAATATCTACATTTTGGCACATCAATAGGATTAAGACTTGTACATATGTATATATCTATCATTGAAAAATTCATAAAAATTTGAAAATGATTAAAAATTAAAAAATTACTTACCTAGCTCTCCCCATGCTCCTCTTGGAGGGAGGACAAGGTCGGGGTCACCGTGGAAGTCCATCCCGGCATATGGAAACTACTCCAATGCCGGCAGCTGTCGTTCCCACTAGGTGTAAAAATCATCATCATAGACATTGTGTACTGATTCTCCTCCTCCTTGGCGGAGGAAGATGTCTCCCCACCTGCTTAGCCTTGGATGACGTGGAGATCTGATTGGTAGAGGTATAGCAGGGCTCAATGCTGGTACTCTCTCGAAGAAGAACGCCACTAATATGCTTGCATAGCCAAAATTCTTGCGTCTTCCTCTCTTGCATTCGGATAGTTGTCTCCTCATGATGGGGTCAACTCTCGAGCACCAATCATAGAGAGCACCTTTGAAACAGTCAACTGCCAGCCTCATTTGGTTCCTTGTGGCCAAATGTAAAGATGATGATCCTGATATTCTCACAATGGTGCTAGCTAATACCAAGAGAGTAAAGTCTCAGATATCTGCAACTGGAATGCTGGTTCCTCTTTTTTGAGTACCCGGTGTATAGAACACATCTATATAGTTTTGGACACTTAAGGGGTCACCTCCCCTGCCAGTTCCCTCCAAGTTCACTGGTGCCCCCCGTCGTGACAACCCGGTAATGAAATATATGTCTTCCACGGTAAGCTCTAAGGTTTCACCTTGTAGGTTGAACATCCCCAAGTCATGATCCCAATAATTTACCATGAACTCAAGTATGCGGGCATTGGCCCGCATGGGTGATGTACAAAATAATTTCAGTAGCCCACTGGTCCACAATGCCTGTATAGTGGGCACACTTTGGAGCACCGCTTGGTCCATTATTTCGTGCTCCCTTTCCCTCCATTCCAGAACCATATTTTACCTAGCGAATACAAGTAATTTGATTCAGTATTTCCATATCAAAATTTTAAAATTTTTGATTATATTTAACCTTTTGTCATCCACGCAGTATACGTGACTATCTCTTCAGACATGTCACGTTCTATCCACGACTGTCTAATTAGACAACCCGCGTATAGAACGCGTATCCGCGAGTTTCCATATCTGCAACCCGCATATGCGCCATGCTACAGTTTAAGATGCTTTTAAATATGGAATTCTGACTCAAACTTAACAATTTCTTGGATCAAAATGAAGAGCTCAGGGTGTAGGCTTACCTGCAACTGACAGATTTCAATTTCGTCGGTCCAATTGTCCACAACGATCAAACGAAGGTAGAAGGTAAAACTTGCTTTTTATGGCTCAAAAGTTCAAATGGTAAGTTTTGTTTTAATTTTCAAACTATTTATAGAAATTATATTTCTTAAAGTGGGTATTTTTCTATAGTTTGAAATGTCAATCAACTAATACCACACTCTTTGTGCCTTGGAATAGGTTTATCACTTTTTACAAAGTGTTATTGCTCCAATAGGGTGGTTTTGTTATTTCCAATACATGTTGGCATCTTTTCACTCCACATTAACCTTAGCATTCAACATTTTGCCATGGACTATGGTAATTCAATCCATTAGTCCCTTGTTTTTACCATTGTTCTTCCATGGCTAGGACCCTTTTTCATGAGTATCCTTCTTATATGCCTATGTCATCCTTTGGTACTCATGCCGCAACTGTTTCAGGTTCAGGGGTATCCTCTTAGCTTTTTACACGCCAAATAGAGCTTCTTTTGAAACTCTTTTTACAAGCTATCCCTTTCTAGGACTCCCCTCCTTTATGGAGTTTCTTTAGGCCCAGGTCTGACTCCTTCAAAATAGACTTGACTGTCGAGTTAACTCGTCCGTTCAAGCTCATTAAGAATATGTGAATGAGCATCTGCATTGGTGGTAGGTTATCTCTCTCTTGGACCATGCGGAATAATACGAGAAAGGATCACTCTCTTTTCTTTTGAATTGAGAAGAGTATTCTCAGGTATAGGTTTATCACTTTTCCGGACCTGAGGGACTAAATCTACGAAAAAGGAACACCTGGTTTGAGCTTAGTTTTCTCTTTTTCGTGCTCTGGACCAAAACATGAAAAATATTCCGAGTGTACTTTGTGTCTTTGTCATGCTCATTAAACACTTAAGAACAAAGCAACGAGTTTATTGTTGTAAGCCCCATTTCTCGTAACCAAATGGATCTTTCTGAGTGATCTTGCTTTCCTTCACACTCGTAAAACTCAAGCTATTTTACATTGTTTTGGAAGGAGCGTAATTTAACCTTTTTTGGACCTTCCTGACTAAGTACGAAAAAGGTTCACCTTTTCTTCTTCGGAAGTTAAGAGAGTTCTTATGTGGTTTGTTTTATACTTTTTCGGCCTCAGGAGACTAAATTGGACGAAAAAGGACCCCCCTGGAGTCTTCTTTGGAATTTTTAGACTCTCTAAATGTGAAAATACTGACTGAGCATGTACTAGTTCAGGCTCATTAAATCCATGAATCAGTGAACTATCAAGCATTATTTTCCCATCTCTTCAAGCTTGTTAAAAAATGAAGAGGGAACCGAGTTGACTTTCCTGGACTCGTTAAAATTTAATAGGGAAGGTAAGGAAGAAGTTTTCTCTTGTTTTTAGTAATGGTAGCATGTCATCCTTGAACATAGCACTCTTTGTTTTCCGATATCCATGTTTCAGTGTCCACTTTTGTTCAGCTATCACTTTGAGTTTTTTAATCCTCCTCTTGTCCGTTATACCTGGGGAATCTGATCATGTCTCCTACATGGAAGATAAGTCTAGTTGTTCTATTTATAAGTTATACACTCCCTTAGGTCATCTCTGTGTTGTGCTCACTGTTCAAGGACTCTACCCAATGTTTGATCTATCGCCTGATCCCATCATTGTTATATCTATTATCTATTTGTGTCTCCCTTCTTTTTCCCAGTTCCTAGTCACTCTTGTGATCCGTTGGAGGATCCATTGCCTTCCTTATCACAGCACAGTTCCGTTTCAGCACTTCCTGATGACGAAGACCCAGATTTTTGACGATAGTACCTCAGGATTCACTTTCATCATTGGTGAATTCCTTTGCTTCAGTTGTCGATTATCACCTATTGATTGACAAACTGTTGAATCCTTTCCATGTTCGACTTCAGCTTACCCTTATTTACATGGCTTGGATTGTACTGGTTCTTTGGGATCCTTTATGAAGACCTTAGTTCCTCACTTATGGACTAAGTTGCGCAAGATTATGTTCTATTCATCTACACAGCTTCCAGATTTTTGAAGACTCATCATTATTGTACATGTGGCTTCGATCCACCTTTGTAATATTCGTGGTTTTATACCCGTATCATATGATGTACTCTAATATTGTAAAGGAGCTAGTGTTCCAGTAAATTGAACATAGCATCCTCAGATGTAACTTTGTATATGACATTACTATGTATTTGTTTCAGGTACTTTCTCTGCTCCATTGGATTTTTGAGTTCTCCAAAGATAAAGATTATAATGTATTTCGGTCATCATTTCCCTCTGACCTCACACATTAGGGGGCATCTGTTATCCACCTGAATGGCACCTCTCCGTCCGAGTGCCGACATCCCTCATGTTGGCACACAAAAGGACATCTATGGATTGAGGACTGCCCAAAACACTATAGATGGGCTTATTATGAACTACATTCATCATCCATCCAGCTGGTTATTTTTACCCTTTTGCCATGTCAATTCATATACGCGACTCTATATATATGCAACTCACGTAGCATACACAAGTCTCGGTTGTTGCATGTCGTGTATAGATGTATACCCGGGTTTCCTTTATAGCAACTCGCGGATCATACGCCAGTTGTTGGTCTTGATAACCACGTATATGTCCCTTTGACATTAAAAATAAAAACTCACAATTATCTGAGATTAGTTAAGCCATTTACCTTAATCCTCTTAACTGTCTCAACCTCCTCAACCTTCGAAACTGCCTTATTTCACCAAGTATAAATACAGGCCTTGGGGAGGGTGTTTGATACATACACTTGAAGAGCAAAGTTATGCTGGTGGAGTTTATACATAAGTCTTTGGAGCAGTGGAACTCAAAATCCTTTGGTTGCAGAGGAGTCCTTGTCTCAGGTGTTAGGTTGTAATTTTAACTCTTTCATTATTGCTAATAAAGAGAATCCTTCTTCCATATGTGTCTTGAATGTATCTCATGTATTGTGGTTTGATAAATGTTTATGTTTCAACATTCTATTTATGATTTATCTAACCTGGTTATATATATATGAATCATCTTGTATCTGGAAGATTGACTCTTGACAGGTGAAGGAGAAGCATCCCTGAAGACTTTGGAGGAGAAGCAGAGCAGAATAGGACAAGCAAGGATCAACCGTCGTGTAATGGGTAAGTCTTTCCCATCCTCCTATTTCCTTTACTGCACTCTAGAGTCAAATGCTTGCAAGTTTATTGAGTATGTTGGTAACCCCAGACCTTCGGTTATAAGGTGTTTATTCCTGTACAACATATATGCAATTAAGAATGTTGTGGCTGTGGAAATGAAAGTATGAGAATGAACCTTGATTAAGAAGGAGAAAGTAGAAAATCAAACTGATAATAAGATGAAGCAGGCAGTGCAAGAAGTCGAGCAGGAAACAAAAATGTGGGAGGAAAACATGCATAGGACTGATAAGGATGTGACCCTTGCATGCATGCACTTTACTAATGAAGGGATAATAAAGGAAATGTTTCTAGAGTCCAAGGTCACTTGAATTAGTGAGATAGCAAAAGACCTTCAAAAAAAGGTCGCAGAGATTGAAGTGTAGCTAAAACCAAGTACACCTCTAGAGGTGATAGAATATAGAAAGAAAGTAGTAGGAGAGGTTGCAAAGAGAATCGAATAAGTTGAGTCAACTTGTGCCAAGGTTGTCAACCAAGTGTCTCAGACTTAGTAATCCTTAATTGACAACATTAAGCTAGAGAAGTTTGTAGGGGGACTACGTACAACTCAGACATAAGTCACTCAGCTCAAAAATGAGATGAAAAAGGTACCCTTAGAACAAAAGATGGCTAAGGCAACACAAATGAAGAAGCTCAAACAACAATTGATAGTGCTGCACACACAACAATAGCAAAGGGAAGACAAAGTTGAATATTTACATGCTGAAGCAGAGCAGATTACAAAAATTATCCATCCTGTACATCAAAGGGTGCAACGAGTAGTGGAAGCAGCGAGGATCATACCATTGGAACACCTCAGTTCTAACCTTGTGGAAAACTTGCAAAAATCATAGGAAGATGTGTGATAAGAGACAAAAGAGATCCTCAAAATATTCCAATATTTTCAAGGTAAATTCATCCCAAATGTAGAAGTAGAAGAATAGCCTTGCATGGATAGGGACAAGCCATCGATGAGTGTTGGGGGCCCATTGGCTGTAGGGTAAGTTAGGCAAGATTTAGTTGGAATTCTGACTAAGTATGAAAAGAGTCAAAAAGGAAGAAGGAAGCTACACCAGAATAAGAAGCAAGAAGGAAGAAGAAGGTACGATAGAAGAATCCATGACCGAAAGAGAAGACACAACAAGAAGAGAAGCCAGAACAGAAGGAAAAGGCACAACAAGAGGAGTTGCGATAGAGGAACATATACGAAGGCATGCAACGGTGCAACAAAGGGAAAATGACAGTTGGAAAGATAGTGGGTATGGGGTTAGCTAGAGTTGGTGAAAGTCGCACGTAAGAAAGCATCTTTGAAATTTGGGCCGTTAGAGTCTACTGAAATGTGTTTCTAGAATAGGAATGGTAACCTATTGGATAACTGTATGAAGTTAGCTGAGAGAGATAGGTAAGAGTCTACAAGAAGGAGAAACCCAAGCTGTGTGTAGGTTGGTGGATTGTTGAGCTTATTTGTTTTCAATTATAGTTTAGTTGGTTTTTGAGTTGTTGATTTAGTTAGTCTATCAGTAGAGAGTCAGTTAGTTGCTTGGTGAAGAGTCAAAGAAGTCTGTAGCTAAGTAAGTAGAAGTGTATAGAGATCAGGTTGATCCAGGTGGTGTGTGGATCATTAGTAGAGTTGAAGAGTTCAGAGTCATAGATTTATAGAGGAAGTTGAGTCGATCTAGGGTGTGTGTGGATCATTAGTAGAGTTGAGGAAAGAGGAACCAATGATAGAAGACCAGAGAGCATGAGAGGAGTGAAAAGTACGTGTAGAGAGAAGAAGAATATATTATGCAGATTCTGTATCTAAGTGTGCATACAAAAAGGTGCCATATAATTCTCATGCCAGATGAAGAGTGCTTTTGTGGTTTTTCCTGGATGGGTTTCCACGTTAAATAATTTGTCTAATGTGTAAACGATGAATGTGTTTGGGTCGCATATATGTTTCTATGAATGAGTGTTTATGTATTTTCTTATGAATGAGGTTATATGCATTTGTCATAGTGTGTAGTTGGAATTGCTGATACTCCATTATATTTACCGTTATAGTATCTGTACATGGTTAAATAGAGTCACATCTTACTTCTGCATCATTAGTATAAGATTTAAACCCACAGGATTCGGTCGAGTGCCTTGGTAGAAGACCAAGGGAAGAGAAAACCCCCCACCCAACTGTGTAAACTTGGTTCTAGAAGTTACCCATAAGAAAGATATCTCAGGTGAGATTGCATCTGCATCGTAGTTGCTACATATCGAGCCTTGCTCTGTCAGGCTGATATTTGGGATTTGTTGAGCGAAAAAGGGAGGGACTGAACCTGGGTCAAACACAAGAAGGGAGCTGTGTTGCGCCAACAACATCCAAAAGGTAAGTGATCGAACAAACTTTGGTTAGTTTAGTCCAATATCTCTACACAATTACTTTTACAAATTAACTACAAAATCCATATCCTCTAGATTGAAACCAATTTTTCAAGGGTGGTATCTCAAAGAAAAATGGAATTCCTAGAAGGTTGATATATATAGGATGTGCTATACCCCAAATTATCTATAGTGGACCATACCAAATGTGCCAAAGAGGTGGGTCATTTCACCACATTAAAAGGACAATTTGGGGCTAGTTTATGTAAAAGTGTTGATCTAGCAGGGCTCAATACTCTTAGTCTGGCCATGGCAGGTCACTCTCTTGGTCTTATTTTTAATGAATTCTAGCGTAGTGGCTCTGCTGACTACCCATTCATGAGAAGTAACCTATCATCATTTCGAGGATTTATGCCATGGGTGGGTGTCTGGTGCACCTTGGAATGAATCCATTAGGACACATGGATTGATGGCTCCTATCCATATTTATGATGTTATTCTTTTTAGAGGTTATTGTTCTTGTAAGGGTTGTCACACCTACCTTAGCACACATAATTTAACCCCTTGTACCTTTTTTTATTATATCACCCCTCCCTCTTGGTCATATTTATCTTAAAGAGAAAACTGTCCACCATCCAAGCAAGCCTGAAGATGTCATACCAACCTAAGAAGGAGGACCTTGAGGAAAAACAACACATGTGGTGTTATATGGGGCATGACATCCTCCTTCCAAGCTCAACTCATCATCAAGTTGAATCACTTCATCATTTTTTATCATTATTTTAAGTTTTATGAGGTTAAGTCCCTGGATTGTGGGTGACAAACACTAAAAAATCATTAAAGTCATTTTAAGGAAAAATTAGGTAGGTAAACTTAAAGGAGGATAAACTTGGAATTTTTTCTTATAGATAAGGAATATTTTTAATCAATGTCATGGGATCAAATAAGACTCTATTTCCTTTTCTTCTTATATACATGAGCTCCTGAGTGATGCACACCTCCTTTCTCGGTCAATTCTAGGGTTTTTAAGGATCAAAGTTTATGTTTGAGGTTCCTTTATTATCTTTCAAGGATATTCCAAGGTCAAAGGATTCTTGAGACACTAATCTCTTATCCCCTTCTTTTCAATTGCTGTAAGATATCTAAGTCTCCTACCTTGCACTACTAGAGGCATCCAGGGTAGGAGTAATTTATGGTTTTATGGATTATAGTCTAGACTTGTTAGTGAGACATCATCCCTCTTGAAGGGTCTCTCTTGTTTAGGCCATAGCGCCTTTATTTCCCTAACTAGGTCAAAGGTTAACACAACATAGGGTTTCTTAGCTTTGCCCTAGTTCATTCAAATTTTGAATAGCCAATTCTTAGGAGAAACATTAACCATAATTTCTTAGTGACTGAAAGGAATAAGACTAAGGTCTAATTCCCTCATCTTCAACAAAAACCTCTTTTACAAAATTCCTTTTATTACATATTTAAAAAAAAAAATCCAATATATATATATATATATAAACCTAAAAATCAAATATTTTAAAAAATAAAAAAATAATATTTTTTTTTGTCATTATACTTGTTTACTTATTTATATTTATTGCTATAATAAATTTATGAGTTTATTATATTGATGAAAAATTCTTGAAAAGTTTTTTTGTAGCTTAAAAAGGCCCTAAAATAGGCTGACATCATCCTTGGGGAAGGTGATGTCATCCTCTAGAGGTTGTTACAACCTTGTTGTAGATCTGATATCGGTGTTTTAACTGTCCAATTTTGATAGAAGACCAAACTGTAGCGATTGTCAGGGGTTACCACTTCATCTCAAAGTATTGGTGGTTCACCTTGGAGGGTTTTGAAGTGCCAAATGAAGTTATTAATCCATTTTTGCACGTTATAACATATCTAAAGGTGAAATCAGTCTTGAATCTCATAATCATCTGTTAAAGCAAGTTCTCCATAGGAGGGATTGAGTCCTCTCGGGTTGGTGAGTAGTGGGAGGAAATTTTTGAGGCATTTTGCAGTTTATTTTGAGTTTTCTTGCAAGTTTAAGGTTTTGGTTTTTACTGCAAAAAAATGATTCATATTATTGTCCAACTAGTACCAAATTTTATTCTCCTAAACCTTCCTAGTCATGAAGAATTTGTTGAATATCTTATTGACTCCATTAAGGCACTAATTTACTAATAAAGTGGGAACAAATTATACAACTTGATGATAATTTTATACTTAAAACGATAACTCTAGCCATAAAAAATCATCTTTTTGCATAAAAAAAACACCAAAAAACAACCCAGAATAAAAAAGTGGTGCTACTAACAACACCACTTTTTTGGGGTTAAAAATATAGATATGGACCAAAACAATTTGTATTATTGTTTACAAAAACCTTAAAACCAAGCCCTGAATTGAAAACCAAAGCTACCGGTAGCACACCTTTTCAAAAAATGACATTATTATATTATTTTATCATAAATAAAAATTGTATTTATTAAATCTCTTAGTAACACTATATAAAACTTCCACTGAGTTAAACCCAAATTATTCATGAAATAATTTCATTAGTTTTTCCATATAAAATAAATGATAATATTCATAATAAAATCATATATTAAAACATAACACATAGAAGTGATTCATATCAAAATCCAATCTCCTTTAGATTTTTCACACAAACAATGTCATCTTAATAAAAAAGACAAAAAGTTTCATGTGTAAATATTCAAATCAACACATGGATTATGACACACCGTCAAAAACCACATTTTCTTCAAATGAATTATCAGATGAAGATGTAGATGAGCCATATTCTTCTCTACTATCAATGAGTGCAACATTTGAGTCTTCATGTATGGCCAGCATCTCATATGCGATATTCCTTTTGGATATACGCCTTAGTTTAGAAGACTCCCATGTTGCATCTATTTCATGTGCCAACAAAATTTTGAGAATCTTTGTAGTCTTGGAGAGAAGAGTGCTTTTATTTGTTAATTAGAAGTCAAAAACTAGTATGTCAACATCCTCTAACTTTAAAATGTCAACATGATGATGATTTATACTTTGACCATTTATTTTTCTCTTTTTTCAAACCTTTTTCTTAACCACCATCTTTGGATTATACACCATCAAATGGGTGTGTGTTTGTTGCATACCAATGTACCTCAACGGATATACCATCTTCATTTTATTTATTGACCTTGATAGCTTTTGCAATCTAGAATGGATAGCCACATGGATCTTCTGTAGCCAAAACTACAATCATGCAACCCTCCTTAATATCTTGTATTGAGCCTCTATAAAGGTCTTCCATTTCCTCATGCCATGCAGATGATATTCTAGACCTGATATACATTTACCTTTCCTCTTCTTGAGAATACTCAATTCCTTCAGGTTCAACATTTCTTTCCTCATTTTAATTTGACATACATTGTGGCTAACTAAATGGAGTCTTCAAAAAAAAATTCCATTTGTATATTTTGAAATTATGTCATTTTGGTCCATGAAAAAATACTCCCACCAAACGTGTTGCCCTAGGAAAAGATAGGCATAATTCAGTTAGAATTATTCCCGGGAATGTGAAGAATCCGGTCACAAGAAGGGGCTGTGATAGAAGAGGATAAGGAAGGAGAAGGAGGTGTGAAATAAGCAGATAAGGAAGAAAGAGATACGATAGAAGAAGTAATTGCAGAAGAGAAGCTGCAACAAAAGAAGAGTTCATGAAGGAAGAGTTAGTGACATAAGAGAAGCCACGCCAGAAGGAAAATATGCAATGAGATCAACTGCGACAGAAGAAACCACACTAGAAGGAATGTAGAGGCTGAAAATGACAGCTCAGGGGATATTGTTGGTACAGAGTTAGCTAGAGTCACACACCCTTAAGGAATAGGGCATCTTTGTATTTTGGGCCGATAGTTCCTACTAACGGTTGTAACTAGAATAGGAATGACATCCTGTTGGATAACATAATGAAGTCGACTGGTTGTGACATGTAAGAGTCTATAAGAATGAAGAACCCAGGCTATGTGTAGGTTGGTTGTCACTTCCTCAAGGTTACTTACTATGTTAGTTTTTACTCCTTGGTTAGTTTGTCAATTGTTTTGTGACTATAAGAAGAGTCAAAGAGTCGAAGAGTTGTACAAAATATTGAGTGGATCTAGGTTGTGTGCGGATCAATAGTAGAGTTGTAGATAAGAGTGAGTTGATCCAGGATGTGTGCGGATCAACAATAGAGTGAAGTATAAGAAGATTTAGTGACAAAATACTAGAGAGCATGAGAGGAGATATAAGTTTGTATAGAAAGAAGAATAAGAATCTAGAACAGAGTCTACAGCTGAGTGCACAGATAAAAGGTACCATATATTTATCATGCCAGATGAAGAGCACCTTTGTGGTTTTTCCTGGATGGGTTTTCATGTTAATTAATGTGTCGATGTGAAGTTGATAAATGTGTTTAAGTTGCATGAGTGTGTATGATTAATGTGCTTATGTCACATTAATGTACATTGTGAATGCGTGTTTGTGTATTTTATTATGAATGAATTCTTTATGCATATGTTGCACGGCTGATAAATAGCCCTGTGTTAAAAGCTTATATTATTGTTATAATATTTGTTGATAGATGAACAGAGTCGCATATTAACTGTGCAAAATAAGTATAAGTAATATACCCACCTAATTTGGTCGAACGAGTTAGAAAGGTTTCAAGAAAGAGGAAATCCGACCCATCCAATTGCGGAAACCTGGTTCTGGTAGTTACCTATAAGGAGATATCTCAGGTGAGACGGCATCTACGTCATAGGTGCTTTCGATTGAGCCTTTCTCTATCGGGATGATATCTTGGGCTTTGTTGTCGTGTAAATAAGGTTTGGACTTGGGTTGAAGGGATGAACACCAAAAAATGGTTATGTTTCCGAGACCCTGAATCATTGTGGTGAGGGATATGTTTTGGCATTCAATGAAGCTAGAAATCCAAGATTGCATGGATTCTAAAGCATTAGAGTTTGCATGAAAAGAGAGTGAAGGATCATGGTTTAATCCGACGAAGTGGTTGGAGCGATACATTTATATGAATATCAATGATATTTTCTTTTGTGAGTTTCCTATTTTTTTATATGAGTGGTTGCTAAAACTTGCGACCCAGTGAAAAAATTTCCAAGGAGGAGAACCAATGCATTGGAATTCTCAGCTGATTCAGTGACTAAAGAATATTAGCAACAGGCTATATCAAGAGCTGTTGATTTTTGGGTAGATAGTATTATAGAGGGATACATTATTGAGTTTGTTGTCGACATGAAAACCTCATATAGTGAGGTTGAAAGAAAATTTCTCCAAGGACCATGAGGAAGATACTTGACATCTTTAAGAACTTGGTTAAATATTATCACATGTGAGAAGGGGATCCTAAGAATGGAGTCTTACCCACGAGGGACTGTACACAAAAATTTGGGATATGTCACAGAAGAAGTGTGAGAAAAATGGAGCAAAGTAAGTTGGAATGTTCCCTGGTGATAATGGAACTGAAGTAGAAGCTGGACGTATGATAAGTGGAAGAATATTTCAGTTGGGAAAGAGAAGAAGAAGTGTGACCAGGAGAGGAAGTTGCAGTACAACTAGAGGAGAGGAATACGACTTGATATTGAAATTTGATGAAGGTTCTTGTGACAAGGAAGAGGGGTATCAACTGATATCCAAAAGAGAATAGGAAGAAGCAGAAGCTCCTAATCCAGTGTATGAGTATGGTACACCTACAACCCCACGCACATTGTCGAAGTTAAGATATAGAAACTCGTCTCTCATTGGTTTTGTAAATACAAGTAATACTAACGATGTGAATAGTGGACATGAGAGTTCGACTAGTCAAAATTTTTATCTAGCGGTACCAAGGACCAATACAATGGCTGAGAATGATATTAAGATGTCAATATTTAGTTGAAATGGGTTAGAATACCTAGAGCAACATTGGTTTCTATGTAAATCTATATGGGCCATGCGACAGGTCCAAGATGAAGTAATCAAGAAGGCACAAATGATGACAACCCTGAGGGGTCGTGCGCTAGACTGGTACATGAAGTTTTCTATAGTTCCGGTAGGAGTTGAACATAAGACACTCGACCAAATTCGAGTGGGACTAATAGATGAATTTAGAAAGCCTAAATCTAAGTTGTAGTGCATCACAAAAATTAAAGAAATCAAGCAGTTAGCTATAGAGTCTATTTGGGACTTCAGCCAGAGATTCAAGACATTGATGGCTAAAGTATGTTTTCAGATGTTGGACGTACAACACAAGGAATGGTTTATTGCAACGCTGTTACCGCACATTTGAATCTCATTGATGCAACAAAATATTGTTAGAATCCTCACCGATTTGAGAGACCGGTGCAATAATGATGTAGATTCAGTCGCATCTAGCCAACCTTACGTCGCAACTCCAGGACATTAAGAAAGGTAAAGAGATCCAAGAAGAACTATGGTGTACAAGATGAAAAACTAAGGGACACCATAAGGATAGATTCTCGGTGCTCATGAACTATGTCGTAACAGGAGTGTCGAACCCATTAAATACACAAGAGATGCCTTAGTGTAGGATATGTCATACTCGAGGCCATTGGTCGGGAGATTGCTTGTACCCGCAGAAGATTGTAAGTACACCAGCTAATGTGTGGATGTAAATTTTTTAAATATGTAGGCCATGATGAGAAGGACTACAGAGAATTCCAACTATTGGAGGAGAAAATGGTGGATACCTATGTAATGAAAAATTAAGAGCAAATGCAAGTCGAGCGAGCACAATATCAATACCCACCCACTCAATATCCACGAGCCCAATAGCAACAAAATCCATACCCTCCGGCCCAATGTCAACAAAACTAGTATCCACTGCAACAACACTACCCTCAACCTAGGGAGGTGGAAATTTTTAGGGTCGAGGAAAACAACAAGGAGGAGGAGGATTCGACTGAGGAAGAGGCCAAATCATATGCTATACTTGTGGAAAACTAGGACACTTTGCTCGGGATTGTGCGACATATATGAAGGCATGCTCATACTATAAATCTGTCGATCATATTGTTGAATAATTTCCTCAACTGATTGCTAAATGACATGCCAAGAATATGAGAAATCTAGTTCCCCTGCAGAAACCCAATAGGAAACCCAACTAGAATATTCAAAATATTTCTGTTGAGCCAAGGGAACCGAACATTACTGTCGTAACAAGAGGAGGTGTTGCGATTGGAGAAGATCAAGATGCACAACATGGACAATTACAGGTGCGACTGGTGGCACAAAAGAAGATGTCATTCGACATCTAGAAGGAGAATAAAGTTTTTCTATATGCTCGACTATAATTCGTCGACATGAATCAGGCATCGAATTCTCGAATACCAATAGTGGAAATGACTGAGAGGTTTGATCAGATATTACGAAAGAAACCGGAGGGAAAGGTCAGTAAACTTAAATAATTTTTCAAAATTTGCTTATTGTTAATAAATGATAAGCAGGATGTCACAGAATTGATAGCCCTAATAGAAGAACAACAAGAAGAGTTGCGACAAGACAAAATAATTAACCATGTCAGAAAAAGGTTAAAGACAGGTTGTGTGTGAATAATGACCGCTCAGATAGGAGACTATGATATGTATTGTATCATTTTGGACTTGGGATCTAATGTTAATATATTGACACGACAGACATGGGAAAACATGGGGAATCTGCGACTGGAGTGGTCCCCTATTAAGCTCAGATTATAAAATTAGTCGAAAGTCCTACCTATCGATCAATTAGTTCAAGTACCTATTGAGGTAGAATGTCTATGGACATATGTTGACTTTGAAGTAATTGACATTTTCGATGATATGAATACGTATCCTACACTTTTGGGGATCGACCGGGTGATTGAAAAAATCATACCATCATAAATGTCAAGAAAAGAATCTTAACATTTGAAGGTTCTGAGCTAAGGGTGGCCGTGCCAATTGATCCGTTGGAAGGTTAGAGATATGTCAAGTCAGTCAATAGAAAAGGAAAAGGCTATTACCTATATCATATATCTATAACATCACATATGCAAGAGATGAATCTGTAAATACAACAATTGATGGAAATCTTAGTTGAAAGAGTATCAGCTCATGTACATCTGATTCTGGTAAAGCATTGGAAAACTGGCAGAATTAGATGCATGAGGTATCTATGAGGAAATGCGCAAGAATCACACAGTTTGTATGACTGGTAGGAGTTGAGGCAAGTGAGCTACCTACATATGAAGGTTTACCTAACCTTGCATCTTTTTTGACAGAGTTTGAAGTGAAGGTTACAGAATCACAGTGCTTGTCTTCCCTAAACTTTGTGTTGAAAGCTACACTCGCAATATGGTGTGGTACACATAAACAATCTATATATGAATGGACATAATGGAGAAGAATACTAGATTTAAGATTTGGAGAAGAGATCAGTTATACTAGTCGCAAGTATTCATGATTGACAAATCCCATTGAATATATTGAGTACTGTCGTGCAACATGGGAGACATGTCCATGATAGGAATGGGTTGTTCAATTCATACATATACTGGACATGATAGCAAGGAATTGTTATACATCAGTCTATTTGTGAAGACGAATTATTGAATATGAGGAGCTAGCTACTAACTTCAAACATACATTTGAGTTCATTGATGATCATCCATCGATAAATGCTGCATTGCAAGTAATCAAAATGGAGATATTTGAAGAAATAAATGTCGCAGTGACAAAATTTAATCTGTGCAGTGCAACAATCCACCATTGGATGGAATGCTATAATGTGAATGGAGAACTTGAAGATGATGACCCGCTTAATGTAAATATACTAATTTGGAAGGTATGTGGATAGTGGAGGGATTTGGTATTTATAGCTACCAATTCTCGAGTCCACTAAAAATTAAGAAACTTAATATTGCTTCTCCAGAGAATCCAAAATTTTTCCAATATTTGAGACTATTGGGATGATGAAACAGTTGGGTAGATCACAAAATTATTGCATGAGTTCCAGGATTTGTTCCCCACGAAATTTTCGGAGATGAAAGGAATCGTCTAAGACTTGGGAGAAATGAAGATACCTTTGAATCCTGATGCAAAATAGGTCAACCAACAACCATATAGATTGAATCCATGATATAAATAAAAGGCCAAGGATGAGTTGGAACGAATGCTAGAGGAAGGTGTTATAGAACATTTCGAAGAATCAGAATGGATCAATCCCATAGTAGTGCAGGATAAGAAGACCACAGGTAAAGTAAGAATTTGTGTCGACCTAAGAAAACTAAATGATGCTTTCTTGGATGATAGAATTTGTGTTAACATGAGAAAACTAAATGATGATTTCTTTCATGACCCATTTTCGACTCCATGAAATACAAGAGAAAGTCGGGGGTCAAGAAATTTACTCGTTCACTGATGGGTTTTCTATCTACCATCATATTAGAATAAAAAAATGAATATCGACATAGGACCACCTTTGCGACTGAGTGGGGGTGTTTCCAATATACAGTAATTCCCTTTGGACTCAAGAATGCTCTTGCTATTTTTTCCAGGATAGTAGTAGCTTCCTTCAAAGATTTCATACATAAATTCCTTGAATTCTACTTCAATGATTGGATAGTATTTGGGCTCATTAAAGATCATATTGAGAGCCTTAGGATGATGTTGGAACGTTGTCTCCAATATCAAATTTCATTGAGTTTGAAGAGATGTATCTTTTGTGCCTTGTTTGGAGTTATGTTGGGCCATGTGGTTTGTCACGATGGAATATTTGTCAACCCGACCAAGATTGTGATAATTTTCGATCTACCACCTCCTACTACAGTAAAGTAATTGATAGACAAACTAGGGAATATTGGATACTATAGAAAGTTTATCAAAAGATATGCAAAGGTGACTGCTTCGATGGAAAATTTGTTGAAAAAAGATGCAAAGTTTCACTGGACAGATAATTTATAAGTTAGTCTGGACACTTTGAAGAACAAGATAGATACAACACCCATACTTTTATTTCCAAACTGGAAAAATAAATTTCATGTACATGCCGATGCATCGACTGTCACGCTCGATGTGATACTAACACAACATGGTGAAGGATCGATTGATAATATTATTTCCTTCGCTAGAAGGAAGTTATCAATTGCAGATAAAACTATACCATGACTGAGAGAGAAGGCTTAGACATGGTATACGCTATGTAGAAGTTTTGACATTATTCATTAGAGGAAATTTCAACTCAAAATGGGCCTCCTAAAATGAATTAATAAAATAATAGTTAAAATAATAAAATAATATTTATTAATTTTGGAGGAAGAAAAGAAAAAAACTACTTTTTTGTTTGTATTTTTGACATATCTCCCTGTGTTTTTACTCAAATTTTGATCGGGAGAGCTCGTTGGATGCGGAATTAAATTCCGCATCCAACGAGTACCCACTCGTATACTTTTGACGGACCCCGCTACCCCAAAAACAAGAAATACCTAAAAAAACAGAATAATGACATCTCGTTGGATGCGAAATTAAATTCCGCATCCAACGATTACCCACTCGGCATACTTTTGACGGACCCCGCTACCCCCAAAACAAGAAATACCTGAAAAAATGGAATGATGATGTCATCATTCCATTTTTTCAGGTATTTCTTGTTTTTGGGGTAGCAGGGTCCGTCAAAAGTATGCCGAGTGTGTACTCGTTGGATGCGGAATTTAATTCCGCATCCAACAAGCTCTCCCGATCGAAATTTGAGTAAAAACACAGGGAGATATGTCAAAAATACAAACAAAAAAAGTAGTTTTTTTTATGATACCTATCCCCAAATTTATATTAAAAAAGTGTTTAAGACCTATACGGTATTTCAAATTTAAATCAATTTCATTGGCTAACACATGATGACATGGAATTTGAATAAAAGTTAAAAGGCCCATTTTGAGTTGAAATTTCCTCTAATGTGTTGGGTGGACATTTCAAGATTTACATATATCATTCAACATTGAAATACCTATTTAATAGGCCACTGTTGGGGGGGAATATCTACCGGTGGCTTCACCTCTTTCAGGAACTTGATTTTGAAGTAATAGTTAAACCCCATCGACTAAATTTAGGACCAGACCATCTGTCGAGGATAGAAAGTGGAGAAGAACCTGCTAACCTCGATGATAGTCTCCATGATGTGTAATTGTTTGTGATAATAGTGTTTGATGATCAGTACAGAGATATCATACAATTTTTTAATACAGGATATGTGCTAGCTGAATTGACTACGATCCAAAAGAAACAATTAGTTGTGTGAGTTGCAGACTTCTAGTTGATCACTAGACAGTTGTATAAAATGGGCCCTGATGAGATTCTTCCTCGTTGCTTCATGGAGCATGAAAAACCGTTGATATTAATTGAATCACATGTTAGTGTCGCAGTAGGCCATTACGCTAGAAAATATATTCTTCACAAGATATTTCAAGTAGGATTGTGGTGGCCCACCATGCATGCGTATGCCCGGGAATACTGTCCAAGTTGTGATGTATTCCAAAGAACTGGAAAGTCGTTGCAACGTGATGAAATTCAATTGGTACCACAAGTATATTTATAGGCATTTGATAAATGGCCTGTTTATTTTGTGGGCCCTATCAGTCCAACAGGGATGTGCACATGTGCACGATATATTATCACTGGGACCAATTACTTGACCAGATGGGATGAAGAAACACGAGTAAAATATTGCACTGCTACGACCATTATGAAGTTATTGTTTGAAAATGTTGTGATAAGATTTGGATGCTCAAAAATTATGATAAGTGATCAAGGTACACATTTTGTAAATCAATTGATTGAGTAACTTAAGGAAGAATTCCAGATCCATCATAGAAAGAGAACACCATATCACCCTCAGGAGAATAGTGTTGTCGAAGCATCTAACAAGAACCCGGTGAATGCATTGAAAAAGATTTGCAATGTCCAAAGATATGACTGGGATACAAAAATTTCAACAGTACTATGGGAATATTGCTCGACTTGTAAGAAATTGACAGGCCAAACTCCATTTCTCTTGGTGTATGGACAAGAAGTTGTGATGACGATGGAGTATATTGTACTGAGTCTAAGAATCGTTGCAATCACAAAGATGACTGATTTTGATGTTATCGAGGAAATACTATTGCAACTTGTGCATATGGAAGAATAATGTTTTGTCACAGGATATCATCAAAACGTATGGCATGATGACCACATTAAGAACAAGCAATTTCAGGTTAAAATAATTGTTCTTGTGTATGGTAGCAAATTTTTTAAGCATCCGGGTAAGTTAAAAACACACTGGCTTGGACTGTACATTTTAATTCATATCACTAACGTAGGAAAAATGCAATTACATAAGTTATATGGAACACCTGTCAGAGGACTGGTAAATGGAAGTTAGCTAAAACGTTGTCAGGAAAGCAACGACTTGGTTGCATCAAAAAAAAGGAGAGAAAAAGAGAAAAACGAAAAAGAGAAAATTCTTCTAATCATTTTTATGCATTGTTTAGTTGCATATTGCTAGTCTATCATAGAGAAAATAAAAATATGACAGTCTTTGTCTATTGCAAGAGGAAAAATTACAGAGAAGACACTAAGGCTGCCGCACTGAAGGAAGTTTGTTGCAGGAAGAGCGATGCTATCGCAAGTCAGAATTTAGTTACAAAAATGACAACTGGACATATTAATTTGAAAATCCAGAGAGATTTTAATGATGTAATTTTTGGTCACTTCTATATTTATTGCACAATAACTACCACTTGATGTGGCAGGTAAATGGCGACATGCATAGAATTTTCCTTAATTATTCAAACTATCAACCCATGTGACTGAAAGGATCGATACCTTTTCATTGATTGTCCACGCATGTGAACGACGAATGCAGTGAACAGTTAAACATTATCAACCTTCACGCTTAAGTTTTAGTTTCATTCTATGCATTCAAAAAGATAAATTTTTGTCTGCAAATACAAGAGTTGAAGAGAGTTTTTTTGCAGAGCATGGTCATCTCCATTTCTAGCACAAGAATCATTGTTGAATCTAAGATCACGAGTGCATCACCCATGCTTATCACAGACGACACTATTGGAAATGTCCCACCACAGGACAAGGTTTCCAAAGACATTGAACAATTTCCATTTATCCCCCCAGGCAAGTTCCATCCAGACCTACTAGGTTCGTATGATATATCATGGGGGAAGCACATTGGAAACCGAAAGAAGAAAGCACCAACGCCACCAATAACACCACCAACACCACAGGAGGAGGATGAGGAGGGAGACTTAGAATCTACAAATATGTTTCCACCATATCATCCACTGAGATACTCCTATGCACCAAAGATTAGAGATACGAAGAATTCATGGTACCCAATGGTAGCACCCACTGTTCCTGAAGGAGTTAAGGTGTCACGAAATATTATGCCAAACTTGTAGAAGCTGACTTTTGCTGATCATGACACGTGGAAACAAAAATATTTAGACATGAAGAACTATATGCTTGTTTTACAGGATGTACCAGATGCCCCGAAGTACTTATTTCCAATGGAATGGGAAAGAGGACTGGACCTGTTAGGGTTACTATCATTGCTATATATGTCACATTTCGGTTGAAGCAGAGAAGTGAATGTCTCTATCAAACAATTGTTGGTATCATTTCACGATGCCTACCTATGGATCAACAAGAAAATTTATGTGGATGTCGAACTCATAGCAACAATTACAGGACTCCCACTTGCAGATATAAAACCAATGCCATATTTCAAGAAATACCTAGATACAATACCGATGACCAAGATGAATGATACGTATAACTTGTCTAGGTATACCATAGGTTTTTTAATTGGCTCGATCAATTTCCATACTGTTCGGTTCTCCATGAAGGTGTTAGCTACCAAATTTTTACAGAAGATGTGACCGAACCAGTGTGCTGCAGGTATGATTGCAATGGCTGAACTTTGTGCAGAGGGAGTTCAAATAAACTGGTTGAAGTATCTATTGAATGATCTATTAGCAGATGCAGAAGAGTCACAGGAAACAAGTAATGCATTCCACTATTCCTGGTTACTCATTTTGATTTCATTTGTTGCATGGTTAGAACTAGTAAATTGCAAAGGGGTAAACACAATAGTGCACTGTCGAGGAGATCAATAACAGAACCAATGGTTCAACAAAGACAATAAGGACAAACATAGAGACAATAACCTGGAATTATTAATGCAATGAAAGACCCTGTGGTATCAGGTGAAGAAATAGGAAAGAATCATGAAGGAAACCTTTTAGCTGTTTCACAATATTAGCAAGTTTATTATTGTGCCCCATCATATCTTGTTGCAACCACAAGAAGATCTGCAACGCCAATGTTTGGTGACACAATTCTTGCTGCATGAAGAAGAAGTTGAGGCCATTACCCAATATTGTCCAAAATAATGGTGAGTTCCTACCACGAATGACCAATTGTTTGTAGACGAATACTTGTGACAAGACATCCCACCATCGCAAAGGGATGGAGATAAGGAAGGGGACCCACAACCAGAAACAAAATATTCCAACCTCTCCAAATAGTTCATGTACAAATCCGATAGATCCAGTTGTAGGAGAGAAGAGGAAACATACTAAGACAGAGTAGGTGTAGGAAACGCATAAGAAAAGAAAGGCTGACAAAATTCCAGATACTGTCATCCTTGATGGTGAAGATTTTAACTTTATGACCGAAGCAATGGTAGAAGTTGGGAAGTAAATCCTAAATAAAATACATGAGCAGCATATAGAGCTCACAAGAAGCATTACATATCTACTAATGGTTCTCTATAAAGTCACAAAATAAATAAGAGTTGCAATTGATTACACACCCCAAGTGATAGTCTCAGGACGTGCCGGGCATGTCTGAAGAGAGACCAAGTGAGATACGAATACCAGTTCCTCCAGTAAATACTCAAGCGGTGGGTGAAGCGATCAATCTAGGAATGTCAGAGTTGAATGAGATGGAAAAGAACTTGGTCCATGTGACAATAGAATTCTCACAAATGGATCTATATGAAGTCTATGCAATGAAAAATGCCAAAATAGTGGAAATGAAGGTAAGACAAGGTGCATTTATTAAGTAGGATAAAGAAACAAATAAAAATGTTAGCAAGATGAATAAAACAATACAAGAGACCGAGCAGAAAGACGAAACTTGGGAGGAGAAGAAGCACATGCTTGACAATGTTGTAGCCCTAGCTTGCAATAATTTTGTTGATGAAGTAATAACAAAGTATATGTTCCTAGAAACCAAGTTCATTCTACTTGGAGAGATCGCAGATGACCTTTGCAAAAAGGTCATAGAGTTAGAAGCACAGGTAAAACCTAGTATACCCCAGGAGGTGTTAGAAGAAAGAAGCAAAGCAGTGACAGATGTTGTGAATAATATAGAAGAAGCAAAGGCACTATGTGACATGGACATTGAGCAAGTTTCTCATACATGGGAAGCATTGATCGATGATGCAGAGTTAGAAAAATTCACAGAGGAGATGCACACAGCTGAGAAAGAGGTAAACCAAATGAGGAATGAGATGAAGAAGTTTCCCTTAGTAGAGAAAATTTCGAAATGAAGAAACTGCAGCATTATGTAATGTCCCAAATTCTGCATTTGGTCACAATGGCCAAATCACATTTTTCATATTCATGAAAGTTGTCAAATGGATGCTAAAAGTCAAATAATTGCCAAGTAGGAAAATCACTAGTTTCCTAGGTTGGGGGTGGAAGCTTTGAGATTTGGAATAAGGGGGATAATAAATGATGTTTAGACATTAAAAGAGGATAAATATTTAATAATGTAGCTTATTAAATAAATACAAGAGAAAATTGATGTGGAAATGGAGCATGGAGACACATGGAGACTATGGGGCCCACACAAGCTAGAAAATTGGTGCCACATGGCATCCTCCTCTTGCAATCTATAATATATGGGAAGCATAATGTTTTTGTATGGATTATAAGGTTAATATGCTTGTCCATATACTTCATGGTTTTAATTTGGGATGAATTGTAACTTTCATGGGAGAGGAAGAGCCAAATGGGAGTTTCATGGACACTTGGCTAGATTCCCCTTACATTTATGACATCTATGACACCGATGATGGAGATTCTATGATAGTTATGACACAAGTTGGATATTAAGGATGGAATACTGAAATACTGACATGTCAGTCCTAAATAGAGCATATTAGAGGTGGAATTTGGGAGTTGGAGAAGGCCAAGAGGCTCCTACTCAAATTTGGGAGAAGAGGGAAGGTGAAGAGAGAGGCCATATGGAATAACATGAGAAACCACACCAATTCGAATTGGCCTTGGTTTATGGATGGATTTGGAACCTTAGAATACCAATAATTTTTATAAAATACAGGTATCATCCATTAGAATAATATTTTTTATCATTTGATGAATTTGGGTTCGTGAAGAGAGAGCTAGTGGGTGACTAGTTCCTTGCCTTAGCCAATTTCGAGGGTGAAAGATTCCCATCCTAATTGGTGATTTGGAGAGGACACTTAGGTCCTTAAATGAGATTAAATGGAATCATAAGTTACAGTTTCAAGCTACAGGAAGCTCATTGACATCTCAATATCAGCTTGTTCTTGTTCTTCCATTCATCTCAAGTTTTCTCAACATCTTTCGACTCTATGGAGTGAGGCGCATTTGGTGAGCTATTCATCTCTTTGAGGGAGCTTATTTTTCTCCAGTATTTTTTATTATGATTTAAATGATATTTATTTCAATTTAATAAATCTCTCAGGTATAAATTCCAATATATCTCATGTATAATTGTCCAATATTGAAGAAAGAATGCCATTTCCCCAATAGCTTGTTGTAAACTCTTGCAATATTGATGGAATCGAATATATGTGCGCACCATTGATGATTTATAAGTGAATTAAATGTAATTAATGTATACTATTGGTTTCATTTCCAGTAACTGATAATTTGTGGTCATTGGTTCGAATTTCATATCATTTGGAGAAAACTACATCTCGTTTCCCCAAGGGTCCAAAACTAGTTTTTTATATCTGATTGAAGGAAGTGATAACAACCATGGGAGGTATATTGTTTATGTATTTGAGTATCTGATAATGTATTATACATATCACCTATTTCAATTTTATAATTTGAGTGGGTTTCAGCACACTTGGGAAGCCATTTCTATCATTCACCTTGGGGTGGATTTGAGCCCCAAAATTGCTAGTTAAAGCATTTGTCTTATTCAGAATTTTATATAGACTTTAAGAAGTAATTGGAATACCATAATACATAAATTAACATTATAATTAAGTTATTATATCACTCATACACCTTTTGGTACAATTCAAGAGCATTTGGACCTAGTTGGAGTCATATACCATTGGGGGTTAGAACCTCAAAACTACTAGTAAATTCATGGAGTTCTATTGGATACCTATTCGACCCCAAAACCACATATTATGATTCAAATATAATTTAATTAATGTATTATAACATATCCAAGTCTCATACCCACCATTAGTGAATTCTGTACAGTGTTGTGAAGATATTTGTTCCAGGACCCAGGGGGGGATTTCCACTTCCCAAATTGACTAGTCTTGTCTCGAAAATTATTCCCTTGAAAATTGAAGACCATGGTTGGGTATATAAGTTTTTTATATGTCTTATATATGTGATAATATTTACCATCACCCCTTAGGACCTTCTTCACCAATTTTTAAAGCAATTGGAGGAATTTTGGAATCAGTTGAATCCATATAACTAGAGTTGTAAGAAGACGAATTTGAGTACATTGTGAAAGAATTGAAGAATTGGTAATTTAGATAAAATTTTAAAAAAAGGGACGTTATATTGGTATTGGCACCTATTTAAGTTATGGATAGTATATATGAATTGAATAAATTCATTAAGTCATGTGGTGATGATATGACCAGGAAGGTTAAGCAAGTAGTCGAATTTATGGGTAGTAGAAGTTTCCATCATGAAGAGACACATAATACCATTTATTTTAATTATATTAATGATTGTATGAAGGAATTTATGAAAAACAATTCAAATAAGAAATCATTAAGGAATAATCATAAATGCACAAGTAGGGAGGAGACCAAGGAGCTACAAATTTCTGTGGGTGTTGAAGAAGAAAAAGCATTACATCAATAGGATCAAAATTCACTCCAAAATGAATTTGAAAAAGATGAGGAAAAATCACATGAGAAGGGACAAGAGTACCTTGAAACTACTGAATATCATTCTGAAACAAATTCTACTATGGACATTGACCAAAGGGCATCTACGGATGGATGCTTGAACTATGAAGGAGTACCTACTGATGGGTTCTCACACCTCTATGTTGGTGACATAGAGATAATTTTTTAAAGATTTGCTGCAATCCAAACTTCCATGAAACATGAAAATGAAGACCTTGTATCAATTTAAGAAGAAACAAGATCAACTTCCCCATCACCACTTGAGCTTCATGAAGTTTGTCCAAGCAAGAAGGAAGAAGATGAGGAGGTTCATTTGCAAGAGCCTCATTTTAATTTTCTTGAAGGGTCCTTTAATATGAATGAAAATAAGATCCAATAGGCCCTTATCATACTCCATGACACTCAAGCATTGGTATCAAATTCTTGTTGGAGAGCTACTTCCTTGGAGGATCCATCCTTTTTTGAAGACATGGAGAAAATTCAAAGAGCAATGTGCAACATCAAAGGTAATTTCATGTTTTTGTTTTTTGATAGAAAAAATGTCATTGAACTTAGTGAATGGTTACATGAATCCTACTTGAATAATAATTAATTTATTCATAAGCTTACAATTCAAAATGAGCAACTTCTTGAAAAGTTGCAAGACACTTGTTTTTCCTACTATGTTTCAGATTATCAAATGGTAGATTGTTTGAAGGATTCTCATGACATAGTGGATCATGAGAAATTTGGAAATTTGAATGTACTTGATGTTTTTGAAGGTGAAATTGAAGAGATCCAAACACTTGATGTGGTGGAATAGGAACTTGAATTGTCTCTTGATGAAGGTTATGCAATTTTTAAAGAAGAGCATGATTCCTCTACATTGGAACCAATCTATGTTGAAAGGTTTCACCCTTTTGAAGGAGCTGCATGATACTACCCATATGGATCCTTAACATGATGAAAATTATACAATTTTTGATCATTTGTGTGATTTAGTTCATTGTCCTACATCCTAAAATTCCATGTTTTGCAGCATTAGTCTCAATGAAGTATGGGTGAAAGGGTTCTTTTTTATGGTGCCACATGAGGAGTATGAAACTCCTATATTTACTTTTTATGATGACATGGTTGGAGAACACTCTTATTCACAATTGAAGCAGAATATTTTGTTACTTTATGATGATGCACATCTACATGGATGCACCTATGATATGCATTTGAGTCAGTTAAAGACTCATGGTTTTTCTTGCTCAACACTTGGTTCATTTGATGTTGGAGGAAATTCATCCGACCCTTGGGTGAAGAGGGATATGATTGAGGAACATTATTATTGGCAGGAACATCCTCTTTTATTTCATGATGATATACATATTCATGGGTGTATTGATGAGACTTCTTTGAGCCACTTGAAGTCTTCATGTTTTATTTTCTC
>LPNX010283412.1:28234-41143 GCA_001517045.1 Pseudotsuga menziesii | reverse complement strand
GTTTTATGTTATCTGCTCTTATGTTTATAACTCTGAATTCATAGCAAAGATTGACTGCCATAAAGGTTATTGATTCTAAGTTAAAAGAAGTATATTGTAAAAAATCTTAACTAATTGATTCACCCCCCTATCAATTAGTTTATACCTGTAACACAACCACCTTGGACCATTATATTATATTACTACACTTTTTTTTACTTAGCTTTAAATTATTATGACAAGTCTAATACATTTCCTATATATATAAAGTTTACATCATACATCCTTAACCATTTACAAATTTGGCCTTGGACTTCAACTCCACACTAGGAATCCTTGCTAACATGATTACATTGATTTACATAATTTGATTTAATACATGGAAAGGGGCTAAACTTATGCATTATAGGTACTAAAGGTAAATAAAATTCTTTAGTGCTCATAGCGATATCAACATGTTGCTAGTGATTATAGAACCCCAATGGGAAGGATAGCAATGAGTCCTCCCACCCAATTGACAATTTTTTGTAGTATTGCATCGAATTGCGTCATTTGAACATAATTTTGTGTAGAAAAAATGTTGAGTTTGCATTGGTTTTTTCTTTGTAGCTAAAGGAACGAGCAACTAGAGTTGGGCTTGTGCTCCCATGACACGGGGTTAATTATGGTATAGTGCCATTTAACCCTAAGCAGACCAATGTTACTCCATGTTTAACACACAAAGATCGATCAAAGTTTCAACGTGTGCACATGAAAACCTTTAACACTACATCCTATCACCAACATATCAACACCTAAAGATGTATTGTATTATGATGCATATGCAACACTAAAATCATAAGAAATAAATGATACATCATTATGTCTATGCATTTTTGTTTTGAGCGACTCTCAAGTAATTTTTTTTATTTCATTTAAGACATTCTATGTCTAGAATTTTTGGAGACTTGTTACTTGGATATTCTAGAGAGAATTTGTGTCTAACATAGATTTCATGAGTCCCACGGAGAATCAAAAAGTAAGAATTTCCTTAAATTGTGTTTACCCTAAATATTTTCATTTCTAACCTTTTTTTCAAAACTCGAGATTCATTCAATAAAGAAATGATATTTGAGAAAAGTGTTTCGTGAATTTGGTTCATGTTTTTAAATTCTATGTATTTTTATGAAAGTGAAATGCTAATTTGAAAAAAATATTTCGTATATTGGTGTGAGTTGCATATTTCAACTAATGTGAAATTAAATTTGTATATATAAAATACATTCCCATATATACAGATTTAATTTAATAAGAATTTTCATATATACAGATTTGACATTTTTAACGCTACATGTCAAATCACTATGGAGTAAAGATCTTCCTATTTGTTTTTAATACAAGAAGAAAAGTCAAGCAACCAGCACAGAGCCTGTCTATAAAAAGAAAAAAGGTTTTAAAAATTGATCGGAAAGTCCTTGGCTAGATATGAACACCAAAGAATTTCAGGATGTAGCGATAACTAGATCTCTCATTATCAGGGCAGGTAAGTCTCTCATTATCGATGCATGTAAGGATGCAAATCTTCTGATGTTATTATAATCGTTGACAGCCCATAGAAACGATTTGAGGCGAGACAAGGATGGTAAAACGAAATTACCAAGAAAACAGAAAATCAATACGAGCAGGCGACAGATTGGACATCACTTGTTTGTTTGCTTTTATCCGCTGCACAGGATTTGGACAAGGATGGATACAGTAGATAAAGACATAAAATTTCAACGCGGATTGAAAGCTACAAGTTACGTAGAATAAAATAAGAAAAGCCTGATAATTAGCTGATAGAACTGCTGTGCGATAGAGCTGTCAACCCTCCTAAGTCAATTTGCGCGTCTGCAAAGAAGGCTGGTGAGAGGAATCAGCGGGATCTGCCCAAGGCTTTTGGGTTTTGTTTGCGCGTCTGCGAAGAGGGCCGGTGACATGAATCAGCGGCTGCTGGATCTGCCCAACTCTTTAGGTTTTGTTTATTTTAGATATGTGGAAGAGGTCAGCGAATCAAATAAAACAAAAGCATTAATTGAGTAGTTGTGTCCAAATAGAATTCTGTATCCTCCCTTAGTTACGGATCTTACCTCCCTTAGTTACGGATGTTATGGATCTTATCTTTCTTAGTTACGGATGTTATGTATGATCTTAATACAATTACATTTATAGATGTTTTTATTTGAGATTTAGGATAGACTAGGGTTTTTTATCTACATATAATGATAATGATGAGATAAGCATTGATTTTATGACAGTCATTCAAAATTTGAAATAAACAATTATATAAAAAAAGGAATATAAAAAATAAATGGTAGATGATGAATGGATAACTATAGCTATGCATGGATAACTCATAGCTAATGAACGGATAACCAAGAGTTCATGGTAGATAACTAGAAGAATGTGAGATAATAAAAAAAGGATAGCTGTAAATGGATAACATGAAGAATGCTGGTGTTAACATGTAGTTAGGCATGATGGCTTAGAGTTGAACCAGTTTAACTAAAAGAACATGACAAATAATTTTTTTTCCCAAATTGTTTTCGTTTCCATATCTCGTTTCCATTATGCGCATCAAAACTATTTTGCTCAATAATGCAAGAGAGTTATAAATGATTTATAGTAAAATTTATCATATTGCTAGTAAAGATAATTATCATTATCTATTATTTTTAAATGCGAGTTGTTATGGTGTTCAAATGTCAAATGGTATATCTTGGATGGCTCTCAGCAAGTTGCTAGTTTACCTAGAAGAAAAACTTCTCATCTATACAGAGAAAATTCCCATCTATATATGTAAAAACATAATTTAAGTTCTGAGCATAAAACTGAACATAAACATTGATAAGTAGAACTGCGCTTGACTACTAAAGGTAGCATAACTGATTAACTCCTGAAATCAATAAAACGGAAAGTAAAACTCAATTTGTTAATTAAAATTTCAAGTATAACATGCATGGGCTCTCTATGACAGTTATACAATTTGGTCCATGACTTTGCGAGAAACAAGTTAACTTGATGTAACTCTTTGCGAAGCTTAGAATGGAGCTCACCAAAGATATGATTTCAGACATCGATCTTCCTTATTCTCTCTTGATAGTCATATCACTATCATGGGATTTCTTAGTACAATGTACATGCTTTTTCCTGAAAAATAATACTAGTAATTCAATGAAGATTGTCATGTTGATGTGTTTAAAGAACCATGTGAGAATTGGCCCACTATTTAGATGATGAAGGCTCCTATCTTAACTCATTCTTGAATAAGAGATACCATTCTTGAATTAGTGATACACTTGGACGTTATGAAACACAGAGTAAATCCTAACCCAAAGACATAAAATATATATAATTTTTTATATAGACATAAGAATAAATTAGAATTGATATGGACGTCAAGAAAAATGCTTATAAGTAAAATGCAAAGGGTACAAGCTATGTTTTCTTTAAGCATTGTTTTGCAAGAACTTATAACATTATAGTATGTCATTATGCAAACTCAACTTATAACATTATGGGATGTCATTATGCAAACTCACTTATTCGGGCTTTAGTAGGATATAGTATTTTAAAAAACAAAATAAATTTATGATGAATTGAATTTTTTACATATGTAGTACATACTCATGAAAAGGTTATATAGAAGAATTTATTTAATTGATAAAAGTTAAATTATGTTAAATTGATTAAGTATTTAAATAGAAATATATCTTACATTCTTCAATATTTTTAATGTTTAAATATTTCATGTATCTATGGTTAAGTTGGACAGTTATAGTCCAAAGGGGTTGGATCTATTGGTGAAGAGCAAGGAGTTTTTCATCAGTGGGCAAGGTTCAATTCCAATGAGGGTTGAACCTAGAGCCATGTGAGCACGACGAGGTAGTCGTGGAATGTGTGGCTCCACCCAAATGTATTGTATTAAATGATTTCGTGACCCGTGTACACATAAGAGTATGAAAGCGCCCTCCATGTCCTCCTAAAAAGAGGTCAATTATCGCTAGCTCATTTGGTTAAGGTATGGGTTTCATCAGTAAGGCAACCAAGGTTCAGTTCTCCTCAAGGGTGAGCTAGTGGGGAGGACACACCAAAAATCCAACTATGCTAAGGGTTGGTGTGGTCCAGGTCGAATGTTACAACAAGAAAATCCATCTCTTAGCACCACAAGTTAGCACCACTTATACTTTATAGTGTTAAATTGGTGTTATCAGCACCACTTAAAATTTTGTGGTGCTAAGGTGGTGGTATTAGCACCACATATATTTTGTGGTGTTAAAATGGTGTTAATGCTTATTGAAAATTATGTTTTTACACATGTATATTAAGAGAAATACAAGTGGGAAAATACCATAAAGTGGTGCTAATAATTATTTGTCACATAGACATGTACATATATGATTTATTTATGAGGATTTTCACCATAAACACAACCATTTCACAAATAATTGTTTTGTAAGTAATTTAATTTAATTATTTATAATTTTATCCCAACAAATGCAATTTCTTATTTTTACACTATTTAAACAAAAAAATTCACGTGATTCAATTCAATTCAATTATTCATTTTTAAAACTATTTTAAAAATAAATACTTAGGACTCTTAATATTGACAAATAATAAAGATAACCATTAGTAGCAATAAAAAAATATTTTAATTGAAATTTGATTATTTAAATGAAACTTTTTATGTTGAACTTAGTAAATTTGTTGATGGACATTAATATCATTATTAGGTTCTAATCACTAGCTTAAGTCCATCTTTAGCACCACAACTTAACCCCACTTATATATTATATGGTGTTAATATGGAGACATTAACACCACTTACATTATATAGTGTTAAAGTGGTGATAGTATTTTTTAATTTTATTGGAAATGGCATGCCACATCATATATGTTGATTATAGAAGTCGTGAATGATACTTTGGCAAGTACAATAAGGTAGTTATAATTCCTTCTCCACATTTACACTTGCAAATAAATTTTAATTGTGAGGTTTTGCACCAACCATAAAACAAATTCAAAAGTAATTAATTTTCTAAACAACCCACTTCAATGATTTATTTTATATTCTATTCAAGCAACTAAATGTTTTTAATACTAGGCTTTGGACCAAATACATACATAATTCAATTGTTTACTTTTTATATGATTGCCACCTAAAATAAATAAATATCTATATTTTAGAAAATTATTATTGAAAGATGATTAAAGATTTTCAAGTTCAATTTATTAAGATTATAAAGATGGTGATAAAAGTGTTTTGAATTGAAATTTAGGTGTTTGATGAGTATTAGTTCCATTAGGAAGATTTGAGCATTATGTCAGGTCTGGGTCCCTATACATGGTTGAGGGAGGAAACTTCTACCTTAAGTCTTATAAGAATATTCTAAACATATAAGGCCAATAAAATCACCTCAAACCACTATACATGGATTTGTGAGCATATTCGTTCACAATGTGTGTGGATATCAATACTATTATGAAATTATGATAAGTACAGATGAGACTAGGACAAAGCCTTAGGCACTAAATGATGCCTTTAGGGATTCAAGGCTAATAGAGATGTAGACACCTCCAACCACAAGGAATGACTTCTCAAGGGCATCCTTGTCCTTAGAATAGGGATATGGGTGGGATTTGCAAGGTTTTTAGGACTAGGCATGGGTCTTGGGGACCAAGACATGGACAAGGGAGGAAACTTTAAATTTCGATCCTGAAGGAAATATCTAGAAATATGTGGTCAAGAAAGACACTTAAATTGACTACACAAGACCATTTGAAGGTATCCTTGACATGCGGGTTGAGATATCAATTCCATTAGGAGGAACTTAGAAATAAATAAGGGTCTCGTTGCCTTTGACATAGTGAATATATAATGGAGGAAACTTAGGCCTCAGTCCATAAAGAAACATTCTATACACCGAAGACCCGACATATCAATGGATTGAATCACCAAACATGACCCATTGAGGGAGTCTTTCACCTCTTAGTGGGGATATTAACTACATTAAAAGTCTTTGAATTTAATATATATTGGTCTCAGGATTATGAACATGGTCTACACAAAATATTGTCTTTACACCCTAAAAGAAAATTTTATGCAAGGACCAATAAAAATATCTCGACCCACCACAAATGATCTCTGAAATATATCCTTCACCTAATAGTGGGAAGTTAATGACAATAAGATTTTTTTCAACATTATGTATGGGTATTGGAGCTAAGAGCAAGGTTGGGGGACAAAACCTAAAACTTAGGCCATAAAGGAAGCTTCTAGTTATATAAGGCTTGTGGAATCAACTCAATCTACAAAATAACACCTCTCAAGGGTATTGTTTTCTTTTGAGTGGGGCTAAGGGAGAATTGAAATCTTTTGAGTTGCAGGTATGGATTTTAAGGAATTAGGCATGGTTTGGGGAGGAAATATGGGGATAAGAATCCAAATAAATATTATAGGTACTCATGCCCATCAACAATACCTCAAACCACACCTAAAACCTCTCAAGTTTATCCTCACCTTCAAATGGGTCCATACAAGTGCTATTAGAACATTTTGGATACTAGATATGAGTCTCTATGGCTTGAACATGATTAAAAGAAAGGAAATCTAGGCCTTATGTTGTAAAGTAAAATTACATGCATTTATGTTAAAGAACAATGCCTTGATCAACCACACATCATCTAGTCAAGCATATACTTGTCCCAAGTATGTGTTTTGAGGCTTTAGACATGGTTGGTAAACAATGCTTGATCCTAATCCATTAAATGCATATTAATGGAATATAGTCCCAAGAATGATTCCTTGAGCTAAAAAACATGACACCTCAAGGGGATATTTCACCTAAAAATGGTGATGTGGACACCATTATGAATTCTTTTTGCACAAGGTATTGTTCACAAAGACTTGAACATGGTCGATGGACGAAACCTAGGCATTAGGCCCTAAAGGGCCATTATGTGCTTCCAATGCTAATAAAAATTCTTTGAACAAACATAAATGGCCTCTCAAGGGGATCCTTCACCTTCAATAGAGCATATTGGAACTGTTATGATATTTTGAAAAAAATGTGTAAGTATTGAGGCCTAAACCAAGACAGAGTGATGAAACATTATCCTTATTCGTAAAATGTATCCTTTGAAACTTAAGGGCCGTGAATAAAAACTTAACCTACTGCACATGGCCTCTATGTAGGATATTTGGCCTTTAAGTTGTAATATGGTAGCATTAGAAGGTTTTTAGCACCAAGGATGGATTGTTGAACCATATACATGGATAAGAGAGGAACCTAAGCCTTAGTATCTAAAAAAACTTTTATGTATCCTACTTCAAGAACAACACCTTGAACCATGACACTTGATCTCCTTAGAGTATCATTTTCCTCTAAGATAGCGTATGGGTAGGTCAGGCCAACAACATCACATTGAAACATCACACATGATCTCTTGGGGGTATCCTTGAACAGCAAGTGGAGATATGCACACCATTAGAAGTATTTGAGCACCAGGTCTACATGTTGAGGTATTAACCATGGTTGGTCTAGGAAGCTCATGCATTGGGATATATAGGAAACTTTTAGTCCTAAATATCTAATAATGATGTCTTTGACCACCAAATCTAACCTCTCGAGGGGATATTTGTCCTTATAGTCAGAATATGGTAAATGTTAAGAACTTTTAGAGAATTACGTATGGGTCTTGGGGCCCTAGAAATGGTTAAGGAATGGAAACTAGGCCTTAGGACCTAAAGGAATCTTCTAGGTATTTATATATTAGAATGACATGTTGAACAAATTCAATAGAATGACATGTTCCAGGAAAGAATACCATGGATTTTCCCTAAATAAATTGTCATGGAATTCAAATCCATGAGCATTTCCTCAAAGCACCATGCAATATTTTTTAGTCGTATTTATAGTGCCATGTATTTATATTCTGTGGTCTTAGGTCCTTGGACATGGTCAATGGATGAGACCTAAACCTTAGGCTCTAAAGGAATATTCTAGACATCTATAACTAAGTAGGTTTCCTACACCGATCACACATAACCTATTGAGGGTATCACAAGCCTATGATTTAGGATGTTGGTACCATTAAGTGGTTTTATAATTATGAAGGTGTTCTAGAGCCTTCAGAATCGAATTCTGGGGAAGAAGACCATACCTTTATCTTTAAATAAACCATTGATGTATTAGATCCATACATAATTCCTTAAAGGTCCATGCATGACTTTGCATGGGTATCCATGGTGCTATGTTTCTAGGTCTTCTAGTATTAGGGCCCTATGCATGGTAATGGAGGAGACCTGCAACTCAATCCCTAAAGGAATATTCTAATAATATAGGGCTAAAAATGTTTCCTTCACCAACAATAGGTGGCCTCTTGAGGGTATCATTGGCTTATGATTGATGATGTTTGCACCATTAGGTGATTTGAGAAATATGCATGTGCCCTATGGAATTGGGAATGGATTTCCATGGAAGAAGACCATTCCTTTGATCCTAAAGAAACCATCGTTGCATCAAGGGATGTTCATGCCATTAGGATATTTTAAACAATAATTCACCTATGAGTGATTATCTCATTTCTATTATGTGTTTTTGAGAAGTATTTACATGTCTCATGGTCTTGGGGATGATGTTTTAAGGAAAATTACCATGCCTTTGGCCATAAAGAAATGATTGGGGCATCTAGAGCAATGAATAATGTTTGAAGTACCATGCATGACCTTGCATGGATATCCAATGGGGCGTTGGGGCTTTGGACATGGTCAAGGAAGGAGACTTTAACCTTTATCCCTAAAGGAATCTTCTAGCCATCCAAGGATAAAAAGATCTCTTCAACCAACCACACATGGCATCTTGAGTGTATTGTTGGCCTATGATTGAGCATATTAACACCATTATGTAGTTTTGAGAAGTATGTAAGTATCTTAGGGTCTTAGGAATGGTTCTCTTAAGATGAATACCATGGCTTTGACCCTAAAGAAACCAAATAGGAATCTAGAGCCATTAACAATGACTCAAAGCACCACACATGATTTTACAAGGGTGTCTATGGATATTTGTATCTAGTTGTTGGGGCCTTCAGGCCTTGGACATGGTCAATGGAAGAAACCTAAACCTTGGTCCCTAAATAAATATTTTATCCATCCATGACTAAGAAGGTTTCCTTCACCAACCACACATGGCCTCTAGAGGCTATCATTAACCTATGATTAAGGATGATGATTCAATTACGTGGGGTTTAAGAAATACATATGTCTCTTGATGCCTTGAGAATGACATTGTAGGGAAAACAACATTCCTTTAGGACTAAGTAAACCATTGACCCATCCAAAACCATAAAGAATGCCTTAAAGCACGATGCATTACTTTGCAAGGGTATCCATGGCACTCTGTAGTGAATATACATTTTGCTGCTAGAATTGGCAAAGGGTGTTCTTTGATCATGCCACAAGTGTTGTGGTTAGGTGTTCACAACATAAAACGTAAGAAATTCAAAGATAAACTATACATTAAAAAAAAGATTCATATTAATGAGACATGCCATTGCACTTCATATTTAATGTCCACATTCATGCGTAATGAGAAAATAATTCATAACAATAATATTGAATGCAAAAACTAATGGTGGTATCATGACCTTGTTTAACAATATTTTTGGCATAGTATCATAATTTGGTCATATTGGCATTTTGTGTACGAAAATTTGAAACAATTTTGAAATGGTCGAATATTGGATCTATGTGTAATACAGATACGGGCTAATTTTGAAAATTGAATTTGTAAAGCCAAATTTTAATTATTAAAACACTATAAAATAAATACCTTTCAATTTCATATTTTATAATTCAATTTAATAGGAATAAAAATATGCCAAAGAAATTAAATATGCAAATATAATAGCAACACTAGATATATTGGTTACCAAAACCATGTGCCCAAAACCACTTACATCTTTGCTAGTCAAAGTTAACCCGAACACTATTTAAACATTAATTAATTAATTCCAAATGTAAATAGTGGCAAATATTATTTACTTTCTTCTTAAAATAATTAATAACTATTAATAACTAAGAGTTTTGTCTCTTATTCTTCTTGATATTTAATATTTCATTAAAAATATTGTATATGTTTAACTATATATAAATGTTATATATATTGTTGTATATTTAATTAAAAATATTATACATAAGAAGTCTACTTCCCTATTTTATTTGTATTGAATCTTTCCATTAAATATTTTCTCTATATCCAATCTTATTCGTATCCATATTTATACTCTAATTATGTTACTATGATTTTTGGTGTTAAATTACTCTCTCATTTTCTATTACTTCTGCACTATGTCCAGAGACTAATCTCTCATTCTCTTGGTAGGGAAGGCTATAAATTCAGTGATGTTATTAAGTCTATAGGTGTATATATGTTAGAATTTTGGGGTGGACTACCATCTATGCCTTTTTATCTACTAACGAGAATGAGACAAGTGTACTGTCCAAATTGATTATATGAGTGTCGTGTAAAATTAATAATTATTAATTTCAAAAAAAAAAAAAAATTAATTAACATGTGATAAATAAAGTTAGTGATAGTTGTAAAAATTAAAATTAATCTTCAACTATTCGATTATTAGATACAACTACTAGCTTAACTCCATCTATTATTAGATACAACTATTAGCTTAACACAAATGTGTCTAGAACTATTAGCGTAACGTCAAGTCTAATCAAAGTTATATTGGATAACTATTAGCTTAACTATTATATGCAACTATTTTGTTAACTCCAATGATTCTACAACTATTAACTTAAAACTACAAATCTAATTACTTACGAGTGCATTTGGCATCTAGGAGTCTAGCTAATGTGCACTCATGTAAGAGTCAAACTCCAAATAAAATAGTTAGAACTCTTAATAAATTCCTCTGAACTAGTGTGATAAGTGCACTTAGTGGCATGGTATTGTGCAACTCATGTGACACTCCAACTCCACCTACCAATTGGGATTCCACTTAATGTGCATAAGGCTTAGTCGAACTCCATTTGGAAGCTACAAGTTAGGATAACTCATAGCTCTTTTATTAACTATGTAATATATTTATATTAGCTTAACTATTAGATACAACTATTAGCTTAACTCCAATGATTCTACAACTATTAGCTTAAATTCAACTCTAATTACTTAAGGCTTATTTCAATTGCATTTGACATCTACGAGTCTAGCTAATGTGCAGTCATGTAAGAGTCGAACTCCTAATAAATTCCTTTGAACTCATGTGATAACTACACTTAGTAGCATGGTATTGTGCAACTCATGTGACACTCAAACTCCACCTACCAACAAGGAGTTTAGTTAATGTGCATAAGGCTTAGTGATGATAACTCAAGAGCTCTTTTATTAACCACAATAGATTTATATTAAATTTTAAATTAACTATAATCGTTGGAACTCCTTATAAACAATTATAAAAAATAAAAAATAGCTAATGCGATAACTGAACTTAATGGCATGGTAATGTGTAGTCCATGTGATACTTGAACTCCATCTAGCACCTCGAAGTCTAGTTAATTAGTCAAACTGCATTTTATAGTTGGGAGTTGAAGTAAAGAGCACTTCGTGTGATAGTATAATTCCTAATAAAATCCTCTGAACTCCTAATAAATTCCTCTTAACTCATGTGATAACTACACTTAGTGGCATGGTAATGTGCAACTGACGTGACACTTGAACTCCACCTACCAACTAGGAGTGCATAAGGCTTAGTCCAACTCCATTTGGAAGCTAGAAGTCACGATAACTGGAAGCTCTTTTATTAACTACAATAGATTTATATTAACTTTTAAATTAACTATTAAATACAACTATTAGCTTAACTCCAACATGATGATACAACTATGAGCTTAACAACCACAACTTAAGTGGTTTTTATGTTAGATTAACTATTAGATACATGTAATTGACACATTCTTTAAGAAAAAAATTTATATCTATTAGGTTAAGTCCAATGATGATACAACTTTAACTTAACTTCAACTCGAATCACAAATTCTAATTGAACTCCAATCGTTGATATATTAACTTTTAAATTAACTATTAGATATAATTATTAGTTTAAATCCAAAAATTCTACAACTATTAGCTTAACTTTAACTTTAATTGCAATTATATTGAATAACTATTATATTAACTATTAAGCTAACTCCAATCATGATACAACTATTAAATTAACTTCAATGGTGATATATTCCTCTCGAGGTAAACCAAACATTAGATTAATAAAACATTAGATTAATATGATTGTTGCTAGTTATAAAAGATACGTAAACCAAACATTAGATTAATATGATTGTTGCTAGTTATAAAAGATAAGACATTCCGCAGCAAGTAAGGCTATACATCCCCTGCAGGCTTCAAATTTGAAGGGTTCAGTGCCCGTCAAAGGCCTGTTTACCTGTCATAGAAGGCCATGACGAAATTTGCCCTGCAAAAAACATTCAGTTTCATGGAGTGCCCGTCGAAAATGAAATGAAGCAGAACTGTGTACATTGACAATGGAAGGGCAACTCCAAAATTTTGCCCGTCCTGGGTTTTCAATGGGCTGTGGGAGTTTGGAAGATTTTGATGGGTGACAGGTCACAGTGGACCTCAGTTGTAATTGACGAATTGGAAGTGACAGGGTGGAAGCCCTGTGGGCTCAGTGAGTTGGTGGTCACAGTAAAGTCTGGACGTGAGGTGACTCAGTTACGGACCAGGGTGTCACTGTCAATCGGCCTGCCCAGTCTGATCGCTCCCAACAAGTGCTCAGTGCATTTATGTGAACTTTGAATTGAACTGGGCCGCTGGTCCTCTGGAGACTGGGAGTGGTGGTTTCGGTTTCACGGTGTGGCTGTTGTACCCATGGGCT
>LPNX010283412.1:7585-27288 GCA_001517045.1 Pseudotsuga menziesii | reverse complement strand
TCACCTATTGAGTAGCCTAGCTCAAGGGAAAGAGCATGAATCAGGGCTGTCTGTTTACAGACTTATGATTGAAGCAGACATTGTTCCATCTGATAACTTTAAACATTGTCATCAATTGTCACTGTACAGGTCCAATGGATCGCGGCCTTAAGTGATCATCCATGCCAATCTGTGATCGCGTCTTGCCCAGTCTGATCACTGCCAACCAGTGTTCAGTGCATTTATGAGAACTTTGAATGGAACTGGGCAGCTGGTCGCCTGGAGTCTTGTGAAAAGGGAAGTGGAAATTGGAATGGAGCTTGGAGCCTGTTGCCTGGACTCTTGAGCTTTGAGCTAGAAAAAACAAAACCAAATGGAATGGGCAGGTCACAGATTGGAAATTTCGATCTCTACTGGCAAATTACAATGCCAATTTAATGTTGCATTCATCGTTCACTGGCTGCAGTTCCTTGGTGTTAATGTGGAATGGTGGATTTTGTATAGTTGGGTGGTTCAATATTTTTTTGCATGGCAACCTTGGTAATTTCGGCATGGCAACTCGAGGTAAACTCTATTGTAGTAGTTTTTTTTAAGAGTTTTTTATTTTGGATATTTTAGGGTTTGGTTTGATTTGGGCATTTGCAGGTATGGTTGTTATGGGGCGAGGGTTCATTCTTCTTTAGGGATGTGTCTTAAGCTATCTTGCTTCCACAATTACAGTTGGCTCAAGTAAGTTGTTTTCTTTTCCTCAGGAATTATAAATTGTAACGTGTAACCCTCTGAAATATTTTCTTTGGCTCTAAAAATTTAAGAATTTGTCTATAAAATTTAATTAAGATAAAATCTTGGCTCTAAGAATTTATGAATTTATCTATAAAATTTAATTAAGATAAAATCTTGATTACTAAATGCGTTTGATATTTTTTTTAAATTACAACTTTGGTAACATTTAATAAAGAATTAGTAAAAACAATAATGACCGATGGATTTACTATTACATTTTCAAATAAAAAGAATGATTTATTTTTGCATGTCAGCATTGAAGGGCTTACTATCTACTAACCCTTCAAAGCGAAATGGGACCCTGCGCTTCAAATTTGATCCCTGATCCCCTGCTCTTATTATTATAATCGTGGACAGTCAAAGCATTACATGATACCATAATCATCGCTATGGAGTTAAGGCATAGCGTAAACGATACAGACAAAACATTAAAAGATACCGTAATCGTGTACAGTCAAAGGATAAGGCATAGCATAAACATTGGCGTTTCACTCTCGAATCTGGAAATTCCAGCGTACAAAGGATCTCGAGTTGCAGCATTGTGAACCCTTGGATTTCAATTTGTTTGAGATCCAAGGATTCACAATGCTGCAGCCAGAGCATTTATTACTCTGCTGCATGTAAAATATTTTTAGCCATCACGAAATTGCAGGGCAAAGAGAAAATCCATATAAGGAGTCAAAAGCAATGAATGAGTTAATAGAACGTCACGGGTCCGTTTGATTTTATTCTGTACACGTGATTTGGGCAATGATGGATGGAATAGACAAGCGCATGAAATTTCAAGGCACACGCAAAGCTACAAGTTACGTAGAATGAAATAGGTAAGCAATAATAGACTTGTGTGCAACAAATAAACAATGAATCAATGATAAAGCTGTCAATTCTACTGGGTCAATTTGCGCGTCCGCGGTGAGGGCAGGTGAGTTGACAGGAATAAGATAAGATCGGTATTCGGCCTTGATCATTCAGGTTTGGTTTATAATAGACTTAGGGAGGTAGTCAGCGAACCAAACAAAAGCAATGAATGAGTTGATGCGTCAAAATTGACGTCTTTCACTTATGATTTTTTGGTCCCAGCAGATGTAGCGGATAAAGTAGGTGGAGGATTTTTGTCGGTGATTCCGTGTGGGGTGCCTTAGTCTCAAATTATTAGCAAAACTATTGGCGGATTGGACTCGATCCATAAGTCCGCGGCCCGCCTTATCTGTTTCGCCCACGCAATAGTTGTCGAAGCCAGCGCATTACTTTATGCATATTCTAGCTGGCTCTCACTATGGCCAAGGTTGCTTTGCAGATGAGAAGAGGAAGCCTCTTCAACTTTAACTTGGATTTCGACCTTTATAAGAAGCCGAGTCGTCCACAACACTTTGCAGAGATCCTCCTCTTGGCCATTCAATTCCGTTTATTTACCGAGGGAGCCGATTCTTCTAAAAATGATGATGAGAAGTACTCTAGTGTGCATTGCAATAATGGTGTTGGTATGCGCCATTAATATAAACACTGTGCACGGGCAGCTCAGATCAACGTTTTATGATAACTCGTGTCCGAAGTTGCAGTCGATAGTGAAAGCAGCTGTGAAGCAAGCGCTCGCTAAGGAGAAAAGAATGGGAGCATCGTTGCTCCGCCTTCACTTTCACGACTGTTTCGTCAATGTAAGAAAGAGTTTCATTTAATTAGCTGATTATAATGATTAGCAAGTAATAATCTCTGCTTTGCTCTTATCGTCCCGTTAAGTTTTATGTTCGATTTCCTTGCAGGGTTGCGATGGTTCGATACTATTGGACGACAACTCGACCTTTACCGGAGAAAAGACAGCAGGCCCAAACGCCAATTCTGCGAGAGGGTTCGAAGTTATAGACACAATCAAAACTCAAGTGGAGGCAGCCTGCAGTGGGGTCGTGTCGTGTGCAGACATTCTCACCATTGCTGCTCGTGATTCAATTGTTGAAGTAATCACCTATTAATCTCTGTTTGAATTAGGTGTTACCGATAAATACAATATCTCATTTCATCTGAGAACAACTTGGCGAATTAAAAAATGCTCTCTAATTTCTTGTGAATGTGATTTGTTAGCTTCAAGGCCCAACATGGACGGTAATGCTGGGAAGGAGAGACTCTGCGTCTGCAAGTTTAAGCGCTGCAAACAACAACATTCCATCTCCCACATCCAGTCTCAGTACACTCATCTCATCTTTTAAAGGTCACGGTCTTTCTACCAAGGACCTTGTTGCACTCTCAGGTATAATATTACTGATGCAGCCATCGTGTTTGTAAACCATATAGCTTATGTATTAAAATTGAACTCTTATCATGAGCTTTTATTATTACAGGTGCTCATACAATTGGTCAAGCCAGGTGCGCCTTTTTCAGAACTCGCATCTACAACGAATCCAACATTAACGCTGCCTTCGCTACATCTGTGAAGACAAACTGCCCAAGCGTTGGTGGAGACGGCACCCTATCTCCCTTAGATGTGCTAAGTCCTACCACATTTGACAACAAATACTATGGTGATCTGAAAATAAAGAAAGGACTTCTCCACTCCGACCAGCAACTGTTTAACGGAGGTTCTACAGATTCTCAGGTTACTACCTACAGTGCCAATCAGAATACATTCTTTGCCGACTTCGCAGCTGCCATGGTGAGGATGGGTAATATCAGTCCCCTCACAGGCACCAGCGGACAAATCCGCAAGAACTGCAGGAAGGCCAATTAATATCTATGAAGATTTTCTTCATCATGTACTTTCCTTTTTGGATTTTGTTTTCTTTGAACAAGTTGATTTACGATCAGCTCTTGAATCTTGAAAGCAATTAACTACATTTCACTGAGATTATATTATATACCAAAACGTCTTCTCAATCCATTTCGATATCATTATAAATTCCAGTTTCCTGTCCACTTTAATTGAAATTGGAATTCACCAAAAGTCATATCTAGGATTTTAAAATTTTCCTTTTTTAGATGATAATGTTATTAATTAAATTAAATTTAAATTTATTATTAAAAAAACAATATAAAACAATTAATTTACATTATATTTAACGATATTATTTTTTATTATATATATATAACAAATAGATGGTATTTCTACTTAAGGGTACTAAATTCTTCACCATTTGTACTTTATATTAATTTCTAATTTTCTAAATCACAATTAAAATGCCTCTTTAATGGGCTTCACCACTTCTCTAATTCCCAAAACTATTGTGTGTTTCTCTAAGTCTAAGTCTAAGTCTAAACAAGGTTGCAATTCATGAGAACTTTACATATCCAAACTTGACTTCCTCTACCTTCCTGCTGAAATTTATTTGACATGTTTTTCTCTTGCGTAACTTCTCTATTTTATCCATTCTTCCTTAGCTTTCTCTCCGACTATCCTTTTTTTGTTTATTTATTTTTCCATATAATTCTTACTGAATGTAACAAAAATCAATGTAACATAACTTTTATTAAATATTACCATACAATGTAACCATTTATGGATAATGGATGTAGTATTTCAATAATTATTTTTACATATAATTCTTAATCAATGCAACATAATTCTTATTAAACATTACCCTACAATGTAACCATTCATGGATGTAATATTTCAATAAAAGTAATCCTGCATGAATATCGAAATGAAACATGAGATAGGTCAAAATGTGACCATTTTTATTTATTTATTATGAACATTACAATGAGACATAGGTTTTTTTATATTATTTATATTCAATTAATGTATATATATATAGGCATTATTTATGGTTAATAATGTTTTATCAATTATTCATAAATTAATAGGATTGTAATAATGTTTTTTTTATGATTTTATGGTTGATAATATATGGCATATAAGATACTTTTTTAGAGAGAAAAAATATGCAACTTGTTATTCATATTTGGAATCAAAGTTATGTAAACAATACATGATGATAACATAAACTACTCTATAACTCCAAAACTAATAAATTAAACCCACGCCAAATACAACCTCCACATCTATCATATAGACAAAAGATCTGCAATACCACATACAACAAAAAGACCCATAAAAGAGTCACTTCCAAAACCCATCCTATGAGCAAAAAAATATGATAACACAACAATCCCAAAAAAAACTATAGAAAGCCCAATCCAAAATATTACAATATATCAAAAAACCTTATAAGAACCAGAGTCCTTAAGAGACACATCCAAATATTCAGAGAAATAAATAACTCCATTCATTTCTTTGATAGCCATATTTTACAAGAGAAAGAGTGGAAGATATGAAAAAGGAAATATGTTCAATAGAAGCCTCTCCACGTGAACTTGCTGCATTGAATGAGAAAGAGAGACCCATCACAAATTGTTTCTACCATTAAGCCAGTCAATAATAACTTTTAAAACACCACAAACCTTTAATCTAATAAACCTATCCTCCTCACAAACCATAGCAAGCCCCAAACTGTCAATAATTCAACGAAGGTATTACTACCGGTCCCAATACCCATACTTAATTTGATAACATGATTTCTCCTCACATGGAACACCATACCAGCTCCACAAGATCCACTTTGACAAGCACCATCAAAAAATCCCAAAGGAAAAGCTTCCAAAATAGAAGGCCTCGCCAAGTTTTTTATCCTATTGACATCATTTTTTTTTACCATTCCTTATCTTCTACAACAATTTTAGAACTCACAAGATACATATAAGGCTTATAATCTTGAAACAAAACCTTGTTCTTCAGATTCCAATTTTCCCAACAATGGAAAAAAGGAAGGTATTTATAACATACCTTCCTCAAGACAAAAATCTCTCCATTTGAACTGTATATATAGCATAATGAAAACTAGTTTCCAAACTTAAAAAATGAAAGAATAGTGACAAAAAGGTGAGTAACATCTTCAGCCTCTTTAAAACATAAGCAACATGTCCTAGGCCCAGAGAAGCCTCTCCTTTGAAGATTTTCCCATGTCAAAATTTTGTTATGTAAAATCAACAAGAAAAAAAACATTTTATCTTCAGAGGGGTATGCATTAGAGGAAATTTCAACTCGAAATGGGCCTTTCAACCTTAATTCAAATTCCATGTCATCATGTGTTAGGCAATGAAATTCCATTAAATTTGAAATATCGTATCTAGGTATTAAACAATTATTTAATATAAATCTGGGGATAGGTATCATAAACAAAAATATATTTTTTTGTTCGTATTTTCGACATATCTCTTTGTGTTTTTACTCAAATTTCGATTGGGAGAGCTCGTTGAATGCGGAATTAAATTCCGCATCCAACGAGTACCCACTCGGCATACTTTTGATGGACGTTGCTACCCCAAAAATAAGAAATACCTGAAAAAATGTGACGATGACATAAAAATGTGATGATGATGTCATCATCACATTTTTTTAGGTATTTCTTGGTTTTGGGGTAGCAACATCCGTCAAATGTATGCCAAGTGTGTACTCATTGGATGCAGAATTTAATCCCACATCCAACAAGCTGTCCCGATCGAAATTTGAGTAAACAAATAGAGAGATATGTCGAAAATACAAACAATTTTTTTGTTTCTTTTCTTCCTCCAAAATTAATAAATATTATTTTATTATTTTCCTTAGGAGGCCCATTTTGAGTTGAAATTTTCTCTAATGTATTTTCCATAAGAAAAGATTCCACCATTTGGTATGAGAGATTGATCTTTCTTCCAACACTAAAAGGTAGGTAAGCAAGATTAGGAGTGGTAATCCTTTGTTCTTTTATTCCTTACCCAAACTATACAAAATTCTTGATCATTTAAAAGAACTACAAGTCAAAGCAAAGACATAGTAAAAGAGTCCCACTCATTAGCCACGGATATAGGGATAATTAATTCTCGAGAAGAATACCAATAATTACCGACTGAGAGCTACAAATTCTTCACCTAAGAGAGGACCAATATACCCCTACTATGTAATCCCTTAATAAGTGCCTCCGAAAGGGAGAAGGACTCATCCTAACTGGAAACCAAATAAGACCCCAAAAAAACATCCATCCCCCATCCCACCAAACAACTGAAATTATTTTTTAAGATAGGCACAACTTTAAATAAACTTCTCCAAATATCAGAAGTTCTTTGACACTTCATCGGAGGATTGCAAATCCACTCAAAAAAAGTAGGGCACTTTATATATTTGGAAAGAATGACCTTATTCCACAATCCCTTAGGAAAAAGAGCTCTCCACAAACTCTTGGCACATAAATATTGGTTCAGCAAAAATAAGTGCTTAACTCCCCAACCACCACAAAATTTTGGAGCAGTTAATGTACTCCCAGGTAGCTAGATGGGACTTAAAACCATATAACCTCCCAACCCACAAAAAATGGATAATGCGTCTCCTAATCAAAGTTACCACCCCTGCAGAAACTAAGAACAAAGAAAACTAGTAAATCGTTATGCTTTAAATAACTGAACTAGCAAGAACCAGAAAACCACCCATAGTAAACCACTTGAAAGACCAAATATTTATCCTTTTCTACACTCTCTTAATCAACCAATTCCAATCCGAGATCTTATAGGAGTTCAGCTTGAGAAAAAACCCAAGGTACTTGATACATTCATATATTACAACCATATTGAAAGAAATAAATGAGGCAACCCGAACTAGAATATATTCCTCATGAAAGGAATATGAAAATCAAGACTTTTATGCGTTGATTTTTGTACCTGAGGCCAAACAGAAGATATCAAAAAATCTCCTTGTAAATCCTCCACTCCTCTACTGATCCAAACCCAAACAAGAGTATATCATCAACAAAAAAGAGGTGAGTGACAGACAAAGTGGGAGATAGTTTAATACCTTTAATCTTATGATCCTTCTTTTCCTCAGCGATAAGTTTGCTTAAACCTTCAATAACCAGCAAAAAAGTAGCGAAGATAAAGGACAACACTGACGTAAACCTCTATTGATTTTTAAAAAGGAAGCAGGGGTACCATTGATCAGAATGGAATAATTGGAAAAAGAGATACAACCCATTATCTAGTATGTAACCTCATACGGAAGACCATTCTGCAAAAGAATGAAACGAAGAAAGTACCAATCAACTCTATCAAATTCCTTCACCATACCAACCTTCAATATAAGATCCTTCAACCTTATAGACTTAATTGGTTGTAAACACTCTTGAGCAATGCCCATTGCATCCAGAATCTGCCTCTTAGGAAGAAAACATAATTGTTCTTTAGAAATACATCGTCCCAGAATGGTTCTAATATGATTAGCAATAATCTTATTAATAATCATGTAAACAAGAATGCATAATGAAATATAATCATTGAAGGAATATAGCTTGTCCTCTTTTGGAATAACCACTAAATGAGTAACATTTAGTTTTGGAGGAAGCAAACCCAAAGATCTAGATTCATTTATTAACTGTAGTAAATCGTCTCCTAGCATATCAAAAAAATGTAAAAATAATACTACAGTCCAACCATCAAGACTGGGTGCTTTAGATTTAGAAAACTGGGAAATAACCTCTCTTACTTCTTCAGTCGTAACCACACTTCCAATCTGCCTTCCTTCCTCCTCACTAAATAAGCAAGGAAAATGTTTAATTACCTTCAACTATTGTTCAATATTTGAGCTCTCTTCCTAGAAACAAATATATTTGAAGAAAGAAACAGTAGCACCCATAAGCTCCTTTTGATCATTTATAAGAGAGCCATCCGAAATTTTAAGTTCCCATATAGAATTAGTAATTCGCCTCTGGTTCAGAAAAATATGAAAAAAATTAGTATTGTTATCTCCTGCCTCTAACTAGACTGGCTTACTTTTTAATCTCCAAGTTTCTTAAATCTGATGGAGAATTTTAGACTTTGAGGACTGCAAAGAATAATTTTATCCCTCCTCTCCTAAGAGAAAAATATACATCAACCCAGGAGGGTAAAATATCTAGTTCCTCTTCAATGATAAAAAAATATTTTATGTTTTGAGCCTCTTTTATTTTTCCCAAAGGGAAAATTCCTTTTTGAGAATAAAAAGATTTTTAAGAAAACCACTAATAGGAGGAAGAGAAACCAAGGATGAGAATGGCTTCCACTTATCTTTCACCAACAAACAAAAATTAGGTTCTGATAGCCAGTCGTGATTAAACTTAAAAGGAACTTTCCTCCATATTTTGTCACTATCCAAGTCCAATACGATGGTCATATGGTATGATACCCTTGAATAAATAGACCAATAGTGATATTGACCCAATGAAATACATAATTTATCATCCAACAAGAAGCGATCTAATCACTTAGTAATACAAACACCCCCAACTCTTCCATTCAACTAGGTAGGAACCAACATATGAGGAGTTATATCAGTTAAAATTTCACAATAAAACATGGAGAGAATAAAATATGACGAAGGATAAAAAACCCTCCCATTTCCCACCTCTACAGCTAAAAGAGTAAAATTTAAATCACAGTCCGATATCAAACCCTGCAAATGTAATAAACCAGATCTACTTACCTCCTTTCAAAAATCCTTCCTCTGATTATACGACCCATAAACATTTAGGATCCTAATAGTGGAAGGAAATCCCAAAAAATGACCTTCAATTAAAATGCCTACAAAAGTAGAGAAAGGTTTGAAAGAGGGATGAGCTGGATCTGAAACAACAAGAAGACCACCCCAACAACCCAAAAGCATCCAAAGTACAACACTTCTAGGAAGGTTTTAATTTTAAAAAAACATCAAAAGCCACCATAGTCAAACACATAGTTTCTTGAATAAGAATTACCAAAGGAGAGACTCTTTCCAATAACCTCTTTAGGGAAACTCTCTTGGGTGAGCTTCCAAACCCTCTAATGTTAAAGGAAATTAAGTTCATTGAGTAACCTCTGAGGGGGCGACGACATCTCTAACAGCCCCATGATAAGTAATAGAAGAAATTTTTGGGTTATCAATCCCTCCAATGGAGAAGTGAAGTAACCCTCGGATTACTAAATTGGTGATCAATAATAGAACCAATATTCTCTTTCCCTTTTCTATTTCGAGGACGCTTCTTAACAGTGGGATTTTTTGTGCAAATGGAATATATAGGAAGAGTATTAGGATAACTTCCCACAACACCGGCATAATTTTGAAGAGGTTTCTTAATAGAGTCTTCTAAGAATGGGAAATATTCCAAAGACAAGGGGACAATAGTATTAGTCAGGGAAGAGGGAGACAAACAACTAGATAATGGGGAAGGGTTGGGAACCGAAGGTGCATCCCCAACATTTACCAAAATACCCCCATCCTCAACATCCTGAGACACAGAAAGAGAAGTCCACCCCCCCAATGTCCTAAAGTATTAACCACTAAATGAAATACCCCAACATTCCTAACAACTCCCCATTCACCTTATCCCGAGACTCGGAAAGAGAAACACCCCCCCACCAATTGATCAAGAGTATCAGTGGGAAGCCCCAACCCAGGACTAACCAACAATAAACCATCATTCTTACCACAAGAAACCTCAACACCTAAAGAAGACAAATCAAATATAATTTCACCAAAAGACAAAAAAATTAAAAGAAAGGGGCTGGATTATTTAAAGTTACCCAAGCACTCAGCAACATAGTGCCCATCCAATGGAATATGAAAGTGAAAATCCTCCTCTTCTGGAATAGACTACTTTGAAAGAGACAGAGGGAAACATGACCATCAAAGAAACCAAAATGCGCCTTTGGGCAGTTATTTTGCAAATGACCAGTACTATGATGGATATGACAACAAAAAGGTAATTCCAATAGTCCAGTTGTTGACAGAAAGACCCACTATTCCACATAATATCCACTTCATCTATAAGTCCATCAGAAACATAAATTTCAATGAGCATTTTGGGTATTTTTCTATATGAAGTCATCAACGTTCCTCTAACACAAGAATAAATATACCAATGGAGTTTTCCACTTCCAAAAAACCATCCAAATTCCAACAATTGAATGGGTAACATGGCATCAAAACCCAAAGATGACACTTCTAGAATTTTTCCTTCCATGGGTTGAAACTTGAATACCACCGCATTAATACTAGATAACCATGTAATTACCCAAAACCTTTCTTCAATTATGAGCCTATCCTCCACCGATAGAATCTAAAAACAAACCCAACCATTAAACAACATCAAAACCCTTGGCATGGCTATGATAATAGGCTTCATCATGGCCCTAATCCATTCTAGGATCTCAATACGATTCAAACAAACAAACTCAATCTTTCCAACCAACGCCCTGTTAGATATTGCAGAAACTGCATCGAAAGGGATGTCCTTTCCTAGGACATGGAGAGAGTGGACCTTACAAAACCTTTCACATTTAAACCTCTTATTCTCTCTAAACTACTTAGTCGGCTTAGTAGGAGGAAACCCAGAGGGATGAGAAACAACATTCAGAAAAGTAGATGGGGGGAACCAAAACCATCATTCCTTGCACTGAGTGAAAACCCTCCTCTTTTATGAAACGACTCAGAACATAGTCCACTTTAGTAAGTGGGTTCGTCCAAATTCTAGCCTCAACGAAGGATTTCAATGGTGTAAGCGACTTGCATGACAAGGACTATGATGTGATAGGCGTACGGGCTTCAAATCCTCCACCTATAGGTAAACCTATACGTGTCGGAAGACCCTGATCCATATAAAATGATAGATAGGTAGAAAACCAACAAACCCTAAAAAAAACACAAAGGAACATAACTCTCTAGAAAAATGATATTCCCACTTTTTTAGGCTCATTGGTACTAGCCATCCCAAAGGCTGGCTTAACTCTAGAAAAAAATGACAGAAGATGCCATCAAAACCCTAATGCAGATCTCCTTCATCAAAATCCACGACGTCCGTGATAACACTTATGTTCACACAATCAAGACATTGTATGGTTAATGTTATTGATGTACTTCATAATTCATTTGTTCATAGTTTCAACCCTTTATTTGAATTGGACTACAAATTCCTTGCTTGTAAAAGTCTTGCTTGAGGCATCCGCTACATATACAAGTCTTTCCAATGAAATGATTTTTTGGCCATCTCAGTTTGAGTTTAAGGGATTTTTATTTTGTATGTGTTGACTTGTTTTCACATTTGGTTCCTAGTTCTGTATCATAGTTGAAACACCTCTAGATTGCACCCTGTGATAAAATATTTGATGTTATACATGTTTTCATGTATAGTGATACATACTTTTTTTTGTGGTTTCTTTCAAGAATGGATCCTAGAACCTTCCTTTCATTGTAGGAGGTACAAATGGAAAAATAAAGCACATGAGAAACCATACTCCAAGAACTAGGAGGTCCTCCCATGGTTTGCATTGTTGTAATAATTAAAAAAAAAGACATAATGGTCATTACTTGGGTGATTCTGATGACTCTAGAAAAAGACATGAATTCAATTTTTGCAAATAGATGTCATTTAAAGAAAGCAGAGGACATTCAACATTATAGCCCAAGTTCAATGGGAGTTAATGAATAATTAATCTAAAAAACATAGATTTTATGAATGGTGTTTGCATTACATCTGAAGACCACAATGTGGAAGTTTTGAATGTAGGTTGTATTGGACACATACAAATGCCTTTTGGATGTGAGAAAGGCTCCTTAATTATCAATATAGAGCAATCACACACTGCCCCACTGGAAACGAAAAAAATGTAAAACAACAACATCACAAAGAATGGCTGCAACTCGGTTTAAAAACTTATCCATGACCAAATCTCACAGTGGAAGGAATTTTTAAAAGTGATTTTAAACTCTCTCTTCTAGAAGTTGAAGAATACTTATTACTTCCATTCTTGTCCAAATGAAATCAAGAAAGTTAACCTAAATTCAATTCAATCATCTGCCATTCTGAGAATGGCATCCAGGGTCGAGGTTTTGCATGCTCTTGATAAAGATCTTGTTCAGTTTTATGTTCATAGGAAGTAGCTCCGTCACAAAGGTGGGAAATTTTACAAGTACTTTCTTTTGTTGGGACGAAAATTTGTTTGTATTTTGGGTTTCAAGTTACCATTAAACTACAAATGTTTCCACCTCAACGAGAGTCTCAACTTTCTTTAACTTTCGAGAATACTTGCAGTTGTTCATCCTCATCGCAACTTATTTTCTTTGCTTACCAATTAACATTGTCACCATTATCATCCATCCCCCTAGTCTCGATGCTTGTTTGATTTTAGATTGCATTCTGGTTGCAAATCTCTTGGACTTATGCCATCAATGCCTCATTTTTGTCAAATTGTGTAACTTGCATTGCACCATTTAGGCTATGGCGACGTGATTGGAATTGCACCACCAATTGTTGGACCTCCTTTCCTAGAGGTTGACACCCATTACTATACACAGAGCACCATTATAGACTCAATCAACACCCACATCAAAGGCATCCCATGACTTGTAGATGTAAAGATGAAAATAATTATTTATCCTTGACAAATTTATATATCATATATCATTGATGAGAAGGACGGTTCCCAAGAATAAAATGTAATTGGAGTTTACACTCTATTGGAAAGTTGGTTGAGTGGCTTAGTTTTTAAAATTTTAAATGCAATCATTAAAAATAAAAATAAAATTATGTAAAATTTATATGTTATTTTGAAATGATGATATTATTTACATTTGACACTTATTGCAAAGTTCTGTCCTTTTTCATATTTTTTATTATGTTAGTATACATGTCAAAAACCTTATGAGTGTAGCTTCATAAGGGATTCCCTTGATATGATGAAATTATTTATATTGAACTAAGAAGTTGTTGTAAAGTTTGGTCCCTTCTCATATTTGTGATTATATGGGTATATCTCCATAGCCATATGCATGTAGCTTCACAGGGGATTCAAGTTCCTATGTTGCTGCATAAAGTGGGAACTGTGAATTAGCCTCCATAGCATTATCAGATGCTTTAGAAAACCGAGGCAAGAGTTGAACAACAAATTTATGCTTTAGAAATGGCCCAACATTGATATATTTATTATAATCGTATGAATAAAATATCTGTAAAGTTTAAACATTCAATATAACCAAATTACTTGTTAAATGAAATACACAATTCAGGATTTAAGCAGTTAAATGGATGGTATTGTCTCAACTTATTTCACTTTTTTTGCCTTTTATTTTTAACCAATGAAGCTTAGGGCTCAAATGATGTAAATATTGTACAGGTGGATATCCAACCATTGGCAGTTTTTTTACTCGTTTATTTATAAATATGATGGTCTTTCATTTTTCATAGGAAACTAAATGTTTCAGCTATTTCATGCTTATTTTGTATATTTCCTAGTTACTATTCATTGCTTTCTCCTCTTCAAGAAGGCATGTTGTTATATTGTTGAATGTTTGTGATGCTATCTTCCCAATGGTAAATAACAGATTACTGTGGTTTGATGGTATATCTTCTAATACAAATGATTTATGTGGTGAACACACTTTCAATTTCAACCATTTTTAATTAAAAGTGTGTTATTCCGTCCCACTCGTAAACAATAGATTATTATCTTTTGGGGTGAATCCATGAATATGGGTGTCTATTTTGGGGGGTCTTATGAGAAAATAAATTTTATTTTTTCATGTTTTTCAACTTTGGGAAAACAAAAGTGATATTTTCGTTTAGAATTTCACTTTCAAATAAAAACAAAACTTTTAGAGAATTATGTTAGCTTTCTATTCATAATTTTTTCAATTTTTTTTATTGAGTTTTGATATGTCGTTTTGGAAAATGTTTGACAGTGTGTCCTTATAAAATGAAAGGACTAAAAAATAGACATGTTTGGTTGCGCCACTAAAATCATTGTTAAATTTGTGTTTTGCAAAAACAAAATATGTTACGACAATCTACACACAATATACTATTGCGATAACTATAAATTTGTAACCAACGGATCTATACACTAATTATAATATTTATTTGAATTCGATCAATGGGGAAACCTTGTCGACTTTCAACATGTCTTTGGCTGCACCACTTTTCTCGCAATTGACTATAAAATTTAAAAATCTACAAATACCCTTTTGAAGTAGACACTCCAATTAAACGCCCCATATTTGTTTCAATTTTTTAGGTGGTGTATTTTTAAAGTTATATATTTTTCATGTCACCGCATGTTGAAAGAGATGAAATCAAACTCGACACATGTTAAGAAACAAAACAAAAAAAAATAACAGATCTCACCTATACACAACAAAATCTATACCTACGGAAAGTAGATTCAATGACAAAACTAATGGTATCGAGTCCGACAGTCGATTTGTAGTGTAAGGCATCCATTTTACCTTCTGAAAATGGAGAAACCTAAAAATTGTGCAGGCTTCAGGTCTCAGAGGTTATTCGATCGAACAATTTTTTTCCGTTACGGAACCGTTATTTACAACGCAAACGAAAAAAAAAATCATCGTCCAGAAAAAATTCCGTCTGCTGAATTTTTTTTTAGCTCACGTTCTTCTAGTTATCTACCATCAATGGTTGGTAGATATTCATCAACTATAAGTTATCCATGCACAACAGTAAACAATAATAATACATTAGAATTTATCATATTACTAACACACCCATGAACAAAACATGTACTCTTCAAGAAGATACACTAGGCTTAATATATCCCTTGTCTATAGCAACTCGTGTAATTATATTGTTCATTTCGTTAATTCTAGGATACTCATATGATATGGAGCTCATGATACTAGTGTTGAAAACGACATTAGATCTATGTTAAAATCTAAATATCGTTTAGGTGGTAATACTAATATCTTATCACTAAATACAACTTCAAATTCCTTTAAAATAGGACATTGTTCCAATTCCATTTTTTATTTTTCAGGCTCAATTTTTTTAATTTTGATTCCATAAAGTTGACACCCTTTCCTAATACACTTTTTACGTTGTAGTGTTGAAATTTTTCATGTAGATAAAAGTTTATAAATTTCATTCATTGTATGATACTTATCTTCCTCATCCACACTACTAAAAATTTTATGCAAATAGTCGATAACATCTTTATGAAATTCTAGCCAATCTATACCTATCAAAATGTCATAGGATCTAAGGAGAAGTATATTTAAATTAATTGAGGTATCCAAGTCATTAAAACCTAATAACAAATCTTTAACTATCTCCGTAACTTTCATTTTTACCTTTGTCGCCAGCTAGACCAAACATGCATTTTTTTTCCTTACTAAGTTTACACTTTTCAACTACTTTTGATGCAATGTAACTTAAACTATACCCTGAATCGATAAGTATTGAAACATGTATGTTCAAAACTTTACCTTCTGCTTCCAACATGGTGGATTGATGGTCCACCTACTGATATTCCAAAGAAACATTATCTATAGGGATATTCCTGGCTGTGTCATTCACAGTACAAGCGTCATGCAACATGCTTACAGGTTACTGTTCCATCCTCCACTGGAAGTTTCGATACTCTTTACCCCATTGCTATTGGTTTAACCTTGCATGTTGTAATTTTTATCAGTATGACCTCTTGTTCCTTTTCCAAAAGGTGTGGGTTTAAATCCTTTCTTATGTTGATCGATCTTTTCAATTTTTTTTATTTTTCCAACTTCTACTCAATTTGGATATTTGTTTAAACAAATGGTAGCACAACTAGGCCTTTCTAATTGCTTCATCCATTGTTGAATAATTTCAAACACAATCTTTTCCTTATACACTAGGGGTAAACCATTGATAAAACTGTATACCTTAGCTTTTTCAACTCTTAGATATGGTACATAGCATTGTAAATTTACAAACTCGGTTATAAATTCTTCCATGGTTAACAATATTAGTCTCAAATCATTGAATTATTGAGTTTTCTCATCATAATATCGTTCTGACATATACATTTTTTCAATAATTTTTAAAAAAATTTCCAACTCAACTTTTTACTACATATGTTATTAACACTCCTAGCCTCCTTCCACCACGGAGCAGATTTAACAACCAAGATTCTATTGCTTCCTCAAATTCTCCATCAAACATGAAAGGCCTTAACTTTTTGAATTCTCCCAGTAACTCTACACGTCTTTCTTTTAGTTTTTCATTATCCATTTCATCACCTTTCTTTAAATCCTGGGGGGTTATATAGGAATGTTATTTGTAGTTTGTTTTTTTGTAGTGCTCATTTTCTTTTCTTATAAGGAACATAAAATAAATATAATAATTAAATTGATAATGTTACCTTAGTATAAAAAATAATAAAATTCAGAATCAAGTTGCTAATTTTACCTTAATAATAAAAAATATTTCTATCAAAACTTTCTAACAATTCTAACATTTTCAAGTTCTAAACACTACATCTACAATCATACATTAACTAAATTTCATATATTTACACCTATCAAAACTTCTTAACATTCTGAACATTTCCTAACGTTCATTCATATATTTACACCTATTAAAACTACCTAACATTCATTCATATATTTGCACCTATCAAAACATTCTCTCCTAACATTCCCCCATTCCTCCATTCACTCCTAACATGACATTCCCCATATATTCATTCTTAACAGTAACATTCCCCTATATTCATTGTTACATTCATATATTTGCACCTATCAAAACTTCCTAACATTCCTAACCTTTCTTAAGATCCATTCATATATTTGTACCTAACATTTCTTAACATTCATTTCAAACATTCATATTTACACCTATCAAAACTTTTTAACATTCCTAACATTCCTAACATTAACATTTCCATATTCATTCTGACTATATTCATTCTTAACATTAGATTGCACTTATCAAAACATTCATTCCTAACGTTCCCCTATTTCCACATTCACTCCTAACAATGCATCTATCAAAACTTCCTAACATTCCTATTATTCCTAACATTAACATTTCCATATTCATTCCTCGTATATTCATTATTAACATTAGATTGCACTTATCAAAGCATTCACTCCTAACATTCCCCTATTTCCACATTTTCTCCCAACATTGCACCTATCAAAACATTCACTCCTAACATTCCCACATTCACTCATAACATTTTCCCATTCCCACATTCACCCCTAACATTGCACCTATCAAAACTTCCTAACATTTCTAACATTAACATTTCCATATCTATTCCCCATATATTCATTCTTAACATTAGATTGCACTTATCAAAGCATTCACTCCTAACATTCCCCTATTTCCACATTCTCTCCTAATATTACACCTATCAAAACATTCACTCATAATATTGCACCTATCAAAAAATTCACTCATAACATTCCCCCATTCCTACATTCACCCCTAACATTGCACCTACCAAAACTTCTAACATTCCTAAAACTTCCTAACATTCAATCCTAATATTCCCCTATTTCCACATTCACTCCTAACATTGCACCTATCAAAACATTCACTTATAATATTGCACCTATCAAAACATTCACTCATAACATTCCCCCATTCCTACATTCACCCCTAACATCGTACCTATCAAAACTTCCTAACATTCCTAACATTAACATTTCCATATCCATTCCCCATATATTCATTCTTAATATTAGATTGCACTTAATAAAGCATTCACTCCTAACATTCCCCTATTTCCACATTCACTCTTAACATTGCACCTATCAAAACATTCACTCCTAATATTGCACCTATCAAAACATTCACTCATAACATTCCCCCATTCCCATATTCACCCCTAACATCGCACCTGTCAAAACTTCCTAACATTTCTAACATTAACATTTCCATATCCATTCACCATACATTCATTCTTAACATTAGATTGCACTTATCAAAGCATTCACTCCTAACATTCCCCTATTTCTACATTCACTCCTAACATTGCACCTATCAAAACATTCACTCCTAACATTCCCACATTCACTCCTAACATTGCACCTATCAAAACATTCACTCATAATATTGCACCTATCAAAACATCCACTCCTAACATTAGATTGCACTTATAAAAACTTCATAACATATCTATCACTCTCAACTTCTCAACAAGAAACATTAATTTAATAAATTACATACATTCATATATTTGCACCTAGCAAAACTTCTTAACATTCATAACCTTTACATATACATGTATATAATCTCAAAAACAATATATAAGGTCAATGCACATTTATATAATCCAGAAAAAACAATCATGAACATGTGATATAAATGTACATGTATATAATCTAAAAAAAAATCGTGTACATGTGAGTTCAATGTACATGTATATAATCCAAAAATTATGTACATGTGAGTTCAAAGTACATGTATATAATCCAAAAATTAAGCTCCTCCATGTCCAAGTCAAGTACAACATATATATCTACATAAAAAAAACAATGTAAATAATTCTCTAAATAGAAGTCCACCACTATCCTCGACGAGGGTCTTCCCTTGGACTCGTTTCTCTTGGACTCATAACAATCTACAACATGTATAAAAATAGATTATGAATAACATAAATTATTTAAAGAACTTTAAACCAAAATCAAAACATTAAAACATTAAACTAATATATCGAAGAACAATTCAATTATCAACAAAATTACCTCCAATTCTCTACCATCCAACAGAGTCTTCTCTTTGCCTCTAAAAGGTGGAGTAGACCCAAGATACAACATATATAAAAACAATTTATAAATCTTACAAATTATTTAGACTATTTTAAACGATATAAAAAATAATAATATTAAACTTACAATTCCAACACTATCGTCCAATGGAGTCTTTCCTTTGCCTCGAAAAGATTGAAGAGACCCAAGCTTCAACATATATAAAAACAATTTACAAATGTCAAACATTATTTAAACTATTTAAACATATATATCAAAAAACAATTCAATTATGAATAAAATTACCTCGGTACCAATATCCACATCCATCAAAGAACCTATATCTTCACCTATAATTTCAATATGTTATCTTCCCTTAAAATTCAAATTTTGTTAATAAATAATTCATAGTAAAAACAAAAAATATTAAGCTTAGCAATTAACTTAAAAAACAAAATAA
>LPNX010283408.1:504366-539922 GCA_001517045.1 Pseudotsuga menziesii | reverse complement strand
ATGTGCGGCCAAATAATCATGCATTCAACCACAAACTTTTTCATATATTAACTATGCTGAAATAACAAAGTACTACAAACTTGTCGGTTACAAAATGGTCGGTCCAGACTTGTCCGTCCAGACTTGTCGGTCTACAGAGCTTTAGCTCGTCGATTAAATCACATGCACAGAAGCTTGAGCTTCGACTTCTCTTTCTCACCCTGAGTTCCTCTAGTGTCTATCTTCTGTTGTCTCTGTGTAAACTGATTTACAATTTGCTTCTTCTATTTATAGGCAATTTGAAAATTGCTACTACATGGGCCGACTAACTTGCCATTAAAGACTGTAATTACTATCTACCTAACAACTTAGCTTCTGAAATAAATTCGACTGGACTATGTTGCCTACTCGTGGACTTTTCCTTCTTGTCAGACTGACAAACAAGATCTCGACTTGTACAGACTCTGACAGAGTCGGCTGGAAGTCAACTACAGATCTGTGAGTAATTACATTTTTCCAACACTCCCCCTTAATTATAAGCAGATGGGGATTTTTAAAACAAAATTTACAAAATGTTTCAGAGCTTAGACATGCTCTGTTTATGACAGAGTTCACTGTGGTGAACTTGTCATTCCAAGATAACTACGCAGATACTGGAATGTGTCATTTGCCAATGGCTTTATGAATATGTCAGCCAGTTGGTCTCTAGACCTGCAAAATTCCAAACAAATTTCCTTGTCGTTCACCAACTCTCTTATAAAATGAAACCTTGTGTCGATGTGCTTGGTTCTCTTATGAAACACATGATTCTTTGATAATGCTATGGCTGAATTGTTGTCACGGAAGATTGTTGTCGGTTCTTGATGGTTCTGTGACAAGTCTTTTAAGACTCTTCTCATCCAGATAGCTTGACATGCAGCACTTGTTACTGCAACATACTCTGCTTCAGCTGAAGATAGAGTTACTATGGGCTGTTTCTTTGAAGCCCATGAAACAACACCTGTACCAAAATGAAATGTGTACCCAGATGTGCTTTTCCTGTCATATATGCTGCCTCCATTGTCACTATCAGTGTAACCAATGAGTTTAAAATTTTCTGAGGTTGAATACATAATACCAAGATCTTTTTTGCCGCTTACATACCTCAAGATTCTTTTACCTGCTTGCCAATGTGAGTCTTTTGGTGACTCCATGAACCTTGAGATCAGACTTACACCATACATAATGTCTGGTCTTGTTGCTGTCAAATACATAAGGCTGCCAACGAGCCTTTTGAACAGCGTAGGATCTACAGTGGATCCTTCATCATCCTTGCTCAATTTTAAATCTATTATCACTGGTGTTGGGGCTGTCTTATAGTTAGACATGTTAAACCTTTTTAAAACTTCACTTGCACACTTAGACTATGATATAAAGATACCACTTCGAGACTGCTAAACTTCAATGCCTAGAAAAAACTTCATAAGCCCCAGATCAGTCATTTCAAATTCACTTTCCATGACTGTTTTAAAATCTTCTATCCCATAATCACCAGTAAATATTAAATCATCTACATACAGGCAGATAATTAACATCTTACCTTGCTCATCGACTTTGGTGTACAAAGTCGGTTCACTTTCACTTCTGTGAAATCCATTTTTAATGAGATAGGAATCAATCTGACTGTACCAAGCTCTAGGAGCTTAGTTCAAACCATATAATTCCTTTTTCAGCCTGTACACTTTGTGCTCTTGACCTGGAACTTCATACCCTTGTGGCTGTTCCACATATACTTCCTCTTCTAGATAGCCATTTAAGAATGCCGACTTGACATCCATTTGATGAACTTGCCATTTGTTTTGTGCAGCAATGGCCAAAACTGTTCTGACTGTATCCATGCGTGCAACAGGTGCAAATGTTTCATTGAAGTCGATGCCACGTTGCTGTGTGAACCCTCTTGCTACCATTCTTGCTTTGTGCTTTTGCACATTTCCATCAACATCTTGCTTTGTCTTGTAAATCCATTTGACACTGATTACATCTTTGTCTTTTGGTACATCAACCAGTTCCCATGTCTGATTCTTCTCAATGCAACATTCTATTTCTTCATCCATGGCTTGTGCCCATACTTCTTCTTCAACAACTTCTTCAAATGTTAGTGGATCATATATAGGGGAAAATAATGCAAACAGATAAAATGAATTAGGTGTACCAGCTTCATATATCTCTCGCAGACTTCTTGTCTTCACCGGTTCTATCGATGTCAACCTCGATGAAATGCTTGATGGAGTCTGCTGTCCTCTTGGAGTACTTGTCGGTGTAGCTTGAGCTGCTACTTGTGTCAATGGTCCTTGTGCTAAACCATGTCTTGGTGTCATGGGAGTCGATGGTGCTCCGACCGGTTGAATTACATGTGGTATTTGAACCACTTCCTCTTCCATATCATCATTGTCAATGTTCGACACAATCTTGACATTTATGTCGACGGTTCCATCCCATGATTCATTCTCAACAAATTGAACATCTCGACTGATTATCACTTTCCTTGTGACAGGGTCATACAGCTTGTATGCTTTTGTGTCTTCTGAATAGCCGACAAAAATACATTTCTGTCCCTTCTTGTCTAGCTTCTTTCTCAGCTCATCTCGAATATGAACATATGCAACACAACCAAAAACTTTTAAATGGGAAACACTATGATTCATACCTATCCATGCTTCTTGGGGAACTTTGTTCTTCACACTCTTTGTCGGACATCTGTTCATAATGTAAATGGTAGTTGCGACTGCTTCACCCCAATACTCATTTGGCAAATTCTTGGCTGCCAACATGCTGCGTGCCATCTCCATGATGGTTCTGTTCTTTCTTTCGGCAATGCCGTTCTGCTGAGGTGTATACCGTGCAGTGAATTGTTTCTGTATGCCTTGGGTCTTGCAAAAATTCAGAAATTCATTTGAAACATATTCACCTCCTCTGTCGGTCCTTAAGATCTTGATGCGGTGACCACTCTGATTCTCCACGAGTGCCTTGAACTGCTGAAAATAACCAAATGCATCAGATTTGTGTTTCAAGAAATATACCCATGTCTTTCTTGAGTAGTCATCAATAAAGGTTAGAAAATACTTGCATCCACCAATGGATGATGTCTGCATTGGACCACAAATGTCAGAGTGCACAATTTCAAGTGGTGTGCGTTCTCTATAGGACTTTCTAACTGGAAATGTCTCTCTGTGCTACTTGCCAAAAATGCAGCCTTCACAAACAAACCCTCTATGGTGTGTCGATCAGTGGTAATCCCTTCACCATATTCTTTGTATGCAGTAGCTTCATCCCACCAAAATTCAGATGTCCAAATCTGAAATGCCACAACCAAGATTCATCCTGAACTTCTGTCTGAAATGCAGCTTGCAAATTAGCGCTGCAATTTTCTCTCTTATCGAGGAGCTCGACTGTTTCTTCACTTTCTGCCTTGAATGCAGCTCCTGTCTTTGTCTTCCCTTTTATGTCGGGAACTATCCTCAATGGAAACAAGCGGTTGCTTGTCATTGGCACTTTTGCTATCAGCTGGTCGCTTGGACGCTTGTCTTTGATCACATAGTGTTCATCTTCCATGTAGACTCTGTAGCCTTTTTGTAACAACTGTCCAATGCTTAACAGATTATGTTTCAGACATTCGACATGATAGATATCAAGGATATACTTACTCTCCCCTTGTTTGGTTAGAATATCAATAGTGCCTTTTCCTAAGACGGTAACTTGGACATTGTTTCCAAGTGTAACATCAGTTTTAACTGAAGTGTCTAGACTGGAAAATAGATTTAAATTACCAGTCATATGGTTGCTGCATCCTGAGTCTAGGTACCATATGTCATGTGGACTTTCTTGAACAACATTGCATTCAAGTGGAGATGTCGATGCCATTAACATTGCACTTGTCGGAGTGCTGGTGTTGGTCAACTGACTTGGGCTTTGTCTTCCTTGGCATATTGCTTCTTCCTGCATTCATATGCATAATGACCAAACTTCTTACAGTAATGACATTGAATTTTTGATTTATCAAACCTCTGGCCACTTGGCTGACTTGGATTCTGGTTATCTCCTCTGCCACCAACTTTTGCAGGACTTCTGCCTCGTCCTCCTCTTGAAGAACTTCTTCCTCTGCCTCTGAGGTTGTTTCTCCCCCTACCTCTGCCACGGCTTATGGATGACTGTGCTGCAAATGCACCTTCCAATGATGTCTGTGATCTACTAATTCTGTGTTCATGATTGATGAGTGAAGCTTGCAGCTCATCAATGCTAAATGTTGACATGTCTGTGTGTTCCTCTAAGGTCACAACCAAATTTTCAAATCTTGCGGGAAGACTTCTGAGAATTTTTTCAACAACCCTTTGGTCTGATATGGGTTCTCCATGAGATTTCAGTTGGTTTATCAACCCAACAACTCTGGTGTAAAATGTGTCTACATTCTCTGAATCTTTCATGCACAAAGATTCAAAATATTTTCTTAGAATCTGCAGCTTGGATGTCTTTACCTTAGTCAAACCTTGATAGGCAGTCTCCAATGTATCCCATGCTTCCTTGGCATTAGTCGATGCTGCTATTCTTGGGAGTATGCTCTCATGCATAGCTTGATGTATGAAAAACAGAGCTTTTCCATTTTTCTTCCTATGTTCTCTTAAGACATCTTTCTCAGCCTGTGTGAGATTGTTATATGCTGCCATGTCTGCTGGTTCTGCATAACCATGTTGGACTATCTCCCAGACATCTTGACCTCTGAATAAAGCCCTTATTGTTAAACACCAATATTCGTAATTCTTTCCTGTAAAACTTGGAGGTTGCAATGAACCAGAAGTGGAAGCCATTTTTAATTTTTTTAATTAACTTTCCTTAGAAAATTAATTTCCACTTTTAAGACAAGATTTCTTTCCTAAAATCTTGGGCTGATATAAACCTTGCTATATAACCAAGCTCTAATATAATACCAAGCTCTGATACCAGATAGCCAAAACCGAGCCGACTAAACTTGGGTTTAGGGCTCAGTCGATATTCAAATTTTCACTTTTACTTTTCACGCCGACCACTTTTACTTTTTCACCAGTCGGGTGAAACTTGTCTATGTCTGACTAGACAAGTTTATAAATTTTAGTGGTTCTACACTCGACCAAAATTACTCCGACTTACTTGTCCAACCGGTTTTTACCTCGACCACTTTTTTACTCCGACCAAGTCGGCTCTCCGACCAAGTCGGACCTTCGACCAAGTCGGACCTTCGACTAAGTCGGCTACTTCAGTCGGCTGAATTACCGACCACTCAAGTCGGCTCACTTTGGTCGAAATTTGCAAAATATGTTTCTTAGTCTAAAGACTTAAGAAATTATCAATGCTTTTCACCTGTGAGTAAGATGGAGTAAAATAAACACATTTACAAACCCAAATACCTTATGAGAAACATATGCCCAAATATGTAGGAAGACTTGAGTCGACCAATGTACCGTACATGGAACTTTCACGTGGTGAGATTTTTATGGGTTCTTGTTCTTTTACTTATCAGTAATTGTAAAAGAATTTTACAGAAGTAAATTTGGAAATATGTGCGGCCAAATAATCATGCATTCAACCACAAACTTTTTCATATATTAAGTATGTTGAAATAACAAAGTACTACAAACTTGTCGGTTACAAAATGGTCGGTCCAGACTTGTCCGTCCAGACTCGTCGGTCTACAGAGCTTCAGCTTGTCGATTAAATCACATGCACAGAAGCTTGAGCTTCGACTTCTCTTTCTGACCTTGAGTTCCTCTAGTGTCTATCTTCTGTTGTCTCTGTGTAAACTGATTTACAATTTGCTTCTTCTATTTATAGGAAATTTGAAAATTGGTACTACATGGGCCGACTGACTTGCCATTAAAGACTGTAATTACTATCTACCTAACAACTTAGCTTCTGAAATAAATTTGACTTAACTATGTTGCCTACTCGTGGACTTTTCCTTCTTGTCAAACTGACAGACAAGATCTCGACTTTTACAGACTCTGACAGAGTCGGCTGGAAGTCAAGTACAGATCTGCGAGTAATTACATTTTTCCAACTATCAAATATTTCAAAACATTTTAAAATACTTCAAAATATTTTAAGAGAACATGTATCCACAGGACAAACAATTTTTCAAAATAATTGTAGGTAATTAGGAATGGTAATGCCTGTATATTGTATAATGTAATGTTTGTGAGTATTATTTATTAGTTTGTGTTATTTCATTTTAGGTAATTTTGTTAGATTTTTTAAAGATATGAATAACAAATATTTCATAGTGCTTAATTTGTGATCTATTTATTTTCATTTTTACAAGTCAACCTTTTACATGTATATATAACTATATATATCTAATTAAATTAATAAAATTTATATTTTGAAATTTTAATGTCTAATACCATTTATGATTTCCTTGGAACGATAAAGAATGGGATAAAGGTAGTACTGTTTAAATTAATTGTTATTCAAAATTAGTAAAAAAATAAAAATAAAAACCTTTGTAATGACTTAATGGTGAAAACAATAAAATTAATACTCAAAACAATATTCACTTAGCCTATCGATATTCACCAACTTGTGTGATAATTATAGTTACTATTATAATTGAGCATCAATCAATAACTTTTAAGTACAAGATATTTATTATTGGACAGCTCTATCAATTATATCCCATAAGTAAACTACACACCAAGAAGTTAAACTCCACAGCAAAAAGTAACGGTAAAGCAGTAGATAGTAAGCGAGACATTGTTGCACGAAGTACATCCAATAGAGGTTTAATGGCGTGCCGCATCTCTAGAAATCCACAGGCTTTAGAGTCGCATTAAGATAGTCATTATTTAACAGTTACATCAGTTAAAGTCAACAATATGAATTTACGGCGAAGAGGCAAATAGGAATGGAGTTGGGTCCGCACGGATCAAATTTGAAGGGTAGGGTTCCATTTCACTTTGAAGGGTTGTGAGAGATTGAACCTTTGTAAAAATAAATAAATCATTCTTTTTATATGTACAACAAAATTTTATTATTTATTAAAAATATTGTATAGAAAAAAAATGATAATAAGAAGAAATTCCGAATGCTTCATCATTTACATGGAATTAGTGAGGTAAACCATGTACCATCTCGGTCCGTGGAGCATATAGTTTATTGAACTTAGATAAGAGACAATTCTCTAGGGCTGGTGAAATACTCAGTTGTTAGGTCGTTGATAAAATAAGGCATTGGAATTTGGAAGGACCTTTGAATGGAGGATTGATTCAGCTTGATGATGGTTCTATTGGTCCAGTGTGATTGGGCCTACCTAAAAGAAAAACCCTAGAATGTAATAACTAATGCTTTTAGGGAGAAACTTTTTTATTTACCCTAAATTCAACAGTTATTTTTAGAATTGAATCATGTCCTCCCTGCATGCTCAAATCAAAGTGATCAAACAAAGGCCCCAATTTTAGGTGGATTATGGATAGTCCCTCCAATGTATATCGAGTTTATACCCCAATTCGAAGTGATCAAACAAAATCCCCAATTTTAGGTAGATTATGGATAGTCTCTCCAATCTATATCGAGTTTATCAGCCCTATCGAAAAGGTCAAGTATCTATTAGTCCACTATAAGGAAGAACTTTAAATTCTCCAACAAATATCACTACAAGTTGGGTGTCTAGTTTCTACCAAAGTCATCAAGGAAGACGAATCATAAACACACGTTTGGGAGGTTTACGACAATGAGAATGTTGAAATCATGTTCTTCGCTAGATCATTGCACTCCGAGTCCCTCATTCATGAACGTCCGTCAAGGGGTTCCCTTGTTTAGATATATTGATAGACAATTTGTACTTCTTGTTTCCATTATTAGAAGGCTGATAGGAAAACGAAGGGGTCAGAGTCTACAACATCTACAGTCTTGGTTGTTAAATATTTTATCCTTTCAACTATTGGATTTCATTAAGGAAATTGGAATAATTCAAAAACTTGTATTTAAATATTGTTTTTTCTTTCAACCTAATGTTTACAATTCACGGCAGATAAATAGCATTGACAGATTTGTAACTCAAATACAAGTCTCTTTCTTCTTGCTCCTCCGCCCAAACGAAATTGTGGTCCTAGACTATGAAAAGTATACATTATTTTGGTTTTGATTTCATTTAAATACTGGGTTTTTTAAGGTTACATCTATTGAGTATTCAAGACTTAGTCTGGTGAAAACGCAATCGCATAATACATTACAAATTTCAAACAACATTTTGGATGGAGAAATTTTAAACCCTTATATTTATAGAACGAGAAGGAACTCCAAGAAGAAACACATCTAACTTTTATCCACATATAAAATGTTACACAAGTGTAAAATGCTATACATACGTGTAAATTCATGACAACCAAGTCGACAGCTTAGCTCCGCATAATCTTCTGGAGGAAATAGAAATTAGGGAGACACTGAAGCATATAATTGGAGAGTTGAGAGTGTAAGTCCCGACCTTCGACTGTCCTATACTCGTAAACCCAAAATAATGTTCTTTTTCAGAGACTTCACCAGTCTCTTTAAGTTCGGGGAAGCTCAATCTAGCCTACCCAACGTTCTACCTTTGCTTCTCTTGCTCCTACCTGTGAAAAAGGTGGAACCTTTGAGTTTCCCACCGTAGAAGACAACAAGGAATTAGAGTGTGCAATCGTTTCCTTCTATAGAAAGAAGATTGGAAGCCACGCCATCTCAATTCCACAATATCTCGACGCTCTTGAGTTGGTTTAGCTTACCCGAGGTAGGCAAATGCATGTATGTGTATTTGACATGATTACAAAAAAAATCATTTTATAATTGCTTCTACATAATATAGATATATTTGTGCAGGTGAGGTAAAACTGGGTATTGTTTTCTCGAGGTTTCCAAAGACTTTCAGAGATCATTCTTCATTATGAGGGCGCTCAGGGCGTAGATCACAGAGCCCACATGAGGAAGAAGAAGAAGAAGAAGAAGAGAACTCAAGTCAAAAGGTGAGGTGAGTGAGGAGGGGAGACATAATAGCGATATTTGCATGAGAAACCCACTGGTGCTATAATGATGGGAACAAGCCTCTCTAAATCATAGCCATTGTAGACATAGGAAACCTTGATAAACAGCTCGGGCGCAAGAGTTGCCGTGTAAGCATCCCGACAAATTAACTAATGATAATATTCGATTAGGTATATGAAAAATTCTTTCGTTTCTTTTAGAGATGACTATATGCATATTGTACATCTATTCTCTATGGTTGGCCCTCCATTCCACTTGCCTTTGTCTCTACTGCCTAATCCCCTTCCTTCGATGAGATAGGTAGACTAAGCGGCCTAGGTGGACCATGGGAGACTGGGAGCGTTGATTCAAATGATTATGACCCCAGTAAATAAATAGAAATTGGAATAAATCCTAGAATCTTGGACTAATTAGTATAGGATCGATGGGCACAAACAAAGGGCGGAGTGCTACTAGCCTGCTACCAAAGATCCGCCGTCCCACTCTTGTGGTGGTCATAATAGAAATGCCTAGCACTAGGTGAAACCTTGGTCTGGTAACTTACATACCCATTGGACCAGGTTAGGTTTAAATCTAGCAAAGATGCTCAATGCATTGTAAATTGCAACTTGTAAGTTGTAACCCAAAAAACAACACCATTAGTTTTTCCTTACAGAGCCTTGACACTGGAGGGTTATCAAATCAATTCACCATCCATAGATATGACTCATATGAGTATTTAATTTCACATCATATACTTAAATACTCAAGTGACTTGTAAGTTGTGAGATCACCTGACTCAGTGAACAATAAGATGACAGATGGAAAATTGAGTTGGTAGGTGGCATCATCTCATACCAAGATTTAATGAAGTTGGTGAATCAGTAATGCATGCTAATGCCATTAAATGCTTTGAAAGTGAGCATCAAATAGTGAGTCACAATCTTGACTTACCGACTTGAAACTAGGCAGCCTAGTGGCCCACCGTGGTCCTTGTCCATTGGGACTTAGATCCTCATCATTGGGACTTAGATCCTCATCCATGATCCGACTATTCAAGGACACTTGGGAAAACTCTAACTCTCGACTCTCCCATAGTCCACTAAATCCCTTGATAGCCAAATTTTGTAGCTCCCATTTTGTTGCAAATTTAAGGAGGCTTACTAAATTTCATTATTGAAGTGCTAAAAGTGAAACTAAATTTTTTTTGCATGGTAAAAATCCTTATGGCCTTCTATGACGTTTAAAATGGCCCTTGAAGGGCTTTGAAGGCTTCAAATTTGAAGCCTTGTTGGGGTAAGAGCTCTTGACCATTTGTACCCGAAATTCTGTGAGTTTTTAATCAAAATTGGCGGAAATGGTTCAAATGGTAGTTTTTAGTGATTGGAATTGTATAATCTGGGTGCCCCAGGAGTAATGGAGGGTACTGAATCCATTTCTGCAATAAAAATAAGATTTCAACACTGAAAATCTCATTTTCAATAGCAAATCATGTTGCTGGATTCAGGCCAAACTTACCGTAAAAAATGCAAATGGTTTAGAGTTTAAGCAACTCCATGGAGTTGTATAACTAGAGGACTTTTTCACATCCGGATTCCGGGTGATCGGATTTTGCTCAATCTAGCTGACACCCCGTGTGTGTTCCTACTCCGTCCCCGTTAACAACACAATACCGTCCACCTCTCCGCGGGACCTACAGTTCTCCACTGCGCCGCGCCTTCAACTCCATGCTATCTACCGGGAGATTTAGGTCTGCCTCCTGGTAGTCTCTTGGTATTCATTCTTGAGGCCCAATACATAACATGTTATTCTATTGTAACCTGTTATGAGAAGACTTATAGGAATTCAAGATCCAATCGTCATTAAATGCTCGGGCAATATGCTAAATATTGTTGGCTAAAATCAGTCCTTACTGTATGTACTAGCTTCTGCAAAGAATTAGTGCCACAAGCAATATTGAGCATGTTGCAGAGCATTTAATACCATCACAGGCTTGATTATCGTTAGATCTTGAGTAGTTCAAAATCCAACTTTATAAAAGATTCTACAACCACATTAGAACATAATAAATATTGTTTTCTCTCACTCTTTACTCTTTTTGTAGCAGGTAGTACATGCATTAAAGCTCTATTTAGAGGATGCAAATCTGCACTGTGATTACAGTCATACGAAACTGGGATAATAAAAAGCGGCTACATAAAGCCAACTTGAAGCTAATCTAATATGCAGCGGGATATGCAATTCCACGGCATGGAGTAAGAAACGCAACAAAGATCACACTGCAAACAGAGCCAATTGCGATCGGAAGGCTAATTACCAACTGCTTCTGGGCTTCTCGGACATCCGCATAGTAACAGTTCACTACGTTGGGATCCATTTGGGCGACGGAGGCAAACACCAAAACCGATAACTCTGCGTGCACGAAATCAAGAAGCGTGAGCTTGTAAGAAAAAAATCCACCGTCTTATTGACCTTTGTGTTGATCGTCGACAGCAGGCTACTGGTGGCCATACGTTAGTATATTGTTCCGTCCTCTGTCTTGTAGCTGCTGATAAACGAATCAATGAAGCAAGAAATCCCGCAGAAGCTCAACAGAAAGCCTGTGATTATTTGTTGGCGCTGTAGCAGTGGCCTCCGTTGGAAAAAAATGGGAGACAAAATTTTGAAAGCAAGAACAGTGGTAGTTGGAAGCAGTTTGACGAGATTAACTGCGCTCTCAAAAGTCTTGTGCACTGCATTCTGTGTCATAGTTTTTTGGGGTACCTCGTCTGCCAATAACGGATTTGCTAGTCTTGCTGATCGTCAAATCTTCCAGGCATTGCTTAAACGACTTAATTATTACCTTTCTGTATCAGTATGTCTCTGTAGGTATTGACGTCAAGATAATTCTTTAACTCTTCCGATTTCTTCATTGCCAATTCCTTTCTGTGAATTTATGGATTCATTGCTGTCCAGCAGAGCGAGTTTTTAGCGTGCTAGAGATTCAATAGTCCAAAATTACGACATTAAGATTGGAGTTATTCCGTGTGGGACTAAGATATTGGAAATTAGGGTAATTCATGTTCAAGCAAACTGATATCCGAGGGAACCGGCCAATATTGAAGCAAAAGAAACTCAAATTTGCTATATAAATCGTGGTTCGTTGTGAAAGATACTTGTATCACAAGGAATCTTTTTCTTTTTCAGTGTGGTATACTGTACGCAAAAGAGTCGTGGATATACCCGTTAGAGTGACAGCGACATAGTGTGGTATACTGTACGCAAAAGAGGGTGGATATACCCGTTAGAGTGACAGCGACATAGTGTGGTATACTATACGCAAAAGAAGTGTGGTGGGTGAGATAGCTGCAACCTGGTCCTCATAGGACTACGGGGCCGCCGGTATAGGCTCATGCATGGGCGGCTGGGATTGGTTCCCCAGATAGTCCAGTTCCGACAGCCGCTTGAGCTCCAAATACATCCGGGCAACGAAGAACGGCAATTAGTATAGTGTTATACCCATTGAAACTGACATAAGTAACAGCATAACCCTACTTACCGCGCCCTATGAAGAACTATGAACAATCTTTCCGAACTTTCAATAGCCTGCCTCTATTAAAGGAAATATATGGATATAATGTAACACTTTTGCATCTAAAATTTTGTGAGTTTTTTTTGGCCAAAGTAATGAAATTGTGCAAAGGGTAGTTTTTGGTGATTTGATGCATAGAAGGTTAAGAATCTATTTCTGCAATAAAAATTGCAATTTTATCGTTGAAAATCTCATTTTCAACAACAAATAATGTTGCTAGATTTAACCAAATTTAGCTAAAAAAAAGTGCAAATAGTCTAGAGATTAACCAACTCCATATATATATATGGCTTGGGAAAAGAAAAACTATAACTTCATTTGAGACAGCAGACCATGAAAGCAAAGGGCAATGCTGCCCTATAAACTGTGAGGAGTAAAAGCGTGAAAATTGCAATGTTTGTGGTTTCATAACTGGCTTCCAGTAATTTTAACAAAATTTGTTGGAATATGTGAAACGAAACCAACACGCTCACGTGACAGCATCTTCTTGTGTAAATATTACGTATTTCGACCATTTGTTTTTTACTCTTTAGTGTCTACTTCGGATTCCAATACATCATAGCCAATAACAATCCTCTTGGTCCACTTATCTCCCCTACTGCAAGGAAGTTATATGATCCATATAAGTTTTATGGATCATAATTAGAAGTTTCATTCATTTATATTATTTTAGAAGCTTTATTTATTGTTTATATATGGATAAGAATGAAGATAAGTGTATTCTTCAAATTGATTTTATGAGATCATTTAAAATTCATAATTAACAATTATAAAAAACCAAAAAATAACTTATATAATAAATGAATTTTGTAGCACGTGAAAAAAAAATACCTAATAATATATAGTCTACCTAGCACACTGAAACTCCATCTAAGAGCTAGAAATCAATCTAATATCCACTTATATTAACTTTAATAACTTTATATTACCTTTTATTAAAACAATTAAAACAATACAAATTTCAACCACATTCTTAAACCCAATAAATAAAAAAACAAAAAAAACTCATAGATAAAAAACAATCTTCTAAACCCTTTTAAACTTAGACTTAGACTATTCAAATTTAGAACAAAAGAACTTATTCGTTCTGGGTCTTGATGTAGCGAAAACTGACGCGGATTCTCAATTATGTCACTTGTTTTTGGCATTTGGTGGCAAAGCTGGTCTATGCATCAAATTGTGAAATCGAGCATTTAACATTATCTCTACCACCTCATTTTAGGTAAGAATGCTTAACCTTCCACCATAATTTAAGGGTTTTTATTTACATACTTAGTATTAAAAGATTCACCATAATTTAAAGTTATTTATTTATTATTTGTACTTAAATTTTAATTAGTAAAATTTTGTTGAAACTAATGATTTTAGAGATTAGTAAGACAGGTTTGAATATGTTTTTTAGTCGTGATGAGAAAGATCATAATCATTCTTCTCAACTACCCAAAATAAAATAAAAATAAAATAAAAATAATTTTTTTAAATCATTAATTAATATAAATTATATAATTAATAACATTCATGTCAACTACTTAAGATACCTATATATTTTAAATCATTAATTAATTATATCATAAGCTACATCTAATGAACAAATGTAAATTTTAAATATGAATGAAATAAATAATATATTAATATAAAAATAAAATATAAATTATTTTTTAAAATTATTAATTAATATAAATTATATAATTAATAACCTAATCTATTTTAATGATTTTTAAATAAAAATAATAATAGAAATCACAATCTCCATGTGTAAATAGCACCATCTAATTATCCTCTACACTAGTTATAGATATCCAAACTTAGTTTAGGGCATAAAAGAAAACGAAAACTCTCATGGGACAATGACATTGGAGGTCCAAGGCAACCATTCTAGATTTGAATTATGTAAATATAAAGTTTTAAGAGGCGATTCTTATCCTAGTTCAAAATTTTAGACATGTGATCTCTTTTTACTCGAGTTTCAAGTAAGTTTAACTTTCAAGATTAGCAATCCCTCACATTCACTACTTCTTATAGAGTTTTTGTTATCTATTCTATATCATTTTTTTTTGTTTCTTTTATATTAACTTTCTTATTCTCAAACGTGGCAATTCTTTTGTAATCTCCATCTTCTTCATCCTTGAGAAGAGGAGGATCATATGCCTCCCATACTTTAGGTTTAAATATGGTTTGAAAAATTGCTCATCTTTCTTTTTAGCTCGAGTTTTTGCTTATAGACATGCTTTCCTTTAGAAGAGTTTATCATATGTCTACGATATTTTAGGTTTGAAAAAATGCTCACCATTCCTTTTAGTTTGAAAAATTGCTTGTTTTTCTTTTTAGGTTATGGACATGTTTTCTTTTAGAAGAGGAGGATCATATGTCTACGATATTTTAGGTTTGAAAAAAATGTTTACCATTCATTTTATTTGAAAAATTGCTCATCTTTCTTTTTGGCTCAATTTTTTTGCTTATGGACATGCTTTCGTTTAGAAGAGGAAGATCATATGTCTACGATATTTTAGGTTTGAAAAATGCTCACCATTCTTTTTAGTTTGAAAAATTGGTCATCTTTCTTTTTAGCTTGAGTTTTTGCTTATGGATATGCTTTCCTTTAGAAGAGGAGGATCATATGTCTACGATAATTTAGGTTTGAAAAAATGCTCACCATTCTTTTTAGCTTCAGCTTTTGCTTGTGTAGATGTTTCTTAAAAATGATTAATTTGATGACAATATCAACACCTTAAAATAATGTTTTCATAATTCAATCAAGATCTATTTAAAATTTTCATGTTTCGACAACATTCTCTATAGAATATTTTTACTAAGGTACACACAAATATGAACACATGTAAATGATCCTTTCTAGGTCCTATTGTGATCATACTTTAAAAATCTACCCAATGTGTTTCCAATATTTCTAGACACTAGAGGGTGCCAAAATTGAAGACACATCTTCATGTTCTCATCAATAATAAAATTTGAAGGGATGTGGGCTGGTGCAAGCTAATGCTAGTCACTTATGATGCGTTCGTTGCAATGGACTATTGGAAAAACAAAAATCTGAATGTCAAAAAGCAATATTAGAGGTACCTACACAACTTTTTGAATATGGTGTAAGAATATGAAACATAGACAATTGGATTACCTTCCAGAATATATAACTTTTATTTATGGAAACTAAGCATAAATCCCAAAAAACGAGGTTCTTCGAAGGTTGGCATGTTATATTTTTCCCAAAAAATAATGAATATGTTTGTGTTGGTCCACTCGTTTGGTATGCAAATGGTTGAATTTTGTGAAAAAAATTATTTAGAGTTGTAGATAATTGGTGTGTCTAGTGCAACATTATTTTTCCATATTTATTTATGTTATATTTTTTATTTTTCAAATTAAGGAAGTTGGTCACACCCTAAAATGACAAGGTCGAGCGTTGGTCCACCACATCTGGGTCTTAACATAGTCAATGAACGATATTTTTTTTAGGATGTAGGTCTTTGTGTCTTCTTGTGCAGGTTCTTTTCTATTTTCTAAATAGGTGAGCCAGTAAAAAGTTATAACCAAAGCAAATAGCTTTCCTTCTGTGTTAGATTGATGTTAGTCCATTTAAAATTGAATAAAAAAATAGAAATATATAATAGATTTAAATAAAAATTACACATTCAGAATCTACAAACAGAGTTACACAAGTGTGTGAATTTTCATTAACAATGGACAAGCGTGGCATATGGAAAATTATGCATGAAATAAGAGAAGTGGTACAAAACAAGTTTTTATGTCATAAGACAGTTCAAACCACTTGGTTGGGAAACCTGAACCTAAAACCAAAGCATGCAAGTCATCCACCACGCTGGTTGGAAAAAAGGTGCCACCAAAATTCTAAATTTAAATCATGCATGTGCATAGTTTAAAACATAATGCACACAAACTGGAAGCACAATCACGCTACTTTGTGCGCATGCACTAAAAGCACGATCGCACTACTTTGTGTGCATGTGTTAATGACGCATGCATGCATTTGTTAAATAAACACTTTGTTTTGATTTTATTTTCAATCATTTGCAATGGAATGATGATGATGAATAATGAGGAGGAGGAGGAGGAGGAGGATGACAATGATGATTAAATGAAGATGATGACTATGATGATGATGATGATGATGAACAATGGTGGTGATGATGATGATAATGAGGATGAGGATCACGATGACTATGAGTGTGATGATGATGATTATGATGACGATGATTATGTTGATGATGATGATGATTACGATGATGAGGATGATGATGTTTTTGACGGCGATGATGATGATGATGAGGATGATGATCACGATGACTATTACTATGATGCCAGTGATTATGATGATGATGATTGCGATGATGAGGATGATGATGTTGATGACGAAGATGATGACGATGATGATGATGATGACTATGAGGATGACTATGATGATGAACAATGATGGTGATGATGATGAAGATGATGATGAGGATGATGACGATGCCGACGATGATGAGGAACAATGATGATGATGATGGTGGTGATGATTGTGATGATGATGATAAGGATGATTTGAATGACGATGATGAGGATGATGACTATGATGATGATGATGACAATGATGATGATGATGATGAGGAGGAGGAGGAGGAGGACGATGAAGATGATGATGATGATGACGACGATGAGGAACAATGATGATAATGATGATGATAGGTTTAGTTGAAACTTTGCTTTGATTTTATTTCCAAGCATTTGTAATCGAATGATGATGATGAACAATGATGATGATGAGGAGGATGATGACAATGATGATAATGAGGATGATGACTATGATGATGATGATGAATATGATCATGATGATGATGACAACGAGGACGATGATGATGATGAGGAACAATGATGGTTGTGATGATGATGATGAGGATGAGGATAATGATGATGATGATGATGAACAATGTTGGTGACGATGATGATGAGGAGGATGATGACAATGATGATGATGAGGATGATGACTATGATGATGAGGATGATGAGGATGATGATGATGATGATGATGATGATGACAATGATGGTGATGATGGTGATGATGATGATGATGATGATGATGATGATGATAGGTTTAGTTGAAACTTTGATTTTATTTTATTTTCAAGCATTTGCAATGGAATGATGATGATGAACAATGATAATGAGGAGGAGGAGGAGGATGACTATGCTGATGATGAGGATGATGACTATGATGATGATGATGAGGATGATGATGATGATGATGATGATGAACAATGAAGGTGATGATGATGACGATGATGAGGACAAGGATGATGAGGATGATGATGATGATGATGATGATTTCCACATGCCCCAATTTTTAAAAATAGTTAAATGTTATTTGAGGAACATTGTGTTATATTTTATGCTAAGTTTGTAATTGATGACCAAGTGGGGTCAAGAATAATTAATGTAATTCAGAATATTTTATTTATAAATAAATAAATGATGAGACAACAACTTAGGGAAGCTGTTAAAAGAGTGTTTACTGGTCACTTAGTGGAGGAGACTAGGTGGAGAGTACAGTGACAAGTGGCAGCATCCTCAAACTACTTTCAACTATTGCAGGTGGAAACTTCCCTATATTTGTGGTCAAGATTCCCCAAGAAATTGGAATTGGAGCAGGTGTCTCATTAAATGAAAACTAACCCAGAAGACCTAGGCATCTCTATAAAATTTCCCATTGAAGATAACTGAGGCTGCTCATTCTGAGAGGTGATCATTTAGGGTGAATGAATTTACTCATGAGAAATTTGATGGAGGGGATTACTGAAGTGAGTTTGAGGGGTTAACTGCTGAGACTGAACTTATTGCAGCTATTAGGCTGAAGTTCTTACTACCGTGAGCAGATTTGAATTATTGAGTTAATTGGACCGGTTAGGTGACAGAAGGTCTTAAGGTCATATTCTCCACCCAGTACTCTACCAGGAGGACCAGGAAAAATCTCAGGGGTCCTGAGGAAGCATTGTCTGAGCGTTCTCCAGGAGTTGGTTGGGAGGAACAACCTCCTTAAGTTGTTGTCGCCTTATCATTGACATGTTCTATTTGTCTTTATGTTATTATATTATGTACTGTCTTCAGTAAAATGTTTACTAGTTTTTCAACATAGGCATTTTAGTATTTAGTTAGGGTTTATGAAGAAAGGAGTAAATGTGTATTGTCAGACGTAGTAATTTGCATATTATGTTAGAAATATTAGTAAATATGCAAAATGAGAAATAAATAGTATTAAAATTCCATACTGTATTTTTCCACTCCCGGCTCAAGCACTACTCTAGTAAAACTAGGTGTTTAGGTAAATATGATGATTCTTTTACTTTGAATGAAAAATTTAACTACATTCTACTCTAGTTTTCTTATGATTTATTCTGTAAAGTAGTAAATACTATATGTAATAAATGTATTTACTTCAAATAAGAACTGAACATAGGTATGTAAAAACATTTAGTAATCATATTTCTTATAGAGCTATTCTAATACTAGTATTCTTTATAAAACACAATACTTACAGTTTAATAAATAAACATAGGTATAGTAAATAGGTTATCATCTAGGATTTAGGTTAAGATAATTTTCAAAAAAATCTTATAACATTTGATTTTCAGACATTATGCGTCCCTGATCTAATACAAAATTCTCTACAGTAACCTAAATACAACTACATAGGTTTTGAAAGATAAACATATCCTATTCTCAAGTATGCAGTAATTTACCCTAATCCTTCTTTTATGTGAATTAAAAACAAGCTGTAAAAATCATTAAGGGAAAATTAAATAAACAGAGCTAAGAAATTACCATATAAAAATTATGCTATTATCGAACTGTAGGGTATACTTAATTTAATTAACCTTTTTTTGAGCCAAAAAAAGAGTAAAATATTACTCTTAAATATAGTAAAATTTCTCAATAAACATTGCACTGGATTTTTTTATAAATACATGATAATAATTAAAATATTACATAAACAATTTATTAAAAACAAAATCAATTGAGAAGAAATGGCTTGCGGCCTTTAGAACTAAAGTTCGAGGCTCAAGCTTGTTAACAAAACTGAACTATGCAAAATATTATATATATATATATATATATATATATATATATATATATATCGAATAGTAACCATACTTTACTGACAGGTGAAAAAACCTGTTTCCTTTTCAAATCCTGACTGATTCATAGTCTTTTCTCACCTACTAGAATCCATAATAAAAACTAAAAATTAACTAGATAGAGGTTGACAGCCTCAAAGAGTTTAGAGTTGAGCTCTATTGCTTAAATAAAAAAATTACATTGTTCAGGCCGTAAGGCAGAAGCTCAATAAAAAAAACCAATTTCCATCACAGCTAGTAGAGCCTTCATTATCCCTGCACAAAGTGCCCTCTAAGGGTTTCTAAACTTTTACAGATAAACAAACAAGCTTTGAAATTTAAAGCTAACAGGTAACAAAGTCCGTTCCTTTTCAATTGCAAGAACCAACTTCCAACAACCACAACAATGTGTAGGATGAAACCCTCGTATGCAACTGGGGCTTACCATTTTTGTTTACTCAAATGAAACTGAAGGATAAGCTCGCTTTCACCTATAGATATGGAATCGGGAGAAAGGACCTGCAAGTTCCAAACCGTATCTTTACAAATCCGTTTTTTAAAATTTGTAAAACCCTTATAAGAAAACTTATCTAAAATCGATTTGAGGGTAATACTTTACCTACTATAGTTTTGAGTTGAAGCTGAGGAGATATGGCCACCCAAGGTCATATTGGCACCATGATGGACGACAAGAACACTTTGAGTTACCTCTACGAAGGACAAACAAGAAATTCGACTCAACCAAATGAATATTTACTCTTGACAGAAGCTCTGATTGTTCAGTTGTAGGCTCACGATAAGCTTAGCCCTCGAGCCATGAAGAAAAGCATGTATCCACACTTGCTGTAACTTTTTAAACCATTAAAAGGAATAAAACCACTAACGACATCTATCAACAGTCACGGTGTGGATTATGAAAGTAAAATGCCAAACTTAAAGGTGGCTACAGGTCTTCCATAGCTGCGAGGTCTCAACTCGGCCAACAAGAAGGAGAAACCCTTGGTCTGCAAAGCTTTTGCGTAGGGTTTGAGTTTTTAAGTCAACCCATGAGTGGATGAGACTATACCATGTGTCTCTCCAAATATTTTCTCCAACATGGGTAAGTTCTATAGTCAGCGTTGCAACAATAAGATTTTAAATCAACCTTTAATCATTAAAAACAATACTTTGTGTTATGATTGCCAATGATATATATTTTTTCATGGAGATTAGCAAATCATAGGTTTTAAACCATAACTTATGATATGAAGTACTATAGACTATTCCAAGTTTTATATAATTTCCATTTAATTCATTTGCTAAGACGTGGTATAAAAATAATGCAAAGACTGCTAATGAACTTGCATAAAGTCTTAGTCATAGCTAAAGGTGCATCCAATTTGAAATGGAAGATGCATATAAAAGAAAATAAGAGAACATCCTTAGTTAATGAGAGACCTAGGATAAGGTAAAATGATACACACCTTTGGATATTAAGTCGTAGGAGTTTAGAGTAACTCTTATTCAACAAAAGTAGGCTAGGATGGTGGTTTAGGAACTACTAAGTAGTTCTTGTTTAAGATTCATTTTATTGATGATCGAAAACTAAAATCCAATGTAGGCTCCAACTAAGAAAAATACGGAGTACCATAAATGCATCTTAGCTAAATTCCAGATCAAGTTTGCTTTCTACAAAAGTATTTGGTGCTCTTGAACTCAAACCAAACAGTAATTTGATTATTTCCTTGGCATAGTAACTAGGAAACATTTTATAACTATGCTGACGTAGCTTATTATACTTTTATTTTTGGGAGTCATAACGACATAAAAGAATTAAATTTACATCTTGAAGACAAGCAGCATAGTAAAGTTTTTCTAAAAACTAGCATCTTAATCATGCTAGGAAAGTAGCTTCTCGACGTGAATTTAAATAACACCCTACTGGATCTTATGCTTACCTGCTAAACATGTAAGGAACCAATCGTCCAATTGAGTTAGCGGAAAGCTAAGTAAGCCCCTATCTTAGACAAGAATTCTTACCTACTTGTCAAAAGTTAATCATCAGTATATCTAGCAGCAGCAAAATGCAAGTCCTTTTCTAACTATGATAGAATTAAAGCTATTAAGTCATTAATAGTACTAACACAGGTTTTTAAGATTACATCCATTAATTTATAGGTTCTTCTAAAGAAGAAATCCCATGTTCTTTTATAAACTGTTTCATTTTTCTGCTAACCATTAGCAGTTACTTAGCTACGACTTTAGACATTTTATGTCACTTAATTTTTTTTAAATTTTGACGAATTTTTGGGTTATTACAATGATGATTATGAGGATGAGGATGATGATGGCGACGATGATGATGATGGTGAGGACGATGACAATGATGATGATGAGGACTATGATCATGACTATGATGATGATGAGCATGAGGATGATGATGAAGATGATGATGACGATGACAATGATGGTGATGATGATGAGGACAAGGGTAATGATGACGCCGACGATGATGAGGAACAATGATGATGATGATGATGATGATGAGGATGATGAGGATGATGACTATGATTATGATGATGAGGATGATGATGACGATGATGACGATGATGATGATGATGAACAATGATGGTGATGATGATGATGAGGATGAGGATGAGGATGAGGATGAGGATGATGATGATGATGATGATGATGATGATGATGTTGATGAACAATGTTGGTGATGATGATGATGAGGATGATGACAATGGTGATGGCTATGATGATGTTGAGGATGATGATGATGATGATGATGATGATGAGGATGAGGATGATGATGATGACGATAATGATGAGGAACAATGATGATGATGATGATAGGTTTAGTTGAAACTTTTCTTTGATTTTATTTTCAAGCATTTGAAATGGAATGCCGAGGATGAACAATGATGATGATGATGATGAGGATGATGACTATGATGATGAGGATGATGATGATGATGAACAATGATGGTGATGATGATGATGATGATGAGGATGAGGACGACGACGACGACGATGATGATGATGATGATGATGATGATGGTGATGAGGATTATGAAAATGATGATGACCATGATGATGATGAGGATGATGATGGCGATGACGATGACAATGATGATGAACAATGATGGTGATGATGATGATGAGGATGAGGATGATGATGATGAGGATGAGGATGATGATGATGACAACGATGATGAGGAACAATGATGATGATGATCATAGGTTTAGTTGAAATTTTGCTTTAATTTTATTTTCAAGCATTTGCAATGGAATGATGAATGAGGGTGAACAATGATCATGATTAGGATGATGACTATTATGATGATGATGATGACGATGACGACGGCGATGATGATGATGATGGACAATGGTGATCATGAACAATGATGGTGATGATGATGATGATGATGACGATGATGAACAATGTTGGTGATGATGATGATGAGGATGATGAGGATGATGATTATGAGGATGATGACTACGATGATTATGATGAGGATGAGGATGATGATGATGATGACGATGACGATGACAATGATGATGAACAATGATGGTGATGATGATCATGATCATGATGAGGATGAGGATGATGCTGATGATGATAGGTTTAGACTATATTGCAGTGGTGATGATGATGATAGGTTTTAGACTATATTGTAAAAATAATCAAAATAATCATGAATACGAAGTCATTGTTGAAGAACGTTAGTCATTAAATGAAATAAACATTAGTGAGTAAATGCTCTAAATGTTAGGCAGAGGCGTGGGCGCATTTAATTTTGCATGCACATCAATGTGTGCATGCGGTGTTATACATCCGTGCACATGATTAAAGATGCATGCGCACACTTGTTAGTAGGTAAAAAAAATAGAGACCTAGATTCCCGTGATATCTACCAATTTTCATGGGTTTTCTTTTGTGCTCTTGAATTGTGCAATTTGGCTCACAATCCATCACCACTCTTTGATCTATTGGATATAATCTCACTCTTGGAATCTAACAAACATATTCAGTGGTCTTGGAAGTTATTGGAAAGATTCACACTACAAGTTTTCATTGCAAGAAGAGATCCTTTTGAATAGGTATGCTGAATTGTAAACAATTATTTTAATTCACAAGCTTTCAGATCATTTCATTGATTTATGTTTTATGATATGCCTACAACAATATCTCTCTCATAGACAAGATTTAATTTCACAAGAATAAATCCCAACATCACATCTAAACAAGTCTCATATTCTCCATACAAGATGAAGTATGCAATGTTAACTAATTTAGATTTGCACATGAATATATTTTGATTTCACACAATGATGGCATAGATGAAGTTATCTCTTGAGACTCTTCAATTAAAAAAAAACCTTTGAAGTAATCATGGGAGAGGGTCCATATTGAATAGTTCACCAAGTTTTGCATAATCTCTATACAAGATGAAGTATGCAATGTAGACCAATAATCATTTGAACATGAATATATTTTGATTTCCCAAAAGGATGGCATAGATGAGGTTCTCTATTGAGACTCTTCAATTTGTATAAAAAATTGGAAGAAATCATGGGGGAGGGTGCATATTGAATAGTTCACCAACTTGTCCATGCTCTCCTCTTCATGCTAGATTTATCATAACATACCTTTGAGATTGACAGGGATGCCTCTACCTCAATGATTTCTCCTTTTTTTGAGGGATTTGCAACCTCCTCATTTCACTCATCTTCTTTTGACTTCCAATACTTTTTGAATAGAAAGGAAGTCAGAATACTATAGCTATAATACCTGCAAACTTGACTACATTTACTTGACTCAAATAGAGTATAGAAATGGAAATTTGGTTCAAACATAAAGAGAAACCTTTAATCAATGTTTATGTATCAATGCCAATAATTAGCATACTAACATATATGTAATTTAGTTAATTATGTTGTATCGCGTCATGTATCTTGTATAATGGAACTAATACCTTATTTGTTTCTTCTTATGCAGCGGTAGACCTCATAGCTTTGATAAAGAAATGTTTGGATATGGGAAACTCACGTAACAGAGCAAGAAAAAATAGAAGGAATATGCCCATTGAAAAGGAAAACGAGGTAAGAGAAAAGGACAAGTTGACAATTGAGAGAGTGAGACATGGTCTAGACATTTCCACTGATACTGTGATCAATACTGACAGAGTTGATGACATAACAACCTCTACTTCAGAACCACGGGTGAAGCGGTTGCATCCAACAGACCTAACTCAAGTTCCAACAGCAACACAGTCTCCAACCAACAATCCATCAACGAGCAATGTTGAAGCCCTTGAAGACATAAGTGTATTGAGAGACACTGAGTATGAAGCGTTGGACCTAGGAACAATGATTAATTTGCAATCTCTCCAATAAGACCACAACCATGTCGAGCACACTTCCAATATGGCCCGACATGTGAATGAAGAACCACAACAAAGAAGCCCTGGGATCCGTAGCTCATGTCCACCTTCCCTACCTCAACTGTCTACCGCAAGAAAAAGGGCTCCTAGACGTATCCATGTGGATGAAAGTTGTCTGTCAGGTCTTGAAGGTAAGTTTCCCAAATGCACTATCAATTAGCAATGTAACAAATTAATGAAGGAATATTTTGAATCCAAAGGTGATACACGTAAATGTCAATTATTACTATGTTTGTTAAAGGCAAATTGTTTAGTTTTGTTAGGATAATTCTGGGCATAAATATGGTTATACGTTTAGAGGATAACAATCATATTTTTAGAAATCTCTAATATGCTTTTAATGCAATTGGGAAGACATCCCATACTAAATATCTTTGTGCAGCTAGTAATGTGTTATCAGAATCAGTTGTAAGCAAGTCCACATGGAAACATCGCCTCCTTTCACACACTTCTTAGATACTTAAATTAAATAGAAAAAATGTTTAGAAGTACTCTGTTATAAGAGAAAATATGCATACTCTAGGTGGAAAATATTGTTGGGCTTTTGTTGGCAGGTTTCCTCGTGGAGATATGGAGCTAATTGATGGTGTTAAGGAATTAGTACAAAAATTCTGGCATGATCATACCATACCTTCATATAATCAAAGAGATGTGCTAAAGATGAGAAAAGTTTCTACTGAACATGAACCCCACGTTAAACACTTCCTTAACACAACATAGACTTAAATCTATGAGAGATTCAAGAATGAGCACACACAATTGAACCTCGACCAAAGGTCCTTTGGAAAATGTAAACCATGGTATGTTCACATATGCATTGATCAAAACAAATGCTGTTGTAGATACCATGTAGAATATGAATACTTTTATGACACGTATAAACATATATTTTGTGATTTGCATACTAACCTTGAGTAGGGATGAAATGAATCCATAATACCACCGAATGCATCGAGAGATTTTATCGTCAGCATCATGTGTCCAAGGAATGAAGGGAAAAAATACTATGGAAAATCATGTCTATATGGGAATTGTTCCAGGTGCAGTGGGTTTTTCTTTTGAACCATTTCATTCATGGAAGTGATGAGCAACAATTTGGTAATATGAGCGTGGAGATGTAGAGCTTCAAGTATGTAATGTATCAATTAGATAGTGCAAAGGAAAGTAAAAATATTGCATTGGTGAAGTCATAGGTGCAAATGATTATTGCATGTTTTTCCTCTTACATGTTTAGTTTCTACATATACATTATTTAAAGGTCACATTCTAATACTACCCTAGTTTTCATGGAAACGGGTACGAGTATGTGATTTTTTTATGGATTTCTACAAGAAAACCAAGAAATATGTTCAACATGTGCATGTAGTGCGATGGCAAGATGAGCAGTATAGAAAATGTAGGGACAACTTTCCCATTGAGACCATATTGTCAATTGTGGATTTTGCAGAAAACTACACCCTTTAGCCACAAAATGAAATTCAGAGTCAATACTACCATTCCAACCAAGTCAGCATCATGGTACATATTACGTATAGGCATGGCCCCGAGATTAGCATTAACAATAAGGTAATAAAGAAGGAGACAAACTTTTACATAAGTGATGAAATATGCCATGATCTGCATTATGTGCAACATTGTTTTCGAATTTTCTATGATCAACTAAAGGAGGTAGATATATAGATGGATCAACATTGGATATGGTCAGATGGTTGTGTGGGCCAGTTAAAAAATTCCTGAGTCTTCCAATGGATGAGTATGTTACATAAGAATTATACTATGCCATATATATGGAACTAATTTGAGACTGGGAACGACAAAGGTGAGCATGGAGGGGCCGATGCATGCATCAATATCACACTACGAAGGGAGGAGATGAGGTTTACCAGAAACCCCCATATCAAAGATGCAGAATCCATAGTTCAATGGTGCTCTGCAACAATGTCAGACCGAACTAAAGTGGTAGGAAGGCCAGTCAAGAATTTTTGGCATGTGGTTGACATATATTGATCATGGTCCTATAGTTTCGGCACAGTACAAGGAACACATGGATTTGATTCGGTTTTAAGCTTAAAAAACCCCCTATTTGAAATATGGACGCATAAAATTGCTTTCTTTTGTATCCCTTGTAGCAGTGGCGAATGGGATGAATGTGAATGCATGGATTGGGTTGATGATTGGGATCATGTGTCACTTGTAGTAGACCCATGTGTAGTTGGTGAAACAACCCACTTAGAGGACGGTCAGTCAGTGATTTCGAAAGACTACGACCATATCTCAGATCTTGTACAACCAGGACACATATATGCAGTTGTTGCCCTGATAGACAATGAATGGGGCATGGATTATTCGTTGGCACAATGCATTTGAGGTAAGCAAATCCTGAACGAATCATTAATTGATGATGAAGGTAATAAATTTCCTATTGGCTCAATGTTGTTTGAGGGTGAATATATTACACTAGATGGGAAATCAAGAAGAACTAGTGGGTATGTATTCATGGATTACAGACCAGGTTTTGTGGTCTATCACTTCACAAACTTGATTTTTGGTACAGACATCCATCTACAAACAATGTCAATAAAGCACTCAACCAAGGTACGTTACTTCTTTCCTCATTCAAAGCACGAGAGATTGATGGAGTAAATTAGCAACAGAGAGGATCCAGCTGGCTATATTGAATGAGATTAGGTAATTGTATACTCCACTTGGATTCCAATTCCATGAGTGATTGAAATTGACAGCTACTATTAAAATACAAGATGATCTTGATAACTTACTTTGTTTTCTATGTGAACTCTACAAAATCCTTTCCCTTTCCATCTATATTGATGTCATGTATGAATATATAGCATGTATAAATACTTATTACCAAGTATGATTTGTTTTATGCACCATATTGGTAATAAGTATTTATACATGCTATATATTCCGACATGACATCGATATAGATGGAAAGGGAAAGGATTTTGCAGAGTTCACATAGAACTCAGAGTAAGTTATCATGATCATCTTGTCTTTTAATAGTAGCTGTCAATTTAAATCACTCATGGAACTGACATCCAGATTTTGACATGTTATCTTGCATAAGCACATGATTCTCTATAATTGACTATTTTGACTAGAGATAATTGACTATTTTTTCCATCCCTTTCGCACTACTTCTTGTTAGCCACTAAACCTATGCAAGAATACAAATTTTCATCATTTGCATTCTGGATTCCTTATGTTCTTTTTAATTAGAGATTGAATTATCTGAATGTAACTTTCAACTGAAAATTTTTGATGCATGTATCTTCAATAGAAACCCTTCACTGGTTTAATCTTTCACCCATGTTTCTATTACCTTTGCTATAGGAGTTTAAAATATATGACTAGCATGATAGCTATGATAAAAAATACAAGATCAATCCATAGTAGGTTTTTGGGTTTCCATTTAATATTGGAAAAAACTTTTGATGTGGTGCAAGAGGCTTAAGCATGTGACTAATAAAAATGTTGGTCAAAAGTGAGATATTATTGCAGCTAGATGAAACATACTTATTTTTGTGGTCTTCCATTAGGCTTGTATTGCATCTTTTCAGGTTTAAAGTTTTTCCAAAATTGGAGGGAGAAAATATTGTTAGGAAACAAACATCATGTCCTTCACATGTTTGCTAACTCTGCACTTTATATTGTTCTCTACATGTCATGCCTAGTAAACCACTATCTTTGCAACTTTCTCTCCAATTTTTGTTGCATCGGCCTACTAATCAAAAAATAATTGCTCTAATATTGTTAAATGGTATTGTGACTTGTGTGCATTATGCTTTCATCTCTAAATTTTAATTGCTATTCTAGTAAGTTTTTATCCTTATTCTATTTCATTCAATAATGAGAATTGAATTTGAAAGCAGAAGGTATAACACATAGAAAGATCAAATAGTTGTTCATGTTTAATAGATACAGTTTCTATCATATACCATAGCTAAATAAGCCCATCTTAAGTCTTCTGGGACAACTCAGATTATGTCTTTCCAAGTAACATTTATTCTATCCTTTTTTTGAGAAATATAGTTCATGCAAAATATTTGTTGTGTTGGACCCAAAGCCTTCATTAAAAATTGACTTCCCAAGTCCTTCTTCAAAATTTTAATAATTCTCTTACCATTCCCAACAATTAGCATGTCATCGCAGACCGAGAGTGACCAAGTGTCCCTGAACGACATTTTCATGCGACTTGTAGCTCGACATAAATTGGAAATCGGAGGTCGGATCGATGAGCCGTCAACTTCATTGGTCTTGTGGCATGCCACTACCTCTAGAGGGCCCTCTCCACCACGTTTGCATGGCCCAATGACTCCATTGTCCATCGATTTTGTAAACTAGGTTTTTTCTTAGTTTCCTTCAAGGCAACTCTTGCATTGGTTGGTCAACTCTGAAAAACCCTCTACTGTGCCAGTCTTGGTGGTGTTCCCATGTCAGCATTGGCCATACACACCTGTCAGAGCCAAGAACATGAAATATTGCTACTCCATTTGGTTTTTCACTCCTGGCCCGAGAGTGACCAAGTGTCCCTGAATGACATTTTCATGTGACTTTCAACTCGACATAACTCGGCCACCAGAGGTGAGATCGATGAGCCGTCAACTCTGTTGGTCTCCTGGCATGCCATTACCTCTAAAGGGCCCTCTCCACCTCATTTTAATGTCCTAATGACTCCATTGTGCATCGGTTTCGTAAACTAGGGTTTTGCTCAGTTTCCTTTAATGCAACTCTTACATTGGTGGGACAACTCTGTAAAACCCTTCTTCATGTTAGTCTTGGTGGTGTTCCCATGTCGGCATTGGCTATACACACCTATCAGAGCCAACAACATGCAATCTTTCTTCTCCATTTGGTCTTTTGCTCCCGGACCTAGAGTGACCAAGTGTCCCTAAACGACATTTTCATGCGACTTGCAACTCGATAGAACTCAGCAACCAGAGGTTGGATCGACGAGTCATTGACTCGGTTGGTATCCTGGCATGCCATTACCTCTAGAGGGCCCTCTCCACTGTGTTTTAATCGCCCAGTGACTCCATTATGCATCAGTTTTGTAAACTAGGGTTTTGCTCAGTTTCCTTCAATGCAACTCTCACATTGGTGGGTCAACTCTGCAAAACCCTTCTCCGTGCCAGTCTTGGTGCTGTTCCCATGTCAGAATTGGCCATACACACCTGTCAGAGCCAATGACATGAAATATTGCTACTCCATTTGGTTTTTCGCTCCCAGACTGAGAGTGACCAAGTGTCCTTGAATGAAATTTTCATGTGACTTACAACTCGACATAACTCGGAAACTGTAGGTTAGATCGATGAGTCGTCGAATCCATTGGTCTCCTGGCATGCCATTACCTCTAGTGGGCCCTCTCCACCACGTTTGCATGGCCCAGTGACTCCATTGTGCATCGGTTTTGTAAACTAGGGTTTTGATCAGTAGATTTATTGTTGTTATAATTTGTTGTAATAAGAGGTTCTACATATGTTATATGCTTGGAAATAGTTCCCTAAAGGGATGTATCTTCATGGTGTTAATGTACACTTGGACTAGGGTTTATTTTGTTGGGTTGCCTTATGATATTAGGATGAAGATAAGTGAGATATTGGACCATAGTGACCACCTTCACACACATGTTGAGGAGAATAAATGAGCATAGTAACCACCTTGGCACACATATTGAGGATAAGCATTGGAGCATTGTAACCACCTCTAACACATATGTCGAGGAGCATTGTGAACAAGAAGATGTGGTACACAACTAGAGGAGGAATTAATTACATGATGAAACTTGGATATGCATGATGACACTAGGATTTTTATATGTAAGTAAACCTTGGAGAAGGAGATATAATACTAGAGGAATTAATGGTTGTCTTGCATAATCTATAGCTCTTGTTGTCAAGGAAAAGGAGGTAGAATTAGGGTTCCAACCCTGTAGAAGATACAAATAAAAGAGCTAATGTATTTGGTGATATTGCAGTCTTGTTCTTGTGTGATACATGGAGGTTAGGAAAATACCATGGAAAACTTAACTTGATAAGTCTTGAGCTTCTTTTGATTCCTTGCTTAGAAGAATATTTTTTTTTTGTTTAGTTGGTTTTCCATGGAGGTCTTGGTGCTTGTGTTGATGCAATAGACAAATACCTAGGGTTTGAGGAATCATCCTAGGATAGACATGTTGACGTCGAAATTGGTGCTATACTTGTTTGAAATGCCATGTGTGCTTCTATGATGAAATATGATTAGGGTTTATAAACCCTAACGAAGAAAACAATTATAGTGTGGATACCTTAATGCATGCTAGGATTTCATGAACTACAATCTCGTTGAGACTTGCATACTAGGGTTTCATGAACTACAATGGCATGCTATAACTAGGGTTGAGAACTTATGAGATGAAACACATCTACATGCACAAATTGAAAACCAGCTAGGGTTTTGTGAGCTACAATTGCATGCTATAACTAGGGTTCATAAGTTATAAGATGGAACTAGGGTTTTGTGACCTCTTTAAAAGCTATGAGATGGAAGTAGAAACACATGTACATGTACAAATTGAAAACCAACTAGGGTTTTCTGAACTACAATTGCATGCTATAACTATTATTGAGAAGTTATGAGATGGAACTAGGGTTTTGTGACCTCTTTAAAAGCTATAAGATGGAATTAGAAACACATGTACATGTACAAATCCTAAACCAACTAGGGTTTCATGAACTACAAATTGCATGCTATAACTAGGATTGAGAAGTTATGAGATGGAAATATGGATTTATGATCTCTTTACAAGTTATGAGATGGAAAAGAGAAACACACCTATGGTTTCATGAACTACCATTCCATGCTAGGGTTTCATGAACTACAATCTCATTGAGACTTGCATACTAGGGTTTCTTGAACTACAATTGCATGCTATAGTTTCCTGATATACAATTGCATGCTTTAACTAGGGTTGAGAAGTTATGAGATGGAAGTGGGGTTTAATGACCTCTTTACAAGTTATGCGATTGAAATAGAATGGTATGGTATGTTATATGTTAGTATGATATGATATGGTATGTTTGTACATGGTATGATGTTCGTATCATAGGGTATTGTAGGGTACGTACTATGATGTTAGTATTGTAGCTTATGGTATGGTATGCTAGTATGGTATGGTATGTTAGAATGGTAATAATGTTAGTATGTTATGGTATGTTATGTTATGTTATGTTATAGTAGTTGGTAGGGTTTTGTGAAATCTTTATAGGTTATGAGATGGAAGCAGAAACACATCTACATGTACAAATCCTAAACCAACTAGGGTTTCATGAACTACAATTGCATGCTATAAATTGGGTTGAAAATGCCCCTCTCCCTCATGTTTTCATGGCCCAATGTGTGTAGATATCACTAATAAAGCACATGTTGCAGCATTATATTATTTGTATACTAAAATATAAGCCAACAACCCGCATAATAAAACTAGGGTTCACATATTGAGACATGGAACCACAAACTAGGGTTTTATGAACTCTTTAGGTTTGAATATCAAATTAGACCGGTTAGTATCATTTAAGCAGAAACCAAAAGGCCATATAGCCCTAGGATACACTTACAATTTCAAAACCAACTAGGGTTTCATGAACTACAAATTGCATTTTATAACTAGGGTTCACAAGTTCTGAGATAAAACTAGGGTTTTATGACCTCTTTAGGTATATATCATTAGATTGGTTAGTATAATTTAAGTAGAAACCAAAAGGCCCTATACCTAGGCTATGCACATACATGAAATAATTTTATTGGGAATAATATGAACTACTTACTATTTCATATGTTCACAAATGCAAATACCAATGTGTGCAAATTCTAGGATGATTTTTAGAGAAGTTTAGGAGGCGAATCAACAATACTCAAAGTATCAAATTGTTACAATTGAATTAAAACCTAGGTTATGAATTGAATTTCTTTGTTATCTGAAACCCTAGCTAACAATATTGTAATTGATGAATAGTTACATGCTAGACTTTCCTGAAATGCTAACCCTAGATAGAGTTTCCTAAAATGCCATGTGCTTCTATGATGAAAGATGATTAGGTTTTATAAACCCTAACGACGAAAACAATTATAGTGTGGAGATTTGAATTTTAGCTTATGATTATCTTTATGATTGGGTAGATTCTAGCATTGGTTATGCATGCTAATTTGAGATAATTTTGGGTTGAATTTTTTAAGTAAACTTTAATGGTGTTTATTTCGTTAGATATCCTAAGTGTAGACCTTTGGATAGGTCATCATGCACTTGTGTAGGCCATCAAGATCAAGCATGTTTGTGGTTTTTTTATTGGATGTTTTAATTGCAATTATGCATGCGGTTGAAGCATGTTAGTGGTGTTGATGAGATGTTATCATCATATCATACAAAGTCAACCTCTTTTGCAACCGACATAAAAGTATTTCAAGCCAAGCATTTAGCATTATGACAGTCCTATATTTCAGTTTTTAGCTTGTCAAGACAAACGTACAATATTTTTAAGTAAACATCAGCGATAAATTTTTTTATAAGTAACAAGTTTCCAAGCTAATGGGACTGTTAAACCAAATAAAATTTCCAGTCAAGTAAAATGTCTTATGACAGTCCAAGATGTAATTTCCAATCAAGTGAAATATCTTATGACAGTCCAATATGTAATTTCTAGTCAAGTAGGAATGATAAGAAGAATATTCACTTGGATTTTGATGACACAATGACTTGCAAGCAATTCAAGGACTTTTCTAGTATTTTTACAAGTTATGGATGTTTATATACCACTGTCAAATTTGATTAACTATGGATAGGAATGATTGTTTATATACAGTCCCTTTAGGGTGTCTTTGTGCCACTTTAAATTGGGTTATGGAGAAACTGGAGGTGAGGCGTTAGTGAGTGGGTAAGATAGGAAGCAAAGGAAGTGGCCTTAGGATATGATAGGTGGGTAAGAAGGCTATTAGGGATTCCCTAAATAGGATATTACATTGAATAAGTTAGGGAAGCTTAGGATGAGTTAGTGGTGTTCTAGGGCTATCGAAAATGGATATTACAATCAAAGATATAGGGAGATTCATGGGGGTCTAAGGGAAAGGGTTTTAGCAAGGGTTAGGATATAATAGAATGGTTTAGGTGTGTCTTATGGCTGCCTAATAGGTAGTATTATAGTATATTTTGATAGATATTCCTAGGGTCAGTCAAGGATAGAAAATGGAGTAGAAGGCCAAAGGTTAGAATTACTATGTAAATACCAAAGAAAAACAAGTGCTTTCTATTACAATTTGGACAATGAATAAGACTGTAGGTGTTAGTATGTTGGTTCAATACGAGTTAGGGTTCTATAGGAGTTATAGTTCAATTATCATTTTTATTGTACATGTTTATGCATTTGTGTATTTTTTTGTTAACTAACCTACATCGTTAAATTTTTTATGCATTTTATTGTGAACATACGGAGTTTATTGCATCGTCAACAATAAGTATTGCAAGTGCATCAACTATAAACTACTAATGCATTTGTCATAATGTATGCAAATATGTCATAAAAGGAAAATAAATATAAATAAGTACAAAATGATATGTTAATATACAAAAATTTCCAATCATATACAAAATATGGCAACTCGTGCCGTATACAAAATATGGAAACTCGTGCCTTATACAAAATATGGAAACTTGTGCCCTATACAAAATATGGCAACTTGTGCCAAAATTCCACATCATGCCTAGTGTACATAGGAGGGTCTCTCAATTCTCCTTCCCACCCTCAAAGCTCCTAGGTGCAACTCCAAAATTGATCTTCCTCTTCTTCGAGCTAGATGAAGCTCGGTTCTTCTGGCCGCTTCGACCACCTCCCCTTGGGATCTGAAACAAAAACAATAAATTTCAACTCCTATAGGAAATTATACAAGTATAAAACACAATTTAAATGTCAAAATTATGTTTTCAAATTTTAAATAGCTCACTTGAGACGAGATCGTAAGTGGTGAGCGGGCTACCCTCCTCCGTGATCTAGGTCTCTCGGTAATGCCACCCTACAACATTTAAATAGTAAGATAACTCATACAATTTATTGCTATGTTAATTTTCATTAATATTGCAAAATAGTTTCATAAATTAATCAATCTCACCATGAACACAAGAGGCTGGTCCTGGGCGTTGGCAGGTGGAGCAATCGAGTGGTCCTCATGGGTGGAAGGTGGAACAGTGGGCTATACAACCTGCTCTGGTGCTAGGGTGGATGGCATAGCAGAGGATGTATACACATTGACGTTGGATACAACACTAGGGGGCACGGTGGGAGACGGAATAGACTAGAGTGGCCAAAGTGGTGATGTATGACGATAAACACCAACTGGCTGTAGAATGGAACATGCCACCCTCGAAGAGGAAATGAGGGTAGTGGGGGAATATGGGGGAGGG
>LPNX010283408.1:387106-504234 GCA_001517045.1 Pseudotsuga menziesii | reverse complement strand
ATGGAAGTGTGGTGGTGGGTGGAAGGCAAGGGATGGACGAAATGGGGTGGGGAGGGATACAGGGAAAGGGACATGTATGCCAGGGGATACACCTGGCATATATGGTGGGAAAAAGGCAGTCGGTGGAGAGATAGTGACACTGATGTGCCTGTGTAGTGGGACCTGCATACATATTCATGGAATCATGTATTAGTACATAAAAAATATAACTATATGAATCTAATCCATCAAAAATGAAATGAAATTTATACTTTATTACAAGATACCTGCTCACGAGGGGATCTGCTGATACCCCATGGGGATGGATGGTCACTCTATCCTGCAGACACCTGTTCATTTGCACAAAAATATTTAGATTCAATTAGTAAATATTAAATAAATATGGGCCAACAATTTAAATAAATATACGATGATTGAAAAGAACTAATTTAGTGATACAATATAAGTCACAAATCAATCAAGCGATATAACATCAATGATATGATAGTGATAATAACAGTCCCAAACTTGCATAACAATTTTTCTTTAAATTATAATTTTGAGGGATGTTACATTTTTCTCTGTTTTAGAGAATATCCATAACGTTTATGGGCTTACTCCTTAGAATTTCTCGTCGATCGTTGAAATGATATTCAAAAACCATATGCTTGTCTTGTGCAATATCAAAGGATGGATGATTTGTAGGGTAAGTGTTTGTCATATTTTCCCTAACTATATCTTTGAAAATTGTATCCATTATTGATGCTAAAGTTTCCTTATATACGAATTAGTTGACTAATTAGCCCTAGTAAACCTTTCTTATGCTTCATTTCCTTTCTCGTCTAGAGAGTTGACATGGCTATGAGTTCTCGTCTCTTCCTATTTCAAACCTAATTTTTAAAGTTATCCTAATTGAGAATCCCCTTCTTAGTACATTTTCTTCTAAGTTTCTATTATAGGTAGCATATTGAGCAGATAATGGTTATTTTCACATATTCAATTTTTGACAATACAACTAAGACCCAATTCATTAATTACAAATTTAATTATCTAACCCATCATCTTGGTGCATCTCCATGCAAATGTTTTCCACATAAATTTTTTCTAGGTCCCTCATTTTTTCACCAATGTCAAACATACTTCCTAGCTTGTTACCAATTAAGGTAAGAGAACATTTCATCCATTTTTGAAGGAATTGAATGAATTTTAAGATAGTGTGGTAGAATATATTGTTTTCTCTCATGAACTTGTTATAAAAACAAGATCGTGGAGCAATAACAATAAACAATAAACAAGATGGAAATATTAAAAAAAATTACAAGAGAGACACATATCTTGGATGACAAGATTAACTACTAACATTACATTTAATTACTGAAAAAAAACTACCTGTGTGTATGGTGTCGCGATTTCCTCTGTAGATTGCATGGCTCCATCTAGGTTGAAGGAACTAGCGTCCTCCCACTCGTGTGTTGGAGACTCGGAACTGAATAGCCGTACATTAAAAAATTAAGTCATCAACATATGATTCTAAGTTAAATTTATTAGAAATTATGACATTAAATAAAACAATGACTAACCTAGTGTAGGTAGCTCTATGTGCCATGCTCCTGCATTAGAACCTGGCATGTATTCCCACAATGAGAACAATGATGTGGCACTGGTATCATTGAGCTAGATGGATCCACTTGGCTACCACCTGTATCTTCTCTCCCTTTCCCACCACTAGTAGTAGAAGTGTGTCTCTTGGGGGGGGGGTGGTCCTGCTCGCTCTGCGAGGACATAGCCACAAATGTGGTATGCTCGATAAGGTGCCATGTGGCATGTCTGATGGACTCATGGATCTCATATAACCCACTACCTAATCTAGGGGGTTGAGGAGGTGGGTTTGGCTCTCGCCTAGGTGCAGGAGGTCCTATGAGTGGGTTTTGGTGGGCGTGAGGTCGATATTGGGCTGAGCCAAAACTGACGCCTTGGAACTCAGTTATGTTAAATTAGTTCACATGGAACCCTAACAAAAACTCATCCCATGGTTTCTTGAGAAAATACTGTGGGACCTTGACATTGTTGCATGGAGGCTTGTCGAAAACCATGAACCGTCTCTTCCTCCAGTTTTCTCTCCATGTCTGGAAATTACACCAGTCAATGCAAACTCATTGCTTCATCACATCTGGAGGCTGTCCTATTGTAGGATATGTAAATTTTCTCCACCGTTGGGATTTTGTGATATTCAAGTTTTTTATATCCTCTTTGGATATACTAGTGCTATAATGTTGTCTCATTCGAGCCCTATATTCATTCAAACTAGTTATCTCACTATGAGCAATATTGATATATTCTATAATGTTTTGTATTGATGTGGCGAGGGAACTCGAGCGGGTTCCCTCGTGCTCTTCAATTCATCAGTCAAAATTATTAATTGGTTTAAATCCCCGTGCAATTCATCTTCGCAGTTTTCTTCTTCATTTAATTCAAATTTTAATTCATTTAATTTGGGTTTTGGGTACTCTATTTGGTTTGTTTCATTCATTTCTTAGGATGGCTCATTGGTATTGGTCATTGTGGTTAGGTAATTTGTACATGCAGTATCAAATTTTTCCCATTTCAATTGATTTTTGTTTTTTTTTAATTTTGTATTTTATTTTAAAAATAATAAAAACAATGAAATAAACAAAAAAATTGCATTCCTACTCTATTTACCTTACTCAAATGTCATTCTAGGCGATTTGCACAAGTTTGTTGGGCTCCTTGGAGGTCAATTTCGTCTCCTTGGGGGTCATTGTCTCCTCCTTGTGCACTTGCAGGTGGCTATAAAAGAAAAAACAATGCCCACCATTTTTTTTTGAAACACAAGGACACACACGCATCCATGTTTGCAATCGCGCCCAAAATGTGTGTGCGTCCACATGTGCGCGCACATATAGGAACGTGAGTACGTCCACATGCACGTGCATACTCTTATTACCCATGTTGGCAATCTGACATGGAGGTTTGCCACTACTGAAGTGGGAGTGCGTGCACGCATCTAAGAGGCACATGCACGTTGTTAATTAGGCCCGCTCTTGTGCTCCCATTGCATTATATTTGGGTAGTAGGTTCTTGCGGGCGCCCATATTCTTAATTCCATGTTGAAGGGTAAATATTCATCCAACCCTTCCATGATGAAGAGCTGAAAAAATATTTGTATTTCAATTGGAAGTAATAAACTATGTATACAATTCAAGAAGAAATATTCTAAATAAAATATTTCTCTTCAATTTTTTTACAATGTTTATAATGGATTAACAACTCGAAACATATGTTTTGGTTTAAATAAAAATTGATAACATGTACACCCTCTAATCAAGCCATGGAAGAATTTGTGCAAGAGACTGAACAACCATAATCCATAATGCATAAGTTTGGTTATAACAACAATTACATTACCTTTTGGATAACATTCCTAGGACTCCCACATATACATAAAAAATGTTGTTATAATGGTTATTGCTAAAAAATATATGTCCTTTTGAAATTTGGATATAACAAGACATGAAGAAAGTGAAAGAGTGTGATAGATAAAGATGCATAGAGTCAGAAAATGAGGAATGACTATTTGGGAGAACATAGAAGACATAAGTTGAAGATGTAGAAAATTCATTAAACAAAATCATATTTTGAATGCTATTATCTATATTTTAGGTTTGTGTAGCTCACAAGGCCCATTTTGTACAAGTTAATATCTAAATATAACTAAGAACATGTAAGTAATAAAATTTCACTAAGCTTAATAGATACCTTTTCCCAAAAACAAACATTAAATACTTTTTTGAAAAATAAAGAAAAATCTATGGGTGCCCACAAGAAGTTTCTACCCAATTATAATGCAATGGGAGTGCGTGAGCGGAAAAAAAAAACAACGTGCATGCACCATTGGATGCATGCACACATTTTAGGTTTGACAATGGAGAGCCTCCATGTTGGATTTCCAGAGTGGACAATAGGAGAGTGAACACACCCCTATTGATGCACACGTATGTATGGTCGCGCACACATATGTGGACGCACACACATGTTTTGTACATACGCATATAGGGACGCACACATGTCCCTATGTTACAAAAAACAAAAAAACAAAATAGTCAACATTTTTGTTTAATTCACAAAAGACCCGCGAGCATGCAAGCTACCAAAAATGATGTCCAAGGAGGCCAAAACGACACCCACGAAGCCCAAAAGAAGTGTCCAAGAATCCTAAAACGACACTCACAACATTGGAGTAAGGTAGATGGAGCAGTATTTGTATTTTTTTGTTTATTTCAATGTTTATTTCAATGTTTATTTATTGTTTTTCAAATAAAATATAAAATTAAAAAAAATTGCAAATGAATTGAAATGGAAAAAATTTGATATTGTAGATACAAATTACCTAAACATAATGAAAAATACCAATAAACCATCCCAACAAAGGAGTTAAACAAACCAATCAGATGAACTAATATACCCTGAATTAAACGAAGAAAATCCCAAAGATGGATTTGGTGAACCACCAAAAAACCACAATGATTAATTACACGGGTATTTAAACCAATTAACAATATTGAGTGATGAACTAAAGAACACCAGGGAACCCTCTTGGGTTTCCCTTTCCACATCACTACAAAAAATAATAGAGCCTATCAAAATTTCCCATAGTGAGATAACCAATTTGAGCCAATATAAGGCTCAAACGAGATAACATTATGGCACTAGTATATCTAAAGAGGATATAAAAAACATAAATATCACAAAATCCCAACTGTTGAGGAAATTTACAGATCTGAGAACATGACAGCCTCCATATGTGAGGAGAGGCGAGTTTGCATGGACTGGTGTAATTACCATCCATGGAGTGAAAATTGGAGGAAGAGATGGTTCATGGTTTTTGACAAGCCTCCATGAAACAATGTCGAGGTCCCACAATATTTTCCTAGGAAATTGTGGGCTGAGTTTGAGTTAGAGTTCCATGTGAACTACTTCGATGTCACTGAATTCCAAGGCGTCGGTTTTGGCTCATCCCAAGATCAACCTCACGCCCACCGAAACCCACTCAGAGGAGCTCCTTCACCTAGGAGAGAGCCAATCGTGTCTTCCTCAAACCCCTGGGTTAGGTAGCAAGACAGATGATATCCACGAGTCCATTCAATGAGCCACACAAAACCTTCTTAGGCATACCACATTTGTGGCTATTTCCTCATAAAGCAAGCAGGACCACCTTGAGAGACAAAATTCTGCACGGTCTACTGGTGGTGGGTGAGGGAGAAAAGCTATAGGTGGTATCCAAGAAGATCCATCCAAATTGACGGGACCATTTTTGTTATATTTTTAAAATTTAAGCTATATGATGTTAGGATCTTATCTGAGAGAATAACAAGCACAACAATCAAACACAAGAGACAATGAACACAAATATTTTCCTGGGGGAAACCATAAAGGAGAAAACCCCACAACTTCCTTAGAGATATAATCAACACCAAAAGTAATACCAAAAATAGTAAGATGATCTCCTGACAACAGTAGTCTCTCTTTCTCTTGTCCCAGCTTCTTCTTTCTCTCTCAGTTATGCTCTCCGACTGAGTGTGAGTGAATGTGTGTTAAATAGAGAGAATCCCTCTCTATTTATACTAGTTCATAACTTGTCAATAAATCATTAGGGATGACTTCTCGAGGAGAGTCTAATAACCTTAGGGCCCCACAATTGTAGGGACTTTAACCCTTGATCAATAAGGAGGGTTACACTCTATGACTTGACATGACTTGTTTACATTATTGAATCTCCCCATAGGAACATTGGGGCATGACATCAATCAATTACATTACAGATACTTCTCGGAATAAACATCGGGGTACAATACATAAGATATACAAGTGAATAAATTTCAAAGTTACAAATACATCAACACCCCCCTCTTAACTGGGAAGGTATTCCCTCGACACAATTTATCAGCACAAGTCTTCTTCTCTATATTATCTGTATCATCATCAAGTCATCTTCATCTTCAAGTCATCTGGATCATCACTGGATCTGGATCATCATTGGATCTGGATCATCATTGCTGGATCATCATTGGTCATCGTCATGGGTGCTATCTCAATTCTAATTGTCACAGGAAGTTCTACAAAGCCAGCCCTTTTTCTTGTTGGTTGTAGGCCTAGCCTCCACGTAGGTCTTCATCTTCTTCAGCACTTATATCTGACCTAGTCAGAAAGTCCCACTAGCACTTACATCTGACCATGGGATGAGCAGATCAACCATTTCAGAAAGGCATGCCCAACACTCACATATTACCATGGGATGAACACATCAACCATGTCAGAAAGGCCCAACATTAACATCTGACCATGGGATGAACACATCAACCATGTTAGAAAGGCTTAGTACTCACATCTGACCATGGGATGAACACATCAACCATGTCAAAAAGGCTCAGCACTCAACCATGGGATGAACACATCAACCATGTCAAAAAGGCTCAGCACTCAACCATGGGATGAACACATCAACCATGTTAAAAAGGCTTAGCACTTATATATTACCATGGGATGAACACATCAACCATGTAAGAAAGGCTCAAGACTTATATCCTACCATGGGATGAACACATCAACTATGTAAGAAAGGCTATGCACTTATATCTAATCATGAGAGATGAACACATCCCCCAGTCACATCAGAATGGCTCTCAGCTTTAGGCTGAGTGTTAGTCCCAGACTGAAACAAATTCTTGGTAACTGACCAGGTGCCTCCATTCTCCCAGAGAATGGCCTCTCAGCACTAAGCAGAGCTTCTGTCCCAAACTGAATCAATTTCCTGGTAACTGACCAGGTGCCTCCATTCTCCCAGAGAATGGCCTCTCATCATTAAGCTAAGCTTTAGTCCTAGACTGAATCAATTTCCTAGTAACTGACCAGATACCTCCATTCTCCTAGAGAATGGCCTTCAGCACTTATGTCTGATCATGTGAGATGAAAAAATCCCACAATCACATCAGAATGTCTTAGCACTTACATCAGACCATGGGATGAACACATCAATTATGTCAGAAAGGCTTATGGACACATCACTTTCCTTTGGAGGGAACCTCTATCTGGAGAACACCAAGCTTCTCCCTGAAGTATTCAAACTTCACTCTAGCTAATGGTTTGGTTAACACATCAACTATTTGCTCATCTGTCAAAACATACTGGAGCTTCACTGCTCCTCTCTGCACAATATCCCTGATATAGTGATATTTGATCTCGATATGCTTTGACTTGTCATGGAACCCAGGGTTCTCTAAAAACTTCACACAACTATAATTGTCACAATATATGCAAGTAGCATCCAACTAGAGATCAAACAAATCATATAGTGGTTTTCAAAGGAAACATACTACCTCCCAAATAGAAATTGGCAACATCTTTTGCCTCAGTTGTACTCTGTTCCATGCAGGACTGCTTCTTGCTACACCAAGAAGTGTTCTTCTTATCATTGGCACTTCCTTCCCAATCCGAATCCACATAACCCTCTAGGTTAATGTTCTGATTCACCTCATACTTGAGCTCATATTCAAATGTACCCTTTAGGTACCTCACTACATTCTTTGCAACCATCAGGTGAACATGTCTCAATGTGTTCACAACAAATCAAATATCTAGTCTTGTATTTGTTAGGTACATTAAGGAACAACTCATCTGATGATAAATCGTGGAATTAACTGACTCTGATGAAGAAACAGTCAGTAGCTTCAGGTTTGATGCCATAGGTTTGGTTATGGCCATGTAGTCCATCATCCTGAACCTCCTCAGGATCTCTACTGCATACTTCCCTTGTCCACACCTCCATGCCTAGAAAGTAATGCATCATTTCCAAGTCCTTTATCTCAAACTCGGCAGCAAGTCTCCTTCTTGCAACTTTAATGAGTTCATCTTTTCTTTCAGGAACAAGCCATTGACATATAACAGGAGCATCACTAGTATTTCGCCTTCAAACTTGAAGTAAAGGTTGGAATACGCTTTACTCTAGAGTCATCAGTAAGCTATCCATCCTGTCATACTATGTCGAACCTTGGGATCTTCTGTAGTCACTCCCTCTGGAGCGGAGCATCATTCTCCCTCTTCCTATACTAGAGTGACAAGTAGCTTCCTCTGCTATTATTATTCTATGTATCCATCTAGGGTCATTGGATATGAAGATCCTCTATCTTGAAATTTTCAAAACATTCTTCTCGCACCCATCTGTGAGCTTGTCATCCTCTATAGGCTTTCATATTCAACCTGTTCGGGTACATAGGGTACTCCCAAACGATTGAACACCTTGAGAAACTACTTCACAGAAATGGATTATAGATCAACACACCGATGTTTGTCACGTGGTTAAAACCCTCGAGAGGGAAACAGTCCACGACCCTAGCCAAATAACTACTTGGAGCAATTTATTATGCAAAAGAAAGAAAGTTACATGAGCTTCTCATAATCGATCAACTAGCCAAGGACCCTGTATGCTATTTAAATAGAGATGATAGACCAATCGGGTGTTAAGCCACGGATCAATGGTAGGTATGATCTAAGAGAAGTTGAACCGTCGAATCACTCTATGTCTATAACATATCATGACCATTGGATTAGAATATTTACAAATGCATACTAATGCATACTAAAGAAACACACTTCTACCTAACGGATATATTACACAAGTTGATCTTAACTAACTCCTAAGTGTCTAAATATCCTAAAATCCCCCTTTAAGAACAACTTGGGATTGGATTGAAGAATTTACAAAAGTGACACTATTAGGAGAAGGAAGGAGGCATTAGAGCCTATCCCCGCTTAAGGACACATTCCTGAACTCCTAACATAGAACGAAGTTTAGAAAACTTTGCTTCTATAAGAGACTTGGTGAGGATGTCTGCAACTTGATCATTTGTAGGGAAATAGAGCACTTCAATAACACTATCGTGAACACGATTTCTGATGAAGTGCATGTGTAGCTCAATGTGTTTGTTGCACTGATGTAGAACTGAATATTTGGCAAGTTTGATGGCACTTTGATTGTTGCACCAAAGTGGAGTAGGCTGCTGCTGCTCGAATCAAAACTATGAAAGGATTTATTGAAGCCATAAAGCTTCCTGACTAGCATTAACCGCGGCTCGATGTTCTGCTTCTATTTAAGAAAGAGAAATATCTTGTTGTTTCTTACAAGCCCAAGTGACAGGTCCAGATCCCATACTGAAAACATAACCCGCAGTAAACTATTGATAATCAGGATCGTCGGCCGAATCTAAATCAGTGAAACCAACCAACAAAGGTTTCCCCCTGTACTGTAATGAATCCCAAACTGAATTGTACCTCAAATATATCAAAGTATTCTTTTTGCTGATTTCCAGTGACTTTCATGAGGAGTTTGCATATAACAAGAAACACGACCAACGACAAAGGAAAGGTCAGGACGGGAATGAGTCAGGTATAAAAGACTACCAACAAGCTGACGATACAAGGTGGCATCCACTTCAGGGGAAGTACAAGTGGCAAAAATTTTGACTCCAGAATGGAAGGGAGAAGGGGCTGGTTTACAATCTTCCATGTGGAAGCGACGAAGAAGGTCACAAGCATACTTAGACTGGGAAAGAAAGACTCCTTCTTTGGTTTGCAAGACTTGGAGAGCAAGAAAATAATGCAAATGTCCTAAGTCTGACATTTCAAAAATTTTCTTAAGACTGGATCTCACATGGGTTATAAGTTTAGGGTCATTACCAATAAGGATAAGATCATCGACATAAAAAACAAGTATGATGATATGGTTTCCTACTTTCTTGGTATAGACATTGGGGTCATAATGGCATCTAGAAAAACCAGTCTCAAGGAGAAAGCTATCCATTTTGGCATACCAAGCTCTAGGAGCTTGCTTAAGGCCATATAAGGATTTCTTAAGGAGACAAACAAGGGTAGAGTTATCCTGAACATATCCAAGAGGTTGTTCCATGTAAATTTTCTCTTATAAATCACCATGTAAAAAGGAATACTTGACATCCATTTGATATACTTCCCAGTTATGTAAGGCTGCAAGGGAAAGAACAAGGTGGATGGAATTCATTTTTGCGACAGGAGCAAAGTTTTCATTGTAGTCAATCCCTTCAACACGAAAAAAAACTCTGGCAACTAACCTTTCCTTAAGTCTTTCAACACTTCCATATGATGCATACTTAGTTCTATAGACCCATTTACATCTAACAAGTTTTCTTCCTTTTGGAAGAGAAACAAGATCCCAAGTATCGTTCACCATTAAGGAATGATATTCTTCATCCATAGCTGCATCCCAATCTGGATTTCCTAAATCTTCTACAAAAGTTTCTGGATCATGATTCTCGGAAACCCGAGCCAAAAGAAAAACGACTTGTTGAAACTGAGAGCATGTTTGACGTTGATTTCTAGGATCACCAGCTGCTTCACATGTTGAACGGATCCATCGAGGAAGCATTGATGTTGGTGCAATTGAAGGAAGATGAGTAGGTGGAGGTGGATTTTAATCCTCACTGTCATCATCAAAAATTGGAGTTGGAAACCTGTAAAGGAAGTTGGAATAAGAAGAAGAAGGCACAATCGCCGAATCAGGCTTGCAGGCCAAAGATGGCACACCCGCCAAGTTAGGATCACAGGACAAGAGATTTTCATCAAATTTAACATCTCTTCTAATGATTATATCATGAGAATGTGGCCGGAGAAGTCTATAACCTTTTACATATTCTGAATATCCAGCAAATATACACTTTTCACTTTTAGGCTGCAATGCTTTCCGTTTTTCATTTGGAATGTGAGCCCATGCTTCACAACCAAACACACGAAAGTGACTTACATCTGGTTTAATTTTACTCCATGCTTATTCTGGTGTTATACCTTGTAAAAATTTAGTGGGTGTTCGATTAACTATGTAATTTGCATAATGTATGGCCTCAGCCCAATATTGAAGACTTAGTCCCTTAGATTGGATCATACAATTAGTCATTTCTTTTAAAGTGTGGTTCTTCCATTTAGCTACACCATTTTGTTGTGGTGTATATGGAACAGTGTGCTGTTGTTGGATTCCTTGTTTAGTGCAGAAATTAGTGAACTTGTTGTTAACATATTCTCCTCCATTGTCAGATCTTAACTTAATAATTTGATGACCATATTGTTTTTTAACAAGGGCCTTGTAGGACAATAACATGTTAAATACTTCACTCTTAATTTTTAGGAAGTAAACCCAAGTGTGTCTGGAGTAGTCATCAATGAAAGTTAAGAAATATTTGAAACTAGAAAAGGAAGCAGATGGAAGAGGACCACACAAGTCACTATGCACAAGCTCCAAGGAAACTGAGGCATGCCAAGAGGCATGTTTGTCAAAACTGTCCTGATGATATTTTTCGAGTACACAACCGGAACAAACACCATCCTTGTAAGATACCATCGGAAGACTAGTCACCATATTGTCTTTACATAGTTTTTGCAATGAGCGATAATTTAAGTGACCAAATTGCTCATGCCAAAGTTTGCTCAAGTTATCACTATGAGCAACAAAAACTAAAGGAAAAGGTGATGACCCAAAGTTGTTAAATTTGTACAACCTGGTACTATCATCAAAAGTTCTAGCACCGAGGAAATTTTGAGGATTTTTAAAATCCTTGATTACAACTTGGTGAGGTGTAAACATCACAGTTTTACCTTCACCCGAATGGGTAATTTGATAGAATCATAACAAATTGCAGGAAATTTCTAGAACACATAGTAAATCACTGAAATGACCATTTTCTACTGGAACTGTTCCAGATCCTACAACACTTAGAGATCTATCATCACAAACAAATATTTGTTTGGTGTTACATTCATGCATAGTAGAAAAGATGGCTTGATCCTTAGCCATATGATAAGATGCTCTAAAATCAATGAGCCATTAATTTGAAGTAGAAGAAGAAGATGCAGTATAAGAGTGACCAAAAGCACAAAGTGCATGTTCATGAGAGTTGGATTCTGAAGATGAATCTAGGATGATGTGGTGCTTCTTCATTGCTTCTTCCAAGGCTGACATCTTCTTGAAACACTTAGATTGATCATGATTATCTTTCCCACAAAAATTGCAATGACACTCACTCTTCTTTCCTTTTGGATTGGATCCCTTGTCATTTTTTAAAGAATGAGCTGACTGAGAGGGTTTGGGACCCTTGTTGTTTGGCTTATTATTGTGAAAATTCTATTTCTTGGGAGGCTTGGAGTTTTCTTTCTGTTGGGACAATAAGGTTTTCCCAGATGTATCTGCATTGTTAATTATTCTAAGATGAATGAGCTTATCTTGCTCTCTAATTAAGGAATCACAAAATAATTCAAGACTAGGCTCTTGATAGCTAGCTGTAGTCAAGGATTCTTTCATGGAGTAGAATGTAGATACAAAAACAGAATATGTAGGTCCAAGTTTGGAAAGAATATGGTAAATACATTGTTTTTCTTTTTTCTTAATTTTTCATTCTGCACATAAGAGTCTAAGAGTTTTATACTTAGATAAATAGTATTGAATGCATGAAAAATCATTTGGATTCAAGGAAATCAACTCATTCTCAAGTTGATGACCCCAAATTTCATTATGTTTACCAAACACAGATTCCAACTTTTCCTAAGCTATATCAGGTTCATCAATTCCAGATATGTGGAATCGCAAATCAGTAGATATTGACATCCCAATCAATCTACGAGCTTCATCACATCTATTTGCCCATTTAATTTGCTTATCATCATCAGTGGGTTCTGTTTCTTTCCCTGAGATTATCCTAAAAATTTCCCTACTTCGCAGAACATCCTACATACAATATTTCTATGAGAAATAGTTAGAACTTGTAAGTATAATATCACAAGGGGTAGCCATACTATAAAATAATGGCTGAAAAAACATAAACTAACTGTATGGATGCAAAGAGCTCAAAAAAATATGCGGTTTTAAAAAAACCGACCCTGAAAATTGATTTTGGATGATGAAGTTATGCTTAATCAAATAAAATGTTGAATATGTCCCCAATAGTGACGTGATAGATATTAACTTGACCAACTAAAAAAAAGAACCCCCCTCTTCCCAAGATCAACCTTTGACAATCACTTTACAATAAAGTTTCTTTTAAGTGAATCACTTTTGTAGAATAAGTGATATTCACTTTTACAATAATGTTACTTTTAAATAGTGCATCAATAAATTAAAAGACTTAAGTGACTTTATTTTATTTTATTTTTTCTTATGTGAGATGAACTTTTACAATAAAGTAACTTGAAAATAGAAATTGCATGCACTAAAAAGTAGCTTAATAAGACTTGAACTCAAGACCTATTAAGGAATAAAGCAACTTTGGACCAAGTGAGCTAAGTTTAAAATGTATGTAAAAAAATGGAAAGAGGAAGGGGGCTTTTAAGTTTACTCTTTTATCTCTTTCTCCATGCTTGCCTTTTTTTTCCTACAAATCACAAAAAAAATGAAAAACAAAAACAAATTTTTTTTTTTCCACACAATGGAGTTAGATCTTGGTTAGCTTACCCGTAAAGTCTACGTTTTCAATTTTTCTTGATGTTTCTGATTTTCCATGATCACACAATGTGCATGACAAAGAGCATACATAGCCAAGAAGACAAGAAAAAAACTTTCCCTTACTGTTTTTTATTCGCCGCGATCACACAAGGTGTGCGGCAAAGAGCATACGCAGCTAGGGAAGGCAACAGTCCGAGACTATAACAGTAAAGATCTAATAATAAAACTGATAAAATATGAGATATTTAAACAAAATAAAACAAATTCGTCACTATAACATTATACCTTCAGATTTGTCGAAATGGGTGTTTCTAGAACAAACAGAAACAATTTTCGATGAAATAAAAACTATTTCCCAATCGAACCGACGCTTCAGACGTAATGGAACTACTCCCACATGCCACAAATGCATAGAAAATCCAGAACTAGAAACCCTTTCAAAGTTTCGGCAACGCCGGTTCTAGATCTTGATCAAAACCGAAAGCAGCTCTTCATAAACGCTCTGATACCATGTTCGGGTACACAGGGTACTCCCAAAAGACCGAACACCTTGAGAAACTGTAACATCCATAGTTGGATATTCTCAATTAAGTAATTTCTGAAGTAACCCACATATCTGTAGATAATAAAATATGAATAAATTGATAGATGGATGATGAAATATTACAAAGTGAGTGCCATATATATATAAATTGGAAAAACACTTTGGATAACTTCCATGAAAGGATGCGTCATTTTAGAATAGTTTACTAATAACTATTTATTAATTATTAATTATGAATATCAATATGTATTAATATTAATAATTAATAGTGATATCTATCTATCTATCTATCTATCTATCTATCTATCTATATATATATTGTTTGTTTGTTTGTTGTTATTATTTAATTTTGTTACATTGCCACTCCCTTAGAAAGGATTTGTCCTCAAAGCTTTATAATGTTTCTGCATCATTTTTTATGGTGTCACAGCTAATGAAACATGTTCATACGAACTATTAAGAGTTGAGCACAACTTCCAAAGTGTGGATGAATCAATCCATCCCAAGTTGATTTGTTGTGGACTGTTGGCATTCCATACGGATATATTGTTAGGAGATTTGATCACATCGGTACCACTATCTTTCGACGTTTCCCACTTTTTAGAATATCTATTTTTATGGTGGGGGTGTCGATATGGAATTTTCACAATGTCATTGTCTTTTATGAGTGTCATTTTTTTAGCATTGATCTGAGTAGAAAGTTGTGTTTTCGTCTCTTGAGGTTTTAAGGTTTCGCTCTGTATCTTTTCCAACTTGTTTTCTAACTACATGTTATCATTTTGAAACTTCTTAATCACTTCTACATGTGATTTTCTGTCATCTTCAAACTTCTTAAGTTGTTCCTTAATATCTTCGTTATGCATTCTGATACAACAATTTTCTTCTTGTTTGTCTAGAAGTTTTCCTTCAATGTCTTTCGTAGATTGTTTTGTCTTTCGACTACTTTTGAACTTCTTAATTTTTGTGACTAGTGTCTTGTTATGATTACCTAATCTGAAAAATTCTTTGAAATGGCTTGATAAAACCTTGTTGACTTTTGTTAGTTCTAACTTATGTGTCTTCTTACTATCGTAATATTGCTTCTGGAGTTTTTCTTTTTGTTGTTTATAATGACGTAACTCTGCTTCATGATTCTCTAACCTTATCCGGAGTTGGGCCAATTCAACATCTTTTTCCATGATGAGTTTGTTTAGATGCTTTATTTCATCCACTCTTTCAACCACTTTTTCATCTCAACCTTAGCTTGTAGACTTTTATTGATCACCTTGTATTGTTCTAACTTGTCCATTGTTGTTTGTAACCGTGCCTTCATTTCCGAATATGTAGTAGCCATTATTTGTGACTATGTTTCTACTTCACTTTTTTCTTCATTTCTTCTAGAAGGGTAGATACAAAAGTTGTAATAATTCTCAATATGTCTCTTTTGGAAAAAAAATTCTTCGCCTATTTCTTGTTAGGTCAAATAACCCTTTTTTTTTCCAAAAATAATTTTTTTTAATAAAATAATAATAATAATAATAATTGTTATTTTTAAACTTAAGTTATATAAAATAATATGTAACCTTCTAAATTCTAGTCCTTGAATTTTATTTGTTTCCAAAACTTTTGTAAAATGCAAGTAGATTGGGTGGTTGGGAGGAATAAGTGTTACCTTCCCCACCTAGGTTCAAATTCCACTTGATTCTTTGTAGTTATTATTATGCACTTTTTATATTCAAACCCAAACCCACTTTAAGAAACCAGGTGTTGTTTCACTTTTACCCTCTTATTTTTTTTACTTTTATCTTTTCTTTTTTAACCTTTTTTTTTTCTTTCCCTTTTTTTTTTCTTCACTCTTTTAGTTTTTTTACTTTTTACTTTTTTTCAATTTTTTTTTAACTCTCTTTTTTGGGGGGAGTTACTTTTACCCTTTTTTTAAATTTGTTTTAAGGACAAAGTCCTATTTTTTTTGGAAACCCAAATCTACACAAGGTGTAAATAATGTTGTCCAAGGTCCATATAGCTCTGATCGCACTGTAACATCCATAGTTGGATATTCTCAATTAAGTAATTTCTGAAATAACCCACATATATGTAGATAATAAAATAAGAATAAATTGATAGATGAATGATGAAATATTACAAAGTGAGTTCCATATATATATAAATTGGAAAGACACTTTGGATACCATCCATGAAATGATGCGTCATTTTAGAATAGTTTACTAATAACTATTTATTAATTATTAATTATTAATTATTAATATCAATATTTATTAATATTAATACTTATATTGATATTTAATAGTTATTATTAATTATATCATAGTTATTTAGTGATTATTTATTATATATATTTTTGTTCATTACATTGCCTCTCCCTTAGAATTGCTTTGGACTCAAAGCACAATTATGGAAGACTTATCCCTTGTTCTAGCTCATAACGCTTTCTCATGACATTGTGTGTTGGTAGTTGCAATGTTTGATGAAATAAGATGATACTTTCTTTTAAACATTGTGTGGAAATGTTGCGTCAGTTGTAAATTCATCCATCCAAGATATACCCTTAACGGAATTATTTGTGCATCGATTGTCGAGAGTTGTCGATTTTGTCTTTGCTCTATGTAGGAATAATACTGGTAATTTTCCTTTTGATTTTTTCGTCTATCATAATGAATCTTGTGATTCGGATCACGATAAGGAACTCAAATTGCCTGTGAAGTGTTTACTAGAACTCCAACTTTTGGTGCTTCTAACGATTTTTGTAATTGTTTTTCGGAACCATTTTCTGTTGATGCTTGTAGCGATGTGACAAAAAGATTGTTCTTTTGAAATTTGACGAGATTTGCATTGCTTCCCTTTTCTTATGTTTGAATTTGAGCCTTTGATGACTTCTCTATTGCGTTAGTCATCGTTTCTGCTTTAATTTGATGTTGGTTGTATCAACTTCTGTTATTTGGGTGACGATAAGGTATTCGAGACGTTTATCAAACCCATGTAGAAACTTTAATTGTTTGTGATTCTTGCGATTTACTAATTGATAATAAATCTAAGTATTTTTTTAACTTCTCATTTTTTAATTTTATTATTTGTTCAGTCAACCCTTGATTCAAAATTTTTAAGCGAGAATTTTCTTCATTTTTTGTAATAGTTTCTTATTGAAATCATTTTGGAGATCCAATTCATTTTGGTGGAATTCCTCTTTTCTTTCCTCTTGCGATCTGTTTTCCTTTTTAATTTCTTAATATGTGCGATCAAGACTTGACTATGATTTTTCAAACGAGTAATTTCTTCATCCTTACTGGCGACAATTTTTTCAACTTCTTTCTGCTTCTTTTTTCTGACTTCTGATTAACCTGTGAAATCATCTATGATATATCCTGGAATTCTTCAGATGTTGGAGGTTCTATTTCTGACTTCATTGTAATATCTTGAAATGTGATTCTTTTTTTCTTATAGGAAAATGTCAGAAACTTCTTTTCGGCATTTAATATGAAAGTCCCCAATGTTTTTATCCAAGGTAAATGAAAAATTATGTCATCTTCAAAGCTCCATAAAGAACTTACAATGAATTTCAATGTGACCATATAATCTCCAACACTCAGTTGTAAGCCACTTATTTCAGTTCGTTTTTTGTCCAAAAAGTCTAGCTCTTCCCTTATATTTGACTCAGGAATCACTAAATGGTTAGTGAATTCAGTACTAATATAATTATTTCTTTCAGTAGGTGAGATAGAAATGGTGATATCCTTCCCTGCAAGTGTCCCTTTAATTCTAAATAATATTGCAACATTTTTTTGTAAGGTGATAGGAAAATTTTGCTTCTTTTCAATATTAAAATCCATATTCTTGAGTTTTCTTTGAAGTTTAATCAATATCTCCTTATTTCTTTCCAATAGTTTGTAAAAATGTCAGTAGATTGGGTGGTTGGGAGGAATGAGTGTTACCTTCCCCACCTAAGTTCAAATTTCACTTGCTTTTTAGTAGCAATTATTATGCACCCTTTTTATCTTTTCTGTCCCTTAAGTTATGTAGCAATTATTATGCACCACCTGAAGCAAGAAAAGACTTCTAAACCCACATGATTCGCATTTTAACCCACAATGATTACTCAGTTGAATAATCAACCAATGAAAAATAATTCCATATTGGAAATATAAATTAAATATTAATGATGAATGATGATAAAAGATTACAAGGTGAGTGACATATATATATATATAAATTGGAAAGACACTTTGGATACCATCCATGAAAGGATGCATTATTTTAGAATACTTTACTAATAACTATTTATTAATTATAAATTATGAATATCAATATGTATTAATATTAATAATTAATAGTGATATATATATATATATATATATATTGTTTGTTGTTATTATTTAAGTTTGTTACAGTAACCGTTTCACACAAATAGATCACAGATCAACACATTGATGTTTGTCACGTGGTTAAACCCCTCGAGAGGGAAACAGTCCATGGCCCCAGCCAAATAGATAATTGGAGAAATTTATTATGCAAAAGAAAGAAAGTTACATGAGCTTCTCATAATCGATCAACTAGCCAAGAACCCTCTATGCTCTTTAAATAGAGATCATAGACCAATTGGGTGTTAAGCCATGGATCAATAGTAGGTATGATCTAAGAGAAGTTGAACCGTCGGATCACTCTATGTCTAGAACATATCGTGACCGTGGGATTAGATTATTTACAAATGCATACTAATGCATACTAAAGAAACACACTTTTACCTAACGGGTATATTACACAAGTTGATCTTAACTAACTCCTAAGTGTCTAAATATCCTAACACAACCTTGTAGCAAAGGTTAAGATATTCATCACTCTAGGTGATATTCAAGCTCCTCATGTATGTGTTATCCCATGGGTGCCTTCTGAGCTCGTACAAGGTCTTCTTTAATTTGCACACATGAGTCTACCTGTCATGTCCCTTAACTCCCACTAGATGCAAATGTGTCTTTGTAGTCTATGCCTTCTTTCCGTGAGAAGCCTCGTGCTAGGAATTTTTCCTTGTATCCAATGATGTTGTCATCTACTGCATGCTGGATCTTGTAGATCCATATGGAATATACTATGTAATTCCCTTCAGGTCTTCGATATCGTGTCCTAGACATCATTCTTCTTGAACTGGTATTCTCCTTCCCTTTCTTGTAGGCGATTGTATGTGATCTTTCCTACAAGTCAAATGCACTAGTTGTACGATTAGAAACATTTCATAATGCATATTCATAAGGGTAAATTATTATGCATAAATATATAATAAAGCAACTATTTAGCCAATACAACATTCATCCATATCTCATGAAAACTTTCTAGATGCCTTCCATCTCTACCAAGACAACATTGATAATGTCCACTAATCCAATATGTTAGCAAAGAGGTTTCATTCTAGATAACTTAGCAATGGAGAGTTGTATAGCACCATGAGCTACTTACCCATCACATGCATATTAGTAGTATACTGTGATTAATGCAAACATTCTATCATGTATAACACACCAATTTGAATATAAAAAAGTGCATAACAAAACAATATCATGAAATGAGAATTGAATACTTATCTTTATTTGTTTCATGGGTAAGACTCCTTCTTTCAACTTCATCATCTTCTTCATTCATAACAGCATCATTTCTTATCCAAATTCTCAATATGGATTAGAGGTTCTTCAAGAATTGGGTTCTTCATATTCCTCATCGCTTGAGGTATCTTCTTTGAATCATGAAATATTGATCTTCAGTTGCTCCCATCTTCTTTTCTCTTATTATGAGTCAAGATTCTTCTTATGTGTGCTCTTCCTAGAGTCTACTGAAAGTAATCACTTCCTTCTGGCAGACATTCCTTAAATGAATGAATCCCATGATTCTGGGATGCCATTCAAGGTGGTTATCACAACTTCTGCATTCTCGACTTCTTCTTCTACCGCTTCAAGAGACCCTTGTAAAGTATGACTGTATGGTCTCTACATTATGGATCTTCACATTCTTCAACTATTTTCTCAAATTAATCTTCCGATTTATATTCTTCCCTTCAAATAGCTTGGTCAAGGAATCAAAAATCTCTTTCAATGTATTTACTTGTGGTATGAGGTGATCCAGTGATTGAATCGGCAATGATATTCTTGGCCTTGACCAAGTTCTTCTTGTGTAAGGCGTTTAGCCTCATCTCCCTCTGGAACTAGAACCTCTCTACTTATGTAGGTGTCCAATTCATTTCCTTCAAGAACTAGTGAGATCTTATAATTCCATGCTTGGAAGTTGTCAGCCTCACCAAGCTTATCATCAAGCTAGTGTGATTAGTCATCTTGAAATGAGAACCTCAGCTATAAATAGCAAAAGATTAGATCTTACCGATTTGAGGTGTCCATCCTGGTTTTGGAGCTACTTGATCTAGGGTTTGTCAGAGAAACCCTAATTTTCAAAACTTGGTATAATTTAGATATGATCTGATAGAAAGATATACCTCTTCCAGGAAATCTATCAAATGTACTTTTTTTTTCTGAAAATAGTGGAGGGAAGCTGCCAGAACAGGAATCCCTACTTTACCAATTTATTTTGTAGAAATTCCTGATACTGTTTCTGAAGTATCTCTCAAAGTACTAATCCTATGTGTCTGAAATTTTGTACTGAGGTAGCCTCATATGTATTTGTTCCCACACCATAGGTTTCATTAGAATTGGTTTCAGCCGCTGGGATTTCTGAGAGTTTCCCCAAGGTGACCTGTTTCAGGACTATTCAGCATAGTGCAGTTGTACAGACTGCAACATGTCACTGTTTCATCTTCGGGGTCTGAAAATTCTACCACAGAAATTAAAGTCCATGCCCTTTCTGTAAAATCTTGAAAATTTTCATTTGGACCTTCGTATCCCGAGATATAGCAATTCCCCCCAATGTCCTTTTTGGGGAGTAATCCTGGGAGAGGCTGGAACCCTAACTTGGAGGAATCAGATCTCCTAGCATATAAAGAATCTAAGGCTGAAACTTGTACATAGTGTACATATAGAATTTATCTTCAACCTTTGAAATTTTTGGCACTTGAGCCTTCTCCAATATCATAATATAGCGAACCTATCAAAATTATCAGTTTCAGTATTTTAGGGTTTTTCAGGCCTGAGGTCAAACTAGGGTTTGACTTTCCTAGAGTTTCACCCAACCAAAAATCTTGACCCAGGTCTCTAAAATTCAATTTTGATGAGGAGAAAAATCCTATTCTGGGCTCACTCAAAAATTCCTCTTCTCTGAAAAGCCCTAATTTCCTGCAGCAAAAACTGAAAATGCCCAGAATCAAATTTCGCTTTGACCGAAAGATGCGCCCTTCAATGGAGAGTTAGACTAGCCTTATTTTGCTGATGGATTGTGGATAGAGACCCAAAAAGTAAGAATCTATAGCTTCTGCACCTACATAGTGTCTTCTTCTTAGGTTAGCTCTGATACCATGTTAGAATTTTACCATTTAAGCTATATGATGTTAGGATCTTATCTGAGACAATAACAACTCGAAAAATCAAACACAAGATACAATGAACAAAAAGGTTTTCCTCGGGGAAACAGTAAAGGAGAAAACCCCACAAATTCCTCAGAGATAGAATCAACACCAAAAGTAAAACCCAAAATAGTAAGATGATCTCCTGACAGCAGTAGTCTCTCTTTCTCTTGTCCCAACTTGTTCTTTCTCTCTCAATTATGTACTCCAACTGGTGTGAGTGAATGTGTGTTAAATAGAGAGGCTCCCTCTCTATTTATACTAATTCCTGACTTGACAATAACTCACTAGGGCCGACTTCTCTAGGAGAGTCTAATAACCCACGGGCCCTACAACTGCAGGTACTTTAACCCTTGATCAATAAGGAGGGTTACACTTTATGAATTGACATGACTTGTTTACATTATTGAATCTCTTGATAGGAACATCGGGGCATGACATGACTCAATTACATTAAAGATACTTCTTGAAATAAACATCGTTGTACAATACATAAGATAAAATAGTGAATACATTCCAAAGTTACAAATACATCAAAAACTGCCACATCGTTGTTATCGTTGTGGTAATCCATGCCATCTTCCCACGCGGGAGTATGCCATAGAGAGCTACCTACACTAGGTTAGTTAATGTTCAAGTATTAATTACAAGTTATGCAATCTCATAATTTCTAATAAATTTATCTTAGAATAAGATGTTGATTAATTGATTTGTTTTAATGTACAACTATTCAATTCCAAGTATCCAACACTCGGGTGGGAGAACATTGGTTCCTTCAACCTAGATGGATCCATGGCAGCTGCAGAGGACATCACGACACCATAGACATAGGTAGTTTTCTTTTGGTAATTAAATTTAATGTTAGTAGTTAATCTTGTCATCCAGTGTAGTTAATATTTAGTACTTGAATATAAATATATTCATGTTTTCACAGGTGTTCGTAGGAGTGAGTGACTAGCCATCCCCGACCAGGATAAACATATCCCCTTATGAGCAGGTATCATGTAATAAAGTATAAATTTAATTTCAGTTTTGATGGATTAGATTTGCATAGTTATATTTTTTATGTACTAATATACGAGGCCATGGATATGAATGCAATTCCGAGTACATAGGCACATTGGTATCACCATCTCTCCATCAACTGCCTTTTTCCCACCATATATGCCAGGTGTAGCCCATGGCATACATGTCCCTTTCTATGCATCCCTCCCCACCCCGTTGCATCCATCCCTTGCCTCCCATCCACCACCACACTTCCATCTAGCTCCCCCTTCTTCATCACAGCTTTTGCTCCCCCCCCCCCGCCTCACCCATCCGCCCCCTCCCTTGCAATTTCCCATGTTTCTACCTTTCCTCCTCTAACCACAATACACCATCCATCCACATTTACCCATCCATCCATCCCATCCCAGACCTTCTCCCCCTCCCCCATATTCCCCCACCACCTTTGTTTCCTCTTCCACGGTGACCCATTCCATTCTACATCTAGTTGGGTTTTATTGTCATACATCACCACTTCTCCCACTCCAGTCCACACCCTCTCACACCGTGCCCCCTAGTTTTCTAGTGAATGTCGATGTGGCTACATCCTCCACTATGCCATCCACCCTAGAATTAGAGCAGGTTGTCCATCCCACTGCTCCACATGCCACCCCCGAGGACCAATCGACTGCTCCACCTACCACCCCTGAGGACTAGCCGATTGCTCCACCTGCCATTCACCAGGACCAACCTGTTGTGTTCACGGTGAGATTGATTAGTTTATAAAAATATCGTGTAATATTAACGAAAATTAACATAGGAAGTAAATTATATGATTTATCTTACTTTTTAAATGTTGTAGGGTGGCATTGCTGAGAGACTTGGATCACCGAGGAGGGTAGCTTGCTCACCACTTATGGTCTCGTTTGAAGTGAGCTATTTAATATTTGGAAACTTAATTTTGAATTTTAAATTGTGTTTTATACTTGTATAATTACCTATAGGAGTTGACATTTGATTGTTGGTGTTTCAGAGACCAAGGGGAGGTGGTTGAAGCGGCTAGAAAAATTGGTCTTCCTCTATCTCGAAGAAGAGAAAGATCAATTTTAGAGGTGCACCTAGGATCTCCAAGGGTGGGAAGGATGATTGAGGGACCCTCCTATGTACACTAGCCATGATGTGGCATTTTGGCATGAGTTGACATATTTTGTATAGGGCATGAGTTTCCATGTTTTGTATAGGGAACGAGTTTCCATTGTATATACATTGGAAATGATGTTCCATTTTTCACTACTACTATATATACTTGTAAATTTGTGTAAATGAATAGATCATTTTGCACTTATTTATATTACTTTTCCTTTGATTACATATTTTCATACATTATGTCGAATGCAGTAGTAGATTGCAGTTGATTTGCTTGCAATACTTATTGTTGACGAAGCAATAAAGTCTGTATGTTCACAATAAAATGCATAAAAAGTTTAAAACTATAGGCTAGTTAACAAAAAAAATACACAACTACGTAAACGTGTACAATAGAAATGATAATTTTAAATACCAAATACCTAATCTTGTAAATCATACTACAAATACCTAGCTTGGCCCTTCACCCCTTGGCCCTTCCATTTCTTGTCTCAGCTTGTCATACCTAGCTTCAACCTTGTTATTACAGACCTAATCCCTAAGGACCTACACCTAACTAGACACCTAACCTAAAACCCTAGCTGTCTACCCTTCCAAATCCTTCCTCCCATCTCCATGTCGTAACCTACTCGCTTACCTTTCCACCTCTTCTCTCTCATTTACTAACCCTAAGCTTCGAATCTCATACTCCTATCCTCGGCCTATAGGATCAGACCTTGGCCCCCTTTCAAAACCCATTCTCTAGCCTTAAGATCCCTCATAGGAGTCTACATATCATTCACATTTCCAGCCATACATAAGAAGTTTTGATAGTGATCTACAAGTACATTTGCAGTACTAAAATACCAAAAAGACCTCGAAAAAACATGTACGAGATACCATCGTTGTTGAGGACTATCATATAGGTACTTGTTGGCACTCTTGGCTCGACTAGAAATTACTATTTGGGACAGCCATTGTAAAATTTGTCTTGTCTTTGCATTTACCTAACAATTGTCTTCCTAATTGCAAACTTGAAATTAACATGGCTATTGCATCTTTAATTTGACTGGAAGTAACATTTTGGGACAGTCATACTTGGCTGCAAGTTATGATTGGTTTGACAGTCTTATTCATTGTCCAAATTGGAATAGAAATCACTTGTTTTCCTTTGGTAGTTACATAGTAATCATTATCTCATTTTGCAAGATATAAATTGATATTGGAATGATCTTCTCTTACCATTTCAGAGTATGGACGAGCTGAGAATCATATAGAACATTACTGTTGTTGGCTTGCATTTGTTACATCTACTTGGAAAACATTGATTTTGATCAATTTTACAATTATATCATTTGAATATTAAGTTGACATTTCTTACTCTCATTGAATACATACATATTTCTTATGCTATTGTTGAGCACTTGCAATTTTAACGATCTCCTGTACTTGTTACTTTGGCATAAACTAATTGAAGTTTAAGGGTTAGCATGCAAAACCTAGAGTTTATAATCAACGAGGAAACACTAACCATAACTGAAGTTTAAAGGTTAGAATGCATAACATAGGGTTTATAATCAATGAGGAAACCCTAAACCTAGGAGGGAAACCCTAACACAAACACTACCTAACCATCTCTTGTGGCATCTTATAAAGTAAAATTTTGTTTGTATATGAGAATTCCTAGGATTGTAGTCATATGCCACACATTCTTTATACACTAATCAAATCAGATACTCTTTACGATTTATCATGCACAAATTCCACAAGTTGATGTTAATCAATGGGGAAAATTTAACCCTAACGAGGAAACTATTTTGACTTGTCTAGAAATGATTCTTAGTTTAACAGTCCTATCTTCATGAAAAGTGGATTGATTGGGGTCTATGTCAATGTATGTAATTTGCAAAATAGGTTGAATTTGTATGATATGATGATAACATCCCATCAACACCACTAACATGCTTCAACCACATGCATAATTGAAATGAAAATTACATCCAATGTTATTTGCAATCACCCAACCAACCATTAAATAAAATATTGAATCATCCTATAGTGTTTGACCCCCCTCTTTCACAAGAAATACTCATTATGGAAATGTTTGCAAGCATATATTCTTGGTATATGGTTTATTATAGCTACACATATTCTAGGTATACGGTCTATTGGTTTCTAGTTAAGTGAGACCAACAAATATAATTATCTAAGCCTAATGAGTTCATAAAAATCTAGTTTGTAGTTGTATGTGTAAATGTGTAAACACTATTTTTTAGGTTTGTGGTTTGTAGTCCATGAAATACTATATTTTTTTTTATTTTTTATTGTAGGTTAGGCATATGGTCCAAGAGTATATAAACAAGTGATACTAACATAGAATTTGATCTCTATGTATTTGAATTTCTTTCAATTCATGAAACCCGGGTTGGCTTGATACTTGTAATCCATGTACGTGTCTCTACTTCTATTTCATAAAATTATTTGGTATACTTGTAATTCATAAATCCTTAGTTTCTTTTTTTAGTGAAGGTACATATATTCTAGGTAAATGGTATATTGGTTTCTAGTTGAGTGACACTAACAAGTCTAATTATCTAAACCTATTGAGTTCATAAACCTTGGTTTTCAATTCTATGTCTAAAATGTGTGAACCACAGTTTTCAAGTTTGTGGTTTGTAGTTCATGTTACCCTAGATATGTTGTATTTAATGTACATATATTCTAGGTATATGGTCTACAAGTTTCTAGTTGAGTGAGACTAACAAATGAAATGATATAAACCTAATGAGTTCATAAACCCTAGTTTGTAGTTCTATGTGTAAATTTGTGAACCCTAGTTTTTTTTTTCTATTTGTGCATGTAGCTTAGGTATATAGTTTAATTATTTCTACCTAAGTGAAAATAACATAGCACATGATCTCTATGTATGTGAATTTCTACTTCATAAAACCCTAGTTTGTAGTTATATGTGTAAATTTACAAACCCCAATTTTTAGGTTTATGATTTGTAGTTCATGAAACCCTAGTTTTTTTTCTATTTTCTCTTGTAGATTAGGTATATTGTATAAGTAGTTATACATAAGAGAAACTAAAATAATACTTCATATCTATGTATGGGAAATTGTTTGAATCCACGAAACCCTAATTGGCTATATACTTGTAATTCATGTATGAGTTTTTACATCTAATTCATGAAACTCTAGTTTATTTGTTGTAGTGTAGGTACATGGATTATAGGTATATGGTATATTATTTAATAGGAAATGGCATTCCAGGATACGAACAGATTCAACGATTTCTCAATCCGACCTCTGGTTGTCGAGTTATATCGAGTTGAAAGTTGCATGAAAATGTCATTCAAGGACACTTGGTGACTCTCGATCCGAGAGCGAAAAACCAAATGGAGCAGCAATATTGCATGCCGTTGGCTCCAAAAAGTGTGTATGGAAAATTCCAATATGGGAACACTACCAATACTAGCATGGTGGATGGTTTTGCAGAGTTGACCCACCAATGCAAGAGTTGCATTGAAGAAAACTGAACAAAACCCTAGTTTATGAAACCGATACACAATGAAGTCACTGGGCCATGAAAACATGGTGGAGAGGGCCCCTAAAGGTAATGTCATGCCAGGAGACCAACGGATTTGATCGATCTTTGATCTGACCTCCGGTTTTCGAGTTATGTTGAGTTGAAAGTCGCATAAAAATGTCGTTCAAGGACATTTGGTAACTCTCGGTCTGGGAGCGAAAAACCAAATGGAGCAGTAATATTGCATGTCATTGGCTCCATAAAGTGTGTATGGACAATGGAAATATGGGAATACTTCCAAGACTGGCACGGTGGAGGGTTTTGCAAAGTTGACCCACAAATGTGAGAGTTACATTGAAGGAAATCGAGCAAAGCCCTAGTTTATGAAAATGATGCACAATGAAGTCACTGGGCCATACACACATGGTATATAAGGTCCCTAGAGGTAATGGAATGCTAGGAGACCAACATATTTGATGGCCTATTGATCCGACCTCTTGTTTTCGAGTTATGTCAAGTTGAAAGTTGCATGAAAATGTCATTCAGGAACACTTCGTGACTCTCAGTCCGAGAGTGAAAAAACAAATAGAGCAGCAAGATTGCATGCTGTTGGATCCAAGAAGTGTGTATGGGAAATTCCAATATGGGAATACTTCCAATACTTGCATAGTTGACTGACAAATGCGAGAATTGCATTGAGGGAAACTAAGCAAAACCCTAGTTTATAAAAATGATGCACAATGAAGTCATTGGTCCATGTAAACATGGTGGAGAGGGCCCCTAGAGGAAATGGAATTCCAGGAGACCAACAGAGTCAATGGATCATCAATCCAACCTTCGGTTGTCGAGTTATGTCGAGTTGAAAGTCACATGAAAATGTTGTTCAGGGACACTTGCTGACTCTTGGTCCAGGAGTGAAAAAACAAACAGAGTAGTAAGATTGCATGGTGTTGGCTTCAAAAAGTGTGTATGGGAAATGCCGATATGGAAACACTCCCAATACTGGCATGGTGGAGGGTTTTGCAGAGTTGACCCACCAATGCAGGAGTTGCATTGAAGGAAACTGAGCAAAACCCTAGTTTACAAAACAAATGCACAATGAAGTCACTGGGAAATGAACATGCAGTGGAGATGGACCTTATAGGTAATGGAATTCTAGGAGACTAACATATTCGATGTTTTTTGGACCTCAACCTTGAATTGGCCCATGCATCCCTGAATGGCATTTTTAGGCCTATTGCAATTCACCATAGAACGTTGACCGAGGATCTGATTGATGAAATTTCGGTTCCGTTGGGATCTTGGCATGATATTATCACCAAGGTGGCCTCCCCCTCAACTCTGCATGACCTAGGCATGCCTCCATGCCAAATTATGAAAAATAGGGTTTCTCCCCAGTGGAGTGTAAACGCAATTACTCAATCTCAGTCAATATAACCATCTCGATCCTCTTTGTTGCTAATTGCCTCAATCAATATCTCATGCTCTGAATGAGGTAAGAAGTAACATACCTTGGTTGAGTTCTTGTTTGACATTGTCTGTAGATGGATGTTCGTGCCAACAATCAAGTTTGTGAAGTGATAGACCACAGAACCTAGTCTATAATCCATGAATACATGACCACTAGTTCTTCTTGATTTTCCATCTCGTGTAATATAGTCACCCTCAACCACCATTGAGAAAATAGGAAATCCATTTCCTTGATCATCAATCAATGATCCGTTCAATATTTTCTTACCTCAAAATAATTGTGCCAACCAATAATCCATGCCCCATTCATTGTCTTTCGGGGAAAAAACTGCATATATGTGTCCTGGTTGTACAAGATCAGAGATATGGTCATAGTCCGTTGAAATCGTTGTCTGACCCTCCTCTAAGTGGGTTGTTTCAACTACTACATGTGGTTCTACTGCAAGTGACACATGATCCCAATCATCAACCCAATCCATGCATTCACATTCATCCCATTCACCACTGCTACAAGGCATGCAAAAGAAAGCAAGTTTATTTGTCCATATTTCAAATAGGGGGTTGTTTGAGCTTCGAACCGAATGAAATACACGCATTCCTTGTACTGTACCGCAACTATAGGAATGGGATTTATCTATGTCAACCATTTTCCATAGTATTTTTGTCCTTCATGCCTTGGACACATGATGCTGATGATAAAATCTCTCGATGCATTCGGTGGTATTACGGATTCATTGCATCCTTGCTCAATGTTAGTATGCAAATCACAAAATATATGTTTATACATGTCATAAAAATATTCATATTCTACATGGTATCTATAATAGCATGTGTTTTGATCAATGCATATATCATTGTACCATGGTTTAGATTTCTCAAAGGAAATTTGTCACAGGTTCAATTGTGTGTGCTCATTCCTGAATCTGTCATAGAGTTAAGTCTGTGTTGTGTCAAGGAAGTGTTTGACATGGGTTTCAGTTTCAGTAGAACCTTTTCTTAGCATTAGCACATATCTTTGGTTAGATGAATGTCTCATATTATCATGCCAGAACTTTTGTACTAAGTCCTTAACAACATCAATTGGTTTCATATCTTGATGAGGCAATCTGTCGACAAAATCCCAACAATCTTTTCCACCTGAAGTATGAATATTTTCTCTTATAATAGAGTACTTCTTAACATTTTTTCTATTTAACTTAAGTATGTGAGAAGTGTGTGAAAGAAGGCGATGTTTCCTTGTGGACTTGCTTACAACTGATTCTTATAACACACGATGATCTGCACAAAGATATTTAGTACAAGACGTCTTCCCAATCGCATTAAAAGAAGATTGGAGATTTCTAACAATATGATTGTTAGCCTCTGAACTTCTAACCTTCTTTATGCCTATAATTATCCTAACAACAACTAAACAATTTGACTTTAACACACATAGTAATAATTGACATTTAACTACATCCCCCTTGGATTCAAAATATTTCTTCATTAATTTGCTACATTTTTAATTGATGTTGCGTTTGGGAAACTTACCTTCAAGACCTAACATACAATTTTCATCCACATGGATATGTCTAGGATTTATTTTTCATGCACTAGACAGTCGAGGTAGGGAAGGGGGACATGAGCTACGAATCCCAGGGATTCTTTGTTGTGGTGCTTCATTCACATGTTGGTCCATATTGGGGTGTGCTCGACATGGTTGTGGTATTCTTGGAGAGATTACAAATTAATCATTGCCCCTAGGTCCAACGCTTGATACTCGACGTCTCTCAGTATACCTATGTATTCAAGAGATTCAACATGGCTCATTGATAGATTGTTTGTTGGATACTATGTTGATGTTGGAATTTGAGTTGGGTCCATTGGATGCAACCTCTTCACCCGTGGTTCTAAACTAGAGGTTGTTTTGTCATCAACTCTATTAGGATCGATCGCAGTATTAGTTGAAATGTCTGGACCATGTCTCACTCTGTCCATTTCCAACCTGGCCTTTTCTCTTACCTCATTTTCCTTTTCAATGGGCACATTCCTTCTAGTTTTTCGTACTCTGTTACATGAGTTTCCCACATCCAAAATTTTCTTTATCAAAACTATGAGGTCTACCCCTGCATAAGAAGAAACAAATAAGGTATTAGTTCCATTATACAAGAAACATGACGCATTCCAACATAATTAGCTAAATTATAGATATGTTAGTATGGTAGCTATTGGCATTGATACATAAATTATGATGAAAGGTTTCTCTTTATGTTCAAACTAAAGTTTCATTTCTATAATCTATTTGAGTCAATTAAAGAGACTCATGCTTGCAGGTATTACATCTATAGCCTTTATGACTTCCTTTGTGTTCAAAAAATATTGGAAGTCATAAGAAGATGAGTGAATTATTCTTCATTTCCAACACCTTCGGACGAGATGACATTACACGTAATATGCCACATTAGTTGTGAGGGAAGACATAAGTTGGTGTTTTGATGTCTTGGGAATAAATTGAATAAATTACACTCATCAAGTTACACTAACTAAATAGAACAAATTAACTAATTACACAATGAGGAGGTTGCAAATCCCCCCCAGAAAGGATAAATCATTGAGGTAGAGGCATCCATGTCAATATCAAAGGCATGTTATGATAAATGTAGCATGAAGAGGAGAGCATGGACAAGTTGGTGAACTATTCAAATATGGACCCTCTCCCATGATTGCTTCCAATATTTTTATACAAATTGAAGACTATCAAGAGAGAACCTCATCTATGCCATCCTTGTGGAAAATGAAAATAAATCCATGTGCAAATGATTATTAGTCTACATTGCATACTTCATCTTGTATAGAGAATATGGACAACTTGGTGAACTATTCAATATGGACCCTATCCCATGATTGCTTCGAATTTTTTTTTTTTAAATTGAAGAGACTTAAGAAATAACTTCATCTATGCCATCATTGTGTTAAATCAAAATATATTCATGTCCAAATGTATATTAGTTAACATTGCATACTTCAACTTGTATGGAGAATATGAGACTTGTTTAGATGTGAAGTGGGGAATTCTTCTTGTGAAGTTAATTGTTGTCTATGGGAGAGATATTGTTGTAGGAACATGATAAAACATAAATCAATGAAATGATTTGAAATCTAGTGAATGAAAACAATTATTTACAATTCACTATACCTATTCAAAATGATCTCTTCTTGTAATGAAAACTTGTAGCTTGAATGTATATACTAACTTCCAAGACCATTAAAGATTTTTGTTAGATTCCAAGAGTGATATTCTATTGAATAGATCAAAGAGTTTCCAATTGATGATTAAGTGTGATCCAAATTGCAATGTTCAGTAGCACAAAATGCACAAACAATTGTAGAAAAACCGTGAAAATTGGTAGCAACCCCGAGACTCTAGATCTCTATTTTTTTTAACCAACAACAGGTGCGTGCATACGTGTATAAGAGCATGTGTGTATCAATGCATACGTGCAGATATACACGTGCAAACTATTGCCTAACATTTATAGCATTTACTCACTTAGGTTTATCCCATTTAATGACTAACGGTCTTCAACAATGTCTTGGTATTCACACATGCACGAGTATTTTTACAATATAGTATTCACCACTACTTTCTTCTTATGCCCATCGATTCCATTATGAGGTCTTAGGCTCCTTACCTATGGCTAGTAGAGGGTAAGGGAGGCCTCCAACACTAACCAACAATGGGTGTCAAGGTTTAATAAAGTTTTAGTGGTGACCATGGTCAATAAAACATGGCCTTAAGCCCTAGCACGACATTAGAAACATTGGAGACCATGGTCATGACAGTAGCAACAATGGCGACCATGGTCAATAACACATGGTAAATAACACTATTTTCAATAACACAATCATCATGATCATGATCATAATCATCATCATCGTCACCATCATTGTTCATTATCATTGACATCGTCATCATCATTGTCTTCATCATCATCATCATCATCCTCATCCTCATCATCGTCATCATAGTCATCATCCTCATCATCATCATTGTCAGCATCCTCATCATCATCATCACCATCATTGTTCATCATCATCGTCATCATCATCATCATCATCAACATCATCACCCTTATCCTCCTTATCATCATCATAGTCATCCTCCTCATCATTATCATTGTCATCCTCCTCCTCCTCCTCATCATCATTGTTCATCATCATCATCATCATTCGATCGAAAATGCTTGAAAATAAAATCAAAGAAAAATTTCAACTAAAACTATCATCATCATCATTGTTCTACATCATCGTTGTCATCATCATCATCATCCTCATCATCATCATGATCATCATCAACATCATTGTCACAATCATCATCATCATCATCAATGTTGATCATCATCGTCATGGTCATCATCATCATGGTTATCATCATCATCATCATCGTCGTCGTCATCATCAACATCATCATCCTCATCATCGTAATCATCATCATCATCATCATCATGATAATCATTTTCATCATAGCCATAGTCATCGTGATCCTCCTCCTCCTCCTCCTCCTCCTCCTCCTCCTCCTCATCATCATCACCATCATTGTTCATCATCTTCGTCATCATCATCATCGTCATCATCATCATCACCATCCTCATCATAGTCATCATCCTCATAATCATCATTGCCATCCTCCTTCTCTTCATCATCACCATTGTTCATCATCATCGTCATGGTCATCATCATCATTCCATTGCAAATGCTTGAAAATAAAATCAAAGCAAAGTTTCAACTAAAGCTATGTGTGCATGCATGTTTAACGCGTACGCACTTAGAAGTGCAATCATGCTTCTAGTGTGTGTGCATTATGTTTTAAACTACACGCACGTGTGATTTAAATTTACAATTTGGGCGAGCACCTTTTTTGCAACCATCGTGGTGGATGACTTGGCTACTTTGGTTTTAGGTTTGGGTTTCCAAACCAAGTGGTTTGGACCGTATAATGACAAAAAACATGTTTTGTACCACTTCTCCTATTTTGTGCATGATTTTTCTTATGCCATTCTTGTCCACTTCTAATTAAAATTCATACACTCGTGTAACTCTGTCTGTAGATTTTGAATATGTAATTTTTATTTAAATATATTATCTTTTTCTATTTTTTTATTTAATTTTTAATGGACTAACATCAATCTAACACAAAAGGTAGGCTATTTGCTTTGACTATACTTTTGATTGGATCACCTATCAAGAAAATGGAAAAGAACCCACACAAGAAGACATAAAGACCTACATCCTAAAAGAAAAATATCATTCATTGACTATGTTAAGACCAAGATGTCATGGACCAACGCTTGACCTTGTCATTTTAGGGCGTCACTGACTTCCTTAATTTTAAAAAATATATATAGCATAAATAAATATGGAAAAATAACGTTGCACTAGACACACCTATTATCTACAACTCTATATAAATTTTTTGAAAAAATTCCACCATTTGCATATGAAACGAGTGGACCAACGCAAACATATTCATTATTTTTGGGGGAAAAAATAACATACAAACCTTAGAAGAACCTCATTTTTTGGGATTTATACTTAGTTTCCATAAGTAAAAGTTATATATTCCGAAAGGTAATCCGTTTGTCCACGTTTGATATTCTTACTCCATATTCCAAAAAAATTTGTAGGTACCTTTAATATTGCTTTTTGATGTTCAAATTTCTGTTTTCCCAGAAGTCCATTGCAATGAACGCATCATAAGTGACCATCATTAGCTTACACCAACCCCTATGCATTATATTTATGATGAACCTTGCTGAGCTAGCATAAGATCCATGGATTCCTGATATATCTAAATTTAATTATTAGTTATATGTTTCCCTTTAAGAAAATTCCATCAATTACAAATTGAATTATTCAAATAATAGAAAAATATTAGATCTTAACATTATAACCATATCATGAATTTTAACACAAAAATGCAAAGTGTTACCAATGCAATAAAACGACTATAAATCAACATGTGGGATGATTTTAAAGAGATGGAATATGTAAGCATGAAAAAAGGATTCCCACATCTTCTTAGGTTCATTCAAGGTTTTTTGTTTGCTTTTCAAAATTGTCATTATGTCACACATTTGCAATTAATCTTACTAACAATTCCCTAATTCCATTGTAATTTACACCCAAAATGTGTGAATAATTGTGTTAATATTACAAAGTCATATGGGGAGGAAAATATAACAAAGATAATGCAATTATTGTGATTGTTGAATCTCAAAAGATTATGTATAGAAACAAAATGTGGTGTCAATTCTCATATTGACAAGTATCAACAATGCTCATAACCAATGAATTCATGTAAAGATTTAGAAAGACAAGGTGCCCAAACTTCTTTGGGAAGATTTCATTAAGTAACACTAAAAATGAAGCATGCATCTATATGATGGCGGGATTACCTACGGGTGAGCTATGTGATGGATTTAACGTTGTGGAATCATACACTACATCAAGAAATAAATGAGACAAAAGGAATACAACTTATTTTAGTATTTCTAAGTAAAAGGAAAGTATTGGAATATGAACTTTAAATCATGTTCACATTTCACATCCATCATCATATAGTACATATATAGTACTAAATATACAATGTTCATTAAAGAACAAGAGTTTCCATTAAAGACATTGATGAGTTTTTGAAAATGTAACCCTTCTTTTGAAATTTTATAAAAATCGTTGCCCTTCATATTTGACAAATGATTTCAAAGTTTGTATTTTCTTTGAAGGGTGATTTTTAAATTTCCCTTTTAGAAAGGGTTTGAACCTCTTGGAAGGGCTAGGAAGGGATCAATTTTGATCACTGGTTCTCATCCATCATTCGACCAATAAAGGGGGATATTTACAAATTATAGGTTTCTAGATTTCTCCCCATGGCTATAATATGAAATTAAAAATAAATAATGTAGGTGCACTTTCATAATTAAAAAAAAAATGAAATTAAAACTCTATCTACATATACACCATTCATAAATGAGCATGTTCATCACATGAAGTAAACAAGAATATTCCCCAATCATATACAAAGATAATACTTATCTTTTAAATGAAGAGATCCAAGTGACTAGTTGTATAAAGGCCACATTCCACCAAACTGTAGGTATCAACTACTAATACCACCCCTGATATGGTCTATGAATCAACCAAGGAAATGGAAAAACCACAGGGTGCACTCTCTCCTCGGCCATGTAACTCTCTTCCACTGCCCCACACGACACAAGAAAGGAATTTCACCTCATTGCTATACAATTCCCTTAGGATATCCAACCTTTACAAATCTTACAGTGTGTGCAATAAGAGTTAAAACCACTGTATGAGTTAGAGAGTTCCATGTAGAATTAAATACATATATTATCAATCATCTGGCAAGCAACAAACAATAGAAGGTAGAATTATTCATATCCTGTGTGGCCTCTAGTTTCACATATCACCACCATCTTCACTCCAACACCTATATATTCCTCTTTGCAGTTCTTATTTCTAGTTATTTTTCCCAATCAGTCATTAGATATGGTTTCTAGATCATGAGTCTATGTAGATGTTTCTTTATTCCTTCCCAATTCCTTTCCCCAGGCCTGAGTACCCCTTTGAAAAATGAAGCAAAAACACTAATGAGGATGAGAGAATTATTGAGAAGAGAAATGACATACCTTTTGACCATAGGTTAATGTATTCTTACACTTTTTCATAAAAGTATATTCATCCCATGATTCCATAATTACAATAGAAGGCATTTCCCATCAACCTCACACAACATTCAATACTTGGATTTTAATAAGTCAAACTAGGTAAATGGGTCATTTAAAGTACATGGTTTCAATTGGGTGAGTTTTAAGCATAACATTGGGATACATATGATTACTCTCCCATAGGACCCCATTCCTCTTCCCCTCCTTTGAAATCATATCCCCTCTTTAGTGTTCCTTCCACAACCATCTTGGATCAATTTTATCATTTTTCTAACATAATTTTTACCTAGAATTTATGTCATCATGACAACCAACCACATGGTACATATAGATTTATTAATAGCATACATGCCTAGCCATTGACTAGTTGGCCCTTAGCATTGAGATCTGCACTATGAATCCATACTATAACATTTATATCATTTTACATAATATAATTCAATACATTACATGGGTCAAATTGAGGGTATTATATTTCCCTCCACCTTGGAATAGCATTGTCCTTGGTGTTGTTTTTATTTTCAACAAGGTTCCATGTCCTTGTTTTCAGCTACATTTGCAATTCCTTTCTCTTTAAGGATTCTTTGTCTTGTTGCTAGCTATATTATATAGAAATGCTCAATCATTCCTTTGGGATACCTTGGAACACCTCTAAGGAATTTAACATTTCATATCATACCTATTACAATCATTAAACGAAAAACATGTTTGTCATAGCCATTTTAGCAACACTTAATCCATCAACAAATATTCAAGTTTCATAAATGAAGCATATATATTCATACCACAAGATAAAGTATGAAATAATCCTAATACTTGTAGTTTTGAAGATATATTTTCTCCATATGGCTGTCATGGGAGAGATTCGTTTCACTATATTCCTTGACAAAACCAAGGTATTGACATACACCTCTAATTCCTTCTTGATCCTAGCTAGTACATAAAAAAATTCTATTACTTAAAAAGTTTCCTCTTCTTTGCAATCACTCACCATCCAAGATCAAGCATCCCTTTCTCTACTTAAAAAACACTCAAGTGATCTATCATTTTACAATGCTTTGTTGCATATGAAGAAGACACACTTATAGACTATTACTAACAAGACATCCTACTAACAACTTCTAATATGCATATATGCTGGTGATAAAGGACTATCATAGGTTTTTAGTCTCACTATAGTAGCATTATTCCTTATATTTCAGAAGCCATCATCTATCCTCACTTGAACATATGTCACCTCACATGTATTGTGCACATATAATTACCATGAGATATCATCATTACAACTTCCATTATAAATTTTCAAATCTATTTCATACAGAAAACATATTTCACCAACATGAAATCATTATCACAATGTATGGCCTTTCCAAGTGGTAGTATCCTGTCTTCATTTTAGACTTACACTCATTTCCATATCCAAGCCAATTATACCTACAATCTAAACATTTCAACTTGACAAACAAAATATGAGTATTGATACATGTAACATTTTCATTGAAACACTTACAACAACCCCCAAAGTGATCTCATAATTATAATACACAAATAATTTAAACACTACTAGATATCAATATATCAAATCATCAAATCCAATGAAATACATTCACTTTAGGTGCATCATTAACACAATAAAAGTTGCATAACACAAAAACATGATCTATGCAATCAACCATATGTTCCAGTGCTTATGGCTATGCCACCATATCCTTTCATACAACTTTTTCCTCCGAGTAGAGAATTCTTGTATTGCATCGAACATCATATCTTTTTCATGCAATCCTTTCATTGTATCAATAACAACCCAAGAAATGATCTTAGAATTACAAAACATTCTGTTGTTTCAGCTATTAGATAATTGCAATGAAATATATATCACAACCATACATTCACAAAATACATCTTAACATATATACCCACAAATATGGATGCATAGCGACAAGATTTAAATGATCTTTTAATGCACATTCACTCAATGCAACCTTTCATTGATTCATGAATACCATCATATCTTCCATTCTACCATGATGATTTGGAAGGTATATCCAATGCCTCAATACATCATCCAATAACCTCCCCAATACTTCCATGACCATATGAACACCCTCTTATTTTTCCCAACACAATGCCAATAAATACCCTTTCTTTGCTAAATGGCCCCTATGCAATGCTAGAAGGAATTTTCCTTGAGAGTTCTATGGTTCCTTCAGGACATCCTCCTCCTTTAATGGTCTCCATCTATGGGAAATAAGGTTATAGTCCAAGACACTGAATTACTAACAACGATATGGAATTACTTGTGACTATATCACTTAGAATGATATTCTTTCATATTAATGAATTATAAATTCTAAATATTCATATGGCATAAGGTTTATTTCTCTTCTTAGCGCATACCTCACCATACCCGATAGGATATCACTCATAAAAATGCATTCAATATCATATGAATACCAATTTATGATGATTAAAATATGACTGATGGGATTCTTACCCAATCCCCTTTTAAAACTCATGCAATTGGAATAATGAACCATTACATGCATGAATTCCATCAATGTCTCTAATTTTATTTAATTAGTTTATTTCTTACAAAGGATTATACAATCCTTCCACCAACATGTTGATCATAGATTTATTTCCTCAACCTTTCTCGACAAGGATGAAATTCATGTGCAATAACATCATCAACATCTTTAGCCATGCCACAATTACCTCTAGTCATATATCCATCACTGACCACAATAACTATTACCATTGGTTTCTTGCATATGTAAATCCATACCACTTTTACCAATATGAAATATTATATGCATGCATGATCATATTCACATGCACTATGCATTGTCTCTTGATATTCCCACTAGTGCATATGCATTCCAACTATCTAATCTCTTGCATTTTTGTCCTCTCTATGCCAAATTGTTTTGTATATTGAACTAATAAAACATAAATATAACAACAAGAGAAGCGTTAATGGATTCTCCTTGTCCAAATCCTTATCATAGAATGGGTTTCCTCTTCCACATCATTGTTGAGCCAATTCATGGCCTCTCTTTCAAGCACACAAGGGAACATTAGCTACGATTATCTCACCAAGTACAAATTAATATATATATAAACATGTATACCATTTATACTTGCTACTTTCCAAGCATGCAATTCTTATGCAATAAACAAAAGTAGTTTAAGATGAAAATTTTCCCTCTTTATCAATGTTTCCTTATGGAGATTATTCTTTAGTTTCTAGTACAACAATATTATCAAACTTATGTAGATTTCCTTGTCATTACAATATGTTTTATTGTGATTACAACAGATTTCATTTCACTCTATTCACTTTATCTTCCAGCTCTAATCACTATGAGAAAATATAGACAAGTCTACCTTTCCCTTTCTTGTATTTTCTAGTACTTAACAATGCTGTAATTGATTCCAGTCCAACTCCACATGGATTATTTTCAAGGTCCATTATATATCCTTATGCCTCGTTCAACTATGAGTATTCCTTCTTTTCCCATGGAATTATATTTGATGAAATTATGAACCCCACACCAATTTCACACATGAGAATGCCTAATTTTCTAATTAGTAGATTTTGCATGCCCACTTTGTCACTATAACGGACCACATGATAGGTAGACATAATCGAATGTATTATTACAATAGCAGAAATATCCAGGTTAATGGAATTTCGATACCCATTGTCATTACTTAGCCATAATTTGTTGGTTCATATACTGCAATATCTTACAACTTATCTTAGCATGCACGCACTTGTGAATAAGGATGATTCGCCCATCACTTTTACAAGTTTCACATGATTTACCTACCGTTCTATTATATAACTCATTAAGCATTCTCTTATGGAATACAATATCCATACCCAACAATCAATATCTCCCATGGATCTTCCCTACACTTCAAATTGCACATATTAATCACAATAATACCTTGGATGCACTCTTAACCAAGGAAACAATTTCCATTATTTATTTTTGTTATTCTTTCATTATTAGACATGGTTGTCATTCCTCAATAATTCATCAGGAAACTAATTACTCTTAATAAGGGAATCCACAACCCATCTATGCAATTCATATTGCACATTCTAAACATAGAAAATGCATTGCATACATTCTGGCTAAGGTACCAACAACCCCTCTTAGTTCACTTCTTCCATCCTGAGTGTTTATAAAATACATTATGCAAATATGAATTCTTATCCATTCAACATGTTTTCCCACCTTTTGATAGGGATCACCACAATAATATCACTTTACAAAATTATCATGTTACAAAACATCCAACTTTACTTTGTTTAATTCTTCATATTGCTAGCTAACAAGCATTTCTTTATGCTTGGTTTCCCAACTGTGTCTCCACTTTATTGTGAGAGAAAAATTAGCATGGTATGGGTATCATAATATTTATTAATTTTTAGTCACTTTCATATCTGGTACACTTTTATAACATGATACAAAATATTCCTAAAGTATGGGTTACTTTGGAGGTCACCCACATTCATAACTATCACTTAATCAATCCTAGAGGTTCTATTATGCCTTCTTTCCAAAAAAACTAGACAATTGTTTCAAATGGAAGGATATTTATATTTTATTTAATTCTTATATAGATAATATTTTCAATGACTATACGCGGGATTAATTCTATATTTTGAGCTAAAAGTTACTGCTCCTCAAAGTCAACACTTTTTCCCAATCTTCATTGTTTTTACAGATTCTATAAGTATCAGGGATCACTTATAGACGCTTGTAGAAGAAAATATAAAAGGATATAGAAATTGTTTTGTATATTGAATTAATATCCCATATGATTTTAAGCACAAACCACCTTCAATAGCTTCGATCTTATGCTCCAATGACTTGTTATAAAATTTTGGAATTGTCATTTAACATTTGCAATTACTCCATACTTTGAACTTTTAACAAAAATGGCTATCTCACAACCTAAGCATTTTTTGTATAAATTCCTCTAACCAAATTTGTTTTTTTTTATGAGCAGGTAAAATTTCCAATTCATAAAATTTTATGGTATTGACATCTAGGTTCGCTTTTACTTCCTCCATGTTTTCCAAAATCTCCAAAAAGTTCTCGAGAATAACAGGTTTTTGTAATATTTTGCACTTACCGTTCACACATTTTGGAATTTATACATAATATGCCATATTTATCTATTTTCCTAGACCATTACTACACCAAGACAATTTCAGCCTCAGTGGGGCCCCTATCAGGTCTCTGGGTACTAGTCTTTAAAACCTTTAAAGTTCTAAATTTCAAAAAAACTAGAGCAAAATGGGTCCATGAGTCTCACTAGAAATTAGTTTTCTTCATCAATGGAATCAAATTTTCATGTCTCATTGAATTCCAAGTTAAATTATTCATTTTATGGCCAAAATGGCATGTTTTTGTCTCCAAAATCTTGTTTTTCTAATAACTTTTCTATTTTTTTTCAATTAATGGGGCATAACATGTCACTTCCCATGTGTCATCGAGTCCCAAAATTTATCACTTTTATATTCCATGTAATCCTCAATATTTTCCATTTCATATTCCATATTATAAGGCATTCCATGTCATCACAACCTATTTAGACTTCTCAATTTTAATCTCCACCGTCGATCTTAATTGTCGATCAAATATGGACCATTTGTGCAATTATTCCTTGAGATAAGGTACAATATTTTCATGCATGAATGGTCATGATCACACAATGGAACCTGTTAAGTAAACTCTTATCCATTCATTTGAGAGTCACCCATATTATATTGTAATCACTTTACTTGGTACGAATGGTCACAATTGCATGATGGAACATGTGTGATCAAATCTAAGCCATTCGTGTGTATGTACCTCTATATAATGTTTGAGAATATTCTATTGAATGAATAGTGTATATTTATTGATAAAACATGAGTGATTCAATATTATCCATTTACTCGCATGTACCTGTATTAGTATATGGTGCAAGCAGCTCCCTATGTGTGCATGTTTTAAATCTAAGAATCCAAATAACCTAATTTAATTTGGGACATCCATATAATAAACTAGAGTTACCTTTACTTACATGAATTCCACTTGTGAAACTAAACCTTGGATAACACTATCATCTGTACATGGATTTCATGTGATTGATCCATGTCAACATCCCCTATTGATGTGATTTAATACCCCCGTTTTGACCCCTTGGTATTTAATTATACATAATGTAATTACTGTATGTAAATCATGGCGAGGAACTCAAGGCCAAGGCCCTGTCATTTATTGATGTTTGTGGAGGTAGATGATCAAGGTTAATCCTAGAGTGATAGTGCTAAGTCAAGAAAACATATATTTTCATGTATCATGTAATATGTACAAATTAATATAATACCACAACTAGCTATGGGACTGCAAATGTTAAAAGATACAGGGGCATGATTCCACAAGGGCATAGGGAGGGGAGTTAGTCAAACCCCCTGAGGAAATAGGGTGAGACCAAATGTCAATGGGGAAACCCATGAAACCCCCAACTACCTTTTTTGTCCTCTATCCTCAATCATTAAATCCTTCTAGAAGGTGGATGAGAAATTTAATGCCTTGATCAGAGTAATGCATGTAGTTTGATTGCTTATCCAAGCAATACTACACGTCTGTAGCTTGGGATATTGCATTCTTGCTTTTGTAGCAAGTAACCACGTGGCATTAGAGGAAATTTAAATTTAAAATGGTCCTTCCAAAAATAATACAAATTCCATGTCATCATGTATTAGCCAATCAAAATGCTTTAAAATTCAAAAAGGGAGCAGCTCTAAAACAATTTTTTAATATAAATTTGGGGATAGGTAACATAAAAAAACTACTTTTTCAGTTCATATTTTTGACATATTTCCCTGTGTTTTTACTCAAATTTTGATTGGGAGAGCTCATTGGATGCATAATTTAATTCCGCATCAAACTAGTACCCACTCAACATACTTTTGATGGGCCCCGCTAACCCAAAAACAAGAAATACCTGAAAAAATGTGATGATGACATCATCATCATGTTTTTCAGGTATTTCTTGTTTTTGGGGTAGCAAGGCCCACCAAAAGTATGCTGAGTGGGTACTCGTTGGATCCAGAATTAAATTTCATATCCAATGAGCTCTCTCGATCAAAATTTGAGTAAAAACATAGGGAGATATGTTGAAAATACGAACAAAAAAGTAGTTTTTTCTTTTCTTCCTCCAAAATTAATAGATATTATTTTATTATTTTAACTATTATTTTATTAATTTTCCTTAGGAGGCCAATTTTGAGTTGAAATTTCCTCTAATGGGAATTCCGAGTCCATCCTTTCTCCCAAGTGCGTAGATGGTTTTGTTGTGGAAAGTCATCATGATGGGCATTCGTTTTTCAGTTCATTTCATTCCGTCATGCTACCGTACCGATTCTAGCATCCACATTGGGGTGGTATTTTCAATAATTTTTCTCCTACGCATTTTGTGTCCATATTGTTGCATATCCTTATTTTTGGTCGTTTGTGGTTTTCACCAATGTTGTTGTTGTTGTTTTTTTTCTATGGTATCCTCTGTCACAGAGTGAGGGAAGATGTTTTGTTATGTTTCCTTGAGGATTGTTGTCTTGTGCATCCCTATTTTGGTTTAATGACTTAGGAGTGGAGGAGGGCCAATATTAGCTGATAAACCTAGTGAAGGGAGGAACCCCACATATAGATCAAGAGGGATGGTAATTCATTTTCTGTATACCTTGAAGAGAGTTGGAAGGGAAAGTATGTCCTGAGGGACTATGGAGCCGAGAAGGGAATACTTCCTTGTGTTGGGTGGTGCATATCTTGAGGAAGCCAAGCTAGATATTATGTGGATACCATGGCTCTTTGTTTGAGCTCACTAGCTGGTTAATTCTACCTCTCCATTTCCTTACCATCCTGATGAAACCAACTGTTAGTTGGGTTGGCTATGTCTTGCTGTGTTTTGGCTTGTTTCCTTGGATAGCTTGATAAACCCACTCTGAATGATGGTTTCAATGAGTGCCTGATAAACTGATCCATGGCTTGGCTGGATAGTCTGATAAACCCAACTTGTTGTTGGCTTGAATGTGTATGTTTGATCTTCCTATGTGTGAGCCAATTGTTACCTGGTCCCTTATGGAAATCATGCCTAGATTGGGGCTGGCAGTGTGTTGAGATATTAATGAACACAGTGTCCGATAGTTGGGTGGAACATTATAGTCACCTAGCTAGTTGCGAGACAACTTGATCACCAAGATAAGTATCTCTGTTTCTTTGTTTCTATTGTATTTTCTTATGAATGACTATATTAGTTATGCATAATGCTTATGAATGTGATGAATTGCTATATTCATGTTGAATGCTTGTTGATGATCAAGTAAAGGTTTGCTTAAGTATGAATGTCTCAGAAACTTCTTGTTTATGCCTTGCATGTTTTATGCATTTTATTCTGTACATGCCTTGTGCTTTATGAGGCATTTTACCTAAGTTCATGGAGGCTGGAAGCCTGGTAAAGAGTCAGAAATATGTCCAAGTAAAGGAAATAGGTGTTTTCCAATTTCTCGGTTCTGTAGTGGAAGGCGGAAGGGTAGAACATGTTAAGGAAGAAATTGTGTTTTCTGAGTTCCAAGTTTTGCAGTGGAAGGCGGAAGGAAGAAGAACAAAAAAGGTTTAGGTAATGTTTTAAGTTTCTAATTTCCAATTTCCAAGGTGCAGAAGGCAGAAAGTGGAAGGAGGAAGGCGGAAATGGAACTTTTTCTTCGTCAGAATGTTAAGTTTCCAATTTTCGATTTTCAAGGTGCAGAAAGCGGAAAGCGGAAGGTGGAAGTGGAACTTTCACTTCACCAGAATGTTAAGTTTTCGATTTTTTATTTTCGAGGTGCGGAAGGCAGAAAGTGGAAAACGGACGGCAGAAGTAGAAATTTCGCTTCGTCATAATGTTAAGTTTTCGATTTTCGATTTCCAAGGTGTGGAAAGCAGACAACGAAAGGCAGAAGTGGAACTTTTGCTTTGTCATAATTTTAAGTTTTTGATTTCCGATTTCCAAGGTGCAAAATCCAGAAAATGGAAGCTGGAATGCAGAAGTGGGACTTTCACATCGTCAAGATGTTGGAGTTCCAATTTTCGATTCTTGAAGTCAGAAATCAAAGGGAGGAAGTTGGAAAGGTTAGTTTAGTTTGTAAATTGCCATTATGGGTGTAGAATGGGTGATTGAAGGTCAGAATGATTGTAATAGTGGTTCTAAGCCGGAGAATAGGTTAACATCCATACCCGGTATTTATCAGAAGAACAAAAGAGATTATTTAAGCAAGAAAATTTTAAATAATCCGCATTATGGGGTATGGGGACGCTACATGTGATACTACTGGGGCTTGCCTCAAATTTTGCAAGTTATTTTAAATTTTCATAATTACGTGGAATTTTAATTCTTCCATAGGTTCCAAATTCAAAATTACACCGAGAATTTTTCCTTCATTCTTGAAACATCCCTATTACATAACAAAACTTAAAGTTATCACTGATGGCCTTACCAATTTTGAAAATATTTCCCAAATTTTCTCAAGCAATTCTACCCTTCCCGCAAGTGACCACTGGACCCATGGCTCTATATAACACCATTTTATAGCTAAACACATGGAGTTTTTGAAGGAATTCTATCAAACAATTAGTTTGCAAACTATGACTTTGATCCTAGAATACATAGAACCAATTGAAACTCAAAAATTCAACTGTGGATGTTATCCACATATGGCGCATTCAATCAGTCAATCATTCATAATATACACTTTATCCTTCAATTTAAACAATGGAAGGATTTAGAATAATTTTTCCCAAATATTTCTCATGCAGATTTTGTCAAACACTTCCTATGTAACTTGGAATTCTCCGAGTAGAATTAAAATTCAGTCCATGCAGTCCTAGTGCTAGAACCAAAACCTTTGATACAATATTGTCTTGTCATCATTCATCAATCCAACTAACAGAGGGGGATATTTACAAATTATAGATTTTTAAATTTCACCCCATGGCCATAATACAAAATTATAAATAAAGAATTTATGTGGACTTTCAGAACGAAAAGCGCAATACAATTAAAACTCTATCTACACATGCATCATGCATAAACAAGCATGTTCATCACGGGAAGTAAATAAGAAAATTCCACAATCATATACAAGAGAATAATTATATTTTAAATGAAGGCATCCAAACAATTATCTATGTAAGCTAGACATTCCATCCTACTATAGGTATCAACTATTGATTCGACCCCCAAGTTGGGATATGAATCCCCTAGTGCATTGGAAAAAATCATAGGATGCACTCTCTTTTTAGTCCAACGTATTTTCTCTGATGCGTGGTCAATTTTCCACTAGTGCAAAATGCCAAATTTATTACTTTGTGACTAAAAACGTTAGCCATGACAATTTTTATAAGATAAATACTACAAAATTTGAGCAATTTCAAGTGACAGTTAAAAATGACTAGCATAAGCTGCTAATTTAGTCTACCGATAAATAGATATGACTAGATAATAAGTATTTGAATAGTACAAGTTAGTAGTATTTCTTACTTAAAAGTATATATTGAGTTTTAGTGTAGTCTTTTTTAATAGACCTCTTTATCATGTTCATAATTAAGAATTTTAATGTTGAATTTAGTTTTGCATTATGCTCCACCGATGTGTCATCCCATCATGCTTTAGTATTCAAATTGATGTTATATATTTTCAATACCAAACCCAACTTCATGATAACGTTATTAGATATACATAATTAAATTATTGCACACATATAAAGATGTTAGTATATTACATGTACAACTAGCCTAGCTGAAACTTGAACCCTCGACTGAATATAGTATGTTAATAATACATAGTATATAGTATGTTAATATATAGTGAATATGTTAGTATACAATATAATATGTAATAAGTATGTGAATAGTACAGGTATGACTAGATAATAAGTATGTGAATAGTACAAGTTAAAAGTATAAATTGAGTTTTACTATAGTATTTTTTAATAGACTTCTTTATCATGTTCATAATTAAGACCTTTAATGTTGAATTTAATTTTGCATTATGCTCGACCGATATGCCATTCCATCATGCTTTAGTATTCAAATTGATGTTATATATTTTCAATACCAAACCCAGCTTCATGATGACATTATTAGATATAGATCATTAAATTATTGCACACATATAAAGATGTTAGTATATTACATGTACAACTAGCCTAGCCGAAACTTGAACCTTCGACTCAATATAGTATGTTAATAATACATAGTATGTAGTATGTAAATATATAGTGAATATGCTATTATACAATATAATATGTAATATTAATATAATATAGTTATTAAATGTAATATAATAATAACCAAATTAAACAAATTGAAAAAAAAAACATCAAAACAAATACAATAAAATAATTCAATTCATTTTCTCATCAGTTGGCCATGAAGGCCGAATTTGAGCCTTGAACTAGTGGTGTGAAAAATTGCATTTTTACATAAAATTGTGAGGGTTTGGCAAAAGAAGGGGTTGATATAAGAGCCCACATATCCTTTTAAGAATTTCTTAGGGATAAGGTATTTAATTTAATAGAAGAGGGGTTTAATTTCTAAGATCCCTTGCCATCTTTGCGATATAATAAAACATATTTCAATTCAATTCCTTTGGTCTTCCCTCGGTCATGAAGCCCTGAATTGATCTCTAAAATAGTTGTGAGTGAACCTTTAAATTTTCACAAGAAATTGTGAGGATTTCGCAGAGGAAGGGATCAATATAAGAGAAGAAAAATAGTTTTAATAAATTTTCATGGATAAGGGATTCAATCTTATAGAAGAGGGTTTTAATTTTAGAGATACTTACAAATGCTGCTATCAAGGTTGCGGTTTTTCTTTTGTGTTTAAAGGTGAAATTTCTCTGAAGCTTCAATTACTAAAGGTTTTAGAAACATCTTTTTAAAGTATGTGATGGGTTTAATTTCATCATAGAGAAAAGGGGGATTGGGTAAGGGAAAATGAATTAAGTCTTTCACTTTGTATTCATTCTGAAAAAAGGAAGAAATAATAATAGTTTAAATTATGTAAAGAAGAGAGGAGTTGAGCATTAAAGAACTCAAGCTCAACCTCCACACTCATAGAGAGAAGAAATTCAACAAGTATTTTACTTCCCTTTTAATTGAAAATGCATTTTCTATTTTTTTGCTTGAAACCTATCACTTAAATTTTTTATCTAATTCTTGATCTTAACAGATAAATTTAAGATTGGTTGTATTTAGGCTTTCAAAGGTGGTAGTCATTGATAGAGAGCTTTGGAACTTGTGTGGATTTTTTTGTCTCAACCCGTTTCGGACTTCAGAGTTGAGTCCGTCTTTAGGATAAGGAGTGTCTCTCGAAGGAACATCTAGGTTTATTAATTGCCATAAATATTTGTTTTTTGTTTTTTTTATTAACGGTGAATGCGTCGGTTTGTTTTTTATAAGCTTTATTTAACTATTTAGTTTTTATTATTAATGATTTAGTATTTATTATATATTTAGATTATTATTTTTGTTATTATTATTATTATCATAATTTATTATTAAATGTTTATTTTCTATTTTTATTTTTATTATTATTATCAATTTTAATCATTACCGTTAACTATATATTTTTTTATTATTAACTATTAATCTTTATTATTTATTTAGATTATTATTTAGGTTATTTAATTTTATTATGGTTGTAAATTATTATTATTATTATTATCATCATTTATTATTAAATGTTTATTTATCATTATTATTATTATCTATTTTTTATTACTGTATTTATTTAGCCTTATGGAGTGAATAATTGCTTTCCAAGCCTCACACAGAACTAGGACGCCATCTCTGTTGAAATTTCTTAGATGTTTCTCTATCTCAATTTCTTCACGTATACGTCGCTTGCTATAGTGTTCTTCAAGGGCTAAGACCTTTGCTTCCTCAATGCAAACATGATGGTCTGTTCTTGATGAATGTTCTGCCACTACCGACTTCTTGGTTCTTTCATGAATAGTGTCAACACAATGTTCTTTTAATCTTAATTTTATTGATCGACTTGTTTCCCCTATGTATACTTCACCACATGAGAAGGGATTGAATAAATGCCCTTTCTTAGTTTTGCGTCAATCGAGTCATTTTCTTTGTCTAGTATGTTCCTTAGGGAGGTTGGTGGAAAAAATATTGTCCTTATTTGGTGGAAAATTTGAAGATTCTCATAGAAGTCCACACTTCAATTTGTGAGAGTGGAGAAAAATATATTCAAATATATGAATTTTCTATGTTTATGGTCCATGGTCTCTTTTTATATGTCATTTCCGAGTTTCTAGTTCATAGTCTTTTTTATTAATCATTAATTGTATATGTTAAGAAATGGAAAATATAAGTATTTGAACCCTGGAGGTAGTAATCCACTCAGTTAATTTAGTGTTGTACATATATATGCATACCTATAACAAATAATATTAATATAACACACCCACACATTACATAACTACAAAGTTGAAAACTTGTATCTAGGAGCGCACATAAAATGCTATAAAGGATTTATAACCAATATATAACATCGAATCCTAATATATGTTAATAAACACAATTTATTTCTCCAAAATAATGGAGGCTTTTTTTATTCTCCGCAGCAAAACATTATAATTAATAGATTAGAGTTACATGAAAATTAGGTTAAAATGTTTAAAAATAATAATATTGAGCGCCATTCAACTCACTGTTAGAGAGGTGTAGTTAATTATAGGATAGATTTCTTAGTTATTGATTAAATTTAGTTAAGTGGTTAATTAAATAACATTTAAAAAAAATCCAACTGTTAATTTCTCCTTCTTGACTTGAGGAAACCTTCCTAACTTTCCTAACATAGGGATTCAGATATTAAAACTGCATAATGGATTCCTAATGAAACAACCTCGACATGCCCACTTCAACATCAGGGTCCTTCCTTACTTGACCATATCTTCCCAATATTTCTGAAATCAAGAGTCAGAGATTGTAACCACCCAATGGATTCCTAGAAAAACAACCTGAGCATTCCCTCTCTGACACCACAGTCCCTAGATACTTTATGTTGACACACAAGAATTCGAAAGTGGGTACTATTTGAACAAAATTACCAACAACCTTTATGATGCCAAAGTTGGTATCACAACCTTGACATCATAACTCTAGGTGATACACATACACTAGGTGCTATCACTTTGTGACTTGGAAATTAGAAGTCATAAGTTGGAATGCAACCATAGCTCCACAAAGAAACCCCTAATTCTGACGTCAGTATTGGCACCAAATGTGCCCCTTCGATTAGGGACCCATTGCATTAGAACTTATCAAAAAACATAAAAAAATTCCTACAGGGAGTCTATCATGCTCTCAGAAAATGGAGAAGAGGTTAACATAAGTTTTAGGCATGTGTCAAGTCAACAACTAATCCAATCGACACATAAACATAACAAGTTTTGAAAAAATGACTAAGTCAAAAAATACAACATTGATTGAACTTGCAATTTCCATTCATTCAACTAACAATCAAGAATCATAGGCCAGTCTATGGATTTCTCAAGTAAACCAACCTTTAGTCTGATAACTTCAAAAACTTATATTTTCCAAGAATAGAGCTAACTATCAGTAATTTAGATAAGACTTTCAGTATTACAATTCATTCATCTTAAGAATGTGGAATAGAGTTACAATTTAACATTAATTGTATAACATTGATATGAATAATTTTTTTATAATTAGGAACGATTTACAAGACTTGTATAAATAAGGAAATAGTTTCACTACTAGGATTAACAACTTCCTTCACGAACTAGGTAATCACATGGTTAAATTAAAAGGTTGTCCTTCTTTACCATGAAACACTCGTAGTGAAAACATTCTATCCCAAATAAACAGTATGTTACAATTCCCATTATTATTTCTATCATGAAATGACCATGACACTAAAATGAAAATTATTTATGGACATAACATGTTCATCTTTATAGAGGAATGTTAAAAGAAAATGTAAAGCTTCATTGTGATAAACAATTTACCAATTTTCATACTGCTTGTCTATTCCAATTCATTGATTCAAAATCCATTGAACATCCTTTGGAGATCCATTGAGCTAAATTCCAGTAACCAACGAAGGACTATAGTCATTCAATCAATTGCATTGCTGACAGACATCATGAAATAAGTCATATTATTAGTTCCCATTCAAATAATTAAGTCTATCGAGTAAATTATCATTTAATTAAATGACATTTAGCATTAATAACATACACAATATTCTATTCTTTCATGTAAAATAATATATATATATTCAAAGCAAAATTAATACAAAGCTTCAATAAATTTCCTAAATTTAAGATAATTGGAAACTAGCTTCATGGAACGAACGCTCCAACTAACCGTAGGTAACCTACTGATATATCTCTCATCAAAGTTACTACCACCAAGTTGTGGCTCATGTACTCACTACCTATCCTACTCACCAGTTCTCGGGTTCTCAAAATTCTAACTTGACAATCAAGATAATTAGGCTTACTACTAATTCCACGTCAAACAACGCAATTAATTCCCTTAGCTTCCTTCTATAAGCACAACAATGAGACACAAAAATGTTCACAGTGCTTATAGTTCCACCAATATGATAACATACCATAAATTGTTATGTTGGCCTAAAATCTGGCCGATCCATGTTTAGACCCCTTTTTCATCAACAAGGCCCAAGATATTGACTCGATAGAGGATAACTTTGTCGGTAACACTTGCGACGCAGATGAAGTCTCTCCCGAGATATCTTATGGGGACTTCCAGAACCAGGATTCTACAGTTATGTTAGGAATTTCACTCTGTAGGTCTTCCAGGTCACTCAACCAAAAACAAGAATTACACTTTTGTTCTCATACATTCATTTAAGATAATCATTTACCATTCCATCGATGTATATGGAAACATAATCATAAATAATTATCATATGTTAACGTAGTGTAAGTGCGACACATTTACATAGGATTATTTATATTAAACATGCATTCAAGACAACATAAACATTAAAACACAAAGAGAGAAGATATAATGTGGAAACCCATCTAGGAAAAACCACAAAGGTGTTGTTCATCTCACATGAGAATTAGTTTGGAACCTTTGTTCTGTGCACTCAGCTTGAAGACTCTTTTTTTATCTTCTTTACAATTCATACATTCGTATATCATCTCATGCTCTTTGGTTTTGGTCTCTCTCTTTATGAATGGTCGATCCAGACACAGCCTAGATCGATGCTCTAACTAAGAAACTCTCTCAATGATTGATCTTCAACCCACTCTAACGAACAACCCACATGAAACATGGGCCGGTGCTTTTATAAGATTTTATGCTTTTAAAATTCTTGTTTCAACTGTCAACTGAATCTCAATTGTTCATTGAAAGGATCTATTTATATTCTAATACATTCACTTATCTATAAAAATAGGCACTATCATTCCAAAATACAATGATTATTTCTTACTAAAAGAACGCTTTTAGTCTACCTAACTCTTCTCGCAAAATCAATTGAACTCTGATTTTTTACTTTTTTTATTCCTCTTATGTCCTGGTTGCTTCCATCACAACTTCTTATGTTGCAACTTCCTCTATCATGTGACTAGCATCTTCATCTTTCCATGCAGAATTATTCTAGAATTCTGTCTAAATTTTCCTAGGGCTGACAGACCTCCAACACTCACCTATGGCTCATTTCGAGCCACATTAGTCTGAGATCTCTGTTAGTGAGACGTTGATTTGAAAATATTGAAATATTTTCACTACCTGTTCAGTTTCTTGTCGTACTTTTGCTTCTATCGTCTTCAAGTTTTCCACAAGTTTGAAACTGACGTGTTCTAAAGTTGTTAGTCCTGTCCACCTCATGTCTTGTCGCACATTTTTATGTAGAGGTTGAATGAGGCCTGTAATTTTCTCTACTTCCATAATAAATGTAAATAGTTTAGTAACTTAGTTAGTAATTTGTTATTTATTAATGAACACCTTGATAGGTCACATCATTTAATTGTGACCCTTGATTTGTATAATGCTGCATTGTACTCCTTGTAAAAATGATCCATTCAATAAATAAAATAAATCTTTTGGATTATACATTCCCAGTTGGTATTAGAGGATATGGATCAATTGGTTCTCTCTCCTGCATGATTTCATTGTCATTTCCATTCATTTAATCTCCTTCCATTCCCATTCATTTCCACGCTTCCCACCTCTCATCTCTACAACACTCTCACCCCTCATAACCCTATTTTAATATTTGTAACATTTTTTAAACTATTAAAATTTTGTAATAAATTTATTATTTCTATTTTTAATAATAAATTATTATTATTTAAATTAATATTTTAATAGTTAAATTCTCTCTAATCCAAATTTAAACACAGCCAATATAAGAAATATATAGAGAAACCCATCGAAGAACATGGATGTATCCATAAATTCAGATGATGATCTGGTTCAAAAGGTATTGGAAAATATTGAGAAAAAAGAGGAGGAGATTCATGACCTGAAGCTCAAAATTTAGTCACTAAGAGACCACGTTAAAGGAAGAAATAACTCACATACAACCCCAACCCATGATGTCGTTCACAAGGTCAAGATTGATTTACCAAGATTTGATGGAGAAAATAATCGAGATGAGATTCGATGGATCAACATAATCAAAAAATATTTTGAAATGTACATTATATGGTGACGACGACAAATTGAATGTTTCAGAAATGTACATGGATAAAACTGCTTGTGACTGGTTCTTATGGTGTGACTCAACAATGAAGGGAGGAAGACTAGTTAGATACTGAGACACCTTCAAGAATAAATTATTTAAATGATTTCAAGACATGGAAGAAGTTGAAATATACAACAATCTTACTCGTTTACAACAAGAAGGAACTGTGGATGAGTATTTTAGCAATATATTGTTCCTCGCCACTCATGTCAAGGATATAACTGAAAAGAGACTCCTACAAATTTCCATTCGAGGGATGAAACTGAGTATTCAAAGTGAGATAAAATTATTAGATGTAAAATACATGGAACAAGACTATCAAAAAAAAATTAATTGAAGAAAAAGTAAAAATCACAACTTTCGTCAGTTTATATACCACCCCACCTAAGAGAAAATGGGAAAAAGGTCAACAGTCCATGTCATAAGTCTAATGCCCCTAATTGGTGTCCAAGACATAACTGTAAAAATAAGAATCTATTCTTTGGCTAAAAAATTAATACTGGTGATGATAATGATGAAGAATAAATTGGCGCACCTTCCTCTAACACAAAATCAGATAGCGATGAGACTAGAAAAGAGGAGACTAATATCACATCAATGATATTAGTGGCTTCAATGATAGGTATCTCTCAACCCCAAACCCTCAAATTGTTTGGCTATATCAAGAATAATAAGGTGATGGTGTTGGTTAATAGTGGGAGTACACACAACTTCATAGACTCTATGGTAGCAAAACAATTAGACATAATAATCTAGAACCTACCGTCAGTTTCCAAGTATCGATACCAGGAAACAAGAACATATTGTGTGGCGATAAATTCCATAAAGTAGAATGAGCTATAAAGCACTACAAGCTAATATCATCAATGTATGCTAGGGAAATCAAAGGGTTTGACATTGTTTTAGGTGCAAAATGGTTGGAAATGTTGGTGACAACCAGATTAAACTTACAAGAACAATTTTTGGGGCACATTATTTCATCCAGTGACATTAAGGTCGATCCAAAAAAAGTTATGGTGATTACAAAGTGCTCATAACCCAATTCAATTACATTGTTAAAAGGATTTATGGGTTCAACAGGTTATTATAGAATATGTGTTCGCAACTACGCCCAAACTGTAGCACCCCTAACATCACTATTAAAAAGGGATGCTTTTATATGGAATAAGGATGCATAAAGTTGTTTTGAACAATTAAAAACCATAATGACATCCACTCCAAGTTAGAGGATCTTTATTTTATGAATACATTCATCCTTGAATGTGACGCATTAGGGACAGGCTTAGGAGTTGTTCTCATGTAAAATAAACATCCCATTTCTTTCAAAAGTTGAAACTTAAAACCAAGTGAGTAAACAAAATCCATATACGACAAGGAAATGTTGGCAATAATGGATTCCCTTTCTAAATGGAAACAATATTTGTTTGGGGGAAAATTTCTTGTTAAAATAGACCACTACAGCCTAAAGTATTTTATAACTCAAAAATATCTCTCCTAAACAACAGAAATGGGTAAGCAAAATCGAAGTATTTGATTTTGACCTTTTGTATAAAAAAAGGTAAGGATAATAGTGTTGTATATAGCTTATCAAGAAAACATGAGAGTGATGCCTCAATATGTGCCATATCCATAGTTGTTCCTTAAGGGATTTCAAAATTCCAAAGTGAGTATGTGAAAGAAACAGAGACAAGGAAGTTGATTGAAGAAGTTGAAAAAAAAATAAACAAAATCCAAATATTCTTGGAAAAAAGACATGCCATAATACAAACAAATAATATATTTACCTAGTTCATCAAAATTTAAAACTCAAGTCTTAAAGAGAACCATCACTCCCCGATAGCAGGCCATGTTGGTTTCTTTAAAAAAAACCACAATATCCACCAATACTTCTTTTGTAAGGGAATGGAGAGTGATATCCATAAATATGTGGCTAAATGTGATACTTGTGAAAGGCAGAAGTTTGAAACAATGGCTCCTCTTGGTATCCAACAACCCCTTCATATTCCAACCCAAAAATGGTATGAGGCATCCTTGGATTTTATCACCATCCTTCCTACATCAGAAGGAAATGATATTATATTTGTAGTTGTTGATAGATTAACAAAATATGCTCATTTCTTTAGTATTTCATCCAAAGAAAAAACATGCCAAGTCACATATAGTTATGTAAAGAATATATTTAATCTCCATGGGTTTCCCAAGGTTATTGTTAGTGATAGGGACCCCAAATTTATCAACAACTTATTGAAGGAATTGTTCCACCAATTTGGGACTTCATTAAATATAAGTAACTCATACCACCCCCAGACATATGGAAAAACTAAAGTAGTAAACAAATGACTTGAAGGATACCTGATGAATCTTTTGAACGAACAAGAAATTCAATGGGTACAATGGATACACCTTGCAGAATGGTGGTTGTTAACCCAAAAAATCTCTCACTCAGCTCTACATGGCCTACACCACCCAGGGACACCCATACATGACCTTCGTAATACCCCATTAGACCCCCACATCCTCAAAAAGGCTTAAAAATAAGTAAAAGAGCTTAAAAACCCCAAAAAGGAACCTAAATAACTCTCCTAGGGGATAAAGCCTCCAAACAGGGGCTAAAACCCCTCAAAGGAGCCTAAAACCCTGAAAGGAGCTAATGTTAGGGTAAAAGGGGCTAAAAGCCCAAAAAAGGGGCTAAAACCCTAACCAAGGGCTTAAAACCCTAAAAGTCCCCAAAAAAGCTACAAAAGGAGGGTGGGGGGTCACTCTAAAAAAAATCCTCCCTTGCATGTTGTTATGCTACCAGTGGATGCCTTGATACCCTCTGTCTCTCAAGCCACCCACATCCCCCCTCTCATCCATTCATTCTCCCATTCAGCCATAGCTCCTCCTTTGCCAAGAGAGAGAGACAGGTGCTTCTTCCAGCCAGGGCATGGTGGCCCATTTCACCAAAGAGGAGGTATACCGGTGTTCTTTTCATGCATTTTCTTTAGTGTTCTTGTTTGCAAGTTTATTTCTAACATGTTTTTGCAGGTATTTTATTTCTGATAGTTGTTTGCAAGTTATTAGGAGCGAAACCCTAACATTGTTTGCAGAGGGGTTCTCCATTTGCTTTTTCATTACTGTCTAGTTTCCTTTCTGTTTAGTTTCTTTTCTGCATTTTCCACATGCAGGAACCTACCCTTCCATCCTATAGACAGAAGGGATCCATTCCTACCCCTGTAGTAAGGATAAATCCCTGGTACAGTGGTACAATAATACATATTATACATCAACAAAAATGTCATATTTTGAAGCCTTATATCGGTATCCACCTCCTACAACAAGATAATATGTCATCAACAATTTCAAAGTTGCAGCAACAAGAGATTACCTAGCAACATTCGATGATGTCATATGCATTTTTAAGAACCATATTGAACAAGCAAGAAACCAAATGATACAATAAGTAAACTGAAAAAGAACTAATAGATAATTTGAAGTTGGCGATTGGGTGTTTTTTCGCCTTCAACCATACAAAAAAACTTCACTAAATAATTCCAAAATTCATAAACTTGCACCCAAGTTCTATGGCCCATATCAAGTTTGAAAAAGAGTTGGACAAGTGACATATACTCTAGACAGTCCAAATAAAGGAAAACTACATGACATATTCCATGTGTCATGCCTAAAGAAGAAAGTGGGTTCAACCACTCACATACAAACTGAGTTTCCTATGTTAAATGATGAAGGAAAATTAGTGCCATTACCAAAATGCATTTTGGAAATAAAAACTAGAGCACTTCGCTCCATATCAGTCAATTAATACCTTATCAAGTGGATAAACTTACCAGATGATGAAGCTACATGGGAGAATGGATATTTTTGTTCGCCCCACACATCATTTCCAATACTTCATGGACGAAGTATTCCGAAGAGGGATGACTTGTAATAAAAATAAATATCTTAGTAATTTAGTTAATATTTTGTTATTTATTAATGAACGACTTGATAGGTCACATCATTTAATTGTGACCCTTGATTTATATAAAGATGCATTGTACTTCTTGTAAAAATAATCAATTCAATAAATAAAATAAATCTTTTTGAATATACATTCTAGTTTATCCTTGAAGTTATTTGACTCGGGAGGTTCTCTTTTGATGTCATGTTCATAGTTCTGCTACTTGCTGCTGTAATGTCCCGGTTTTGACCCCGTTACATTATATTTATATGATGTATATATTGTAATGATCATGGTGTGGAGCTAAAGGCCAAGGCCCCGCCATTGATTGGTAATGCTATGTTTTGGATTTAATTGTCACCGAAGGTCTATCGGGGCATGCGGCATATAATATGTTGGCTGTCATGTAAATATGCATCATAATTAATTAATGGACACAACCAGCTACGGTCGCGGCAACTAAATCGAATGGGGCATGATTTCCTAAGGATAAGGGGGGTGAAATATTTAACCTATGGGCCAATGGGGAAAATCCAAATGTCTATGAGAAGACCCATCAAGCTGTCAACTACCTTTCTTGTCTTTTTCCCCAATCATTTATTTCTGCCAGAATGTGGTTGAGTTAGTTATTGCATGGAATGGGAAGAGTATGGGCAACCAAATTCGAATTAGGCAGAGAACCATTTTTGGAAAAACGTGTTCTGACTTCCTTGGCAAGGAAAATGCCCAAAAACGTATGCCATTCTACCATACATCCACGTTTTTCATTTTCCTCACCATTCTCCTTCACGTTGGAGCTTTTGGGAGCAGCTGGGGTTTTTCCTGTGTGATTCCTTCCACGTTTTTGGCTGTTGGATTAATTTTTCCCATGGATGGGAGGTCGTTTTTGTAGTTTTGGGGATTGGGTTATTTTCCTCACGTTTTGGGAGCTGCTGGTGCATTTTCCTTTCACGTTTTTGGAAGTTTCATGTGTTTTTACCATGGCTGTGAAGGGCCATTCACGTTTTTGGCTGTCTCACTGCCTATTGGTCTCACGCATAGACTATTTGGGGCGTTTTTCCCTGCTGTGAGTTGTGCTCACTGATAAGCTTCAGGACTGTGTGTTTTCCCCCATGTCGTGATCCGTTTTGCTGTTACGTTTGGGGCCATGTAAATTCGTTTCTCCTATTTAAGCTGTAATAGCTAAATGGATTGCCTGAGTGCAATTGTTGGTCTTTGGACTATGTGAGGAGTAAGGATTTTGGCTTGGATGCTTGATAAACCTGGTGTTAGAAACCACACAGACAGAACTAGAGGGCTGGTCTTTTTCTCCATCACCCCTGAATAGCACTGGAAGGGAATGCAGGGCCTGAGGGACTGTGTAGCAGAGAAGGGACTGATTCCTTGTGTTGGGTGTGGATGGGTGTCTTAGAGGTCAGGCTAGTTCTGGTGTGGGTATTCTTGGCTCTGTAATGAGCTCACCAGCTTAGCAATTTGCTCTTTTCAACTCCTTAATGGCCTGATAAACCCAACTGAGTTGGCTTGGCTGTGTTTTGTGTATCTTGGCTATGTGTAAGCCTGCTAGTTCCCTTATTCCTTGGGGAATCATGCCCAGCTCGAGGTGGCAGCGCTGCTGAGAGATTAAGGAGCACACTGGCCTATGGTTGGGTGGAACGTTGCAGTGACGTAGCTGGTTGCGGAAGAAGTTCTTTATAAGATAAGTAATCTTGTGTATTTTACCTCTGCAATTCTATATTTACTGTTAATTAAAATGTAATGAACATGTTGAATGAATGCTTGTTTGAATGATGTTGTTTTCTGCTGTGAATGAGGATAAAATTGCATCTGTGCATGATGAATAATCCTGTGTGCCCATTTTAGTTTAAATTCTCTTTCAGCATTCTGTTTAGGCAATTTTTTTAAGCCTGTACATGTTCATGGGCTCTTAGCCCGGTCTGATAAAGCTCGTAGTCGCGTCCTCTATGCCAGTCAGAGGCATGGGGACGTGACAGCTGCTCTAGCTTCTTCATGTCAGAAGCCTTGGCCATTTTCTCTTGTATCAATAGATTATTTATACCATTCTTCATTTTGTTGAAGTCTTCCTTCGTACTATGTAACTACTTCATTATTTGTTCCAATTATTCATCATCGATCAAAGCTTCCCATGACTTGGAAACTTGCTTGACTTCCTTGGCATAGAGTGCCTTGCCTCTCCAATATTCGTCATAGCCTCAATTGCCTCTTTTCTTCATTCTACTAGATCCTCTGGAGGTGTACTGGGATTTATCTTCAATTCCAGCTCTGCGACCATCTTATGATAGGCTTCCCGCTACTTCACCAAGTCGAAAGATATTGGATTCTCAAACATATATGTTGTAATTCGTTCATCTGTAAAGATGCTACAAGCCAATGTAACAACCTCATTGTTACATTTTTATCATTCAAGCTAGCGTTATGTTAGGATATTTAACTGAGAGAATAACAAGCACAACAATCAAACATAAGAGATAATGAACACAATGTTTTTCCTCGGGGAAACCATAAATGGAGAAAACCCCGCAACTTCCTCAGAGATAGAATCAGCACCAAAAGTAAAACCCCAAAATAGTAAGATGATCTCCCGACATCAGTAGCCTCTTTCTTTCGAGCCCCAACAACTTATTCTTCCTCAGCTATGCACTACAACTAAGTGTGAGTGAGTGTGTGATAAATAGAGAGGCTCACTCTCTATTTATACTAATTCCCGACTTGACAATAACTCACTAGGGCCGACGTCTCTAGGAAAATCTAATAATCCTAGGGCCCCGCAACTGCGGGGACTTTAACCCTTGAACAATAGGAGGGTTACCCATAATGACTTTACATGACTTGTTTACATTATAGAACCTCTAGATAAGAACATTGGGGCATGACATGAATCAATTACATTACAGATACTTCCTGAAATAAACATTGGGGTACAATACATGAAATATACAAGTGAATACATTCCAAAGTTACACATACATCAACAGTCCCTCTTAACTAGGAAGGTATTCTCTCGACACAATTTGTCAGCACTGGTCTTCTTCTATGGATCATATCATCATCTGAATCTTCAAGTCATCTTCATCTTGGATTTGGATCATCGCTGGATCTGGATCATCATCACTGGATCTGGATCATCACTCGATTTGGTTCATTATGGGGACATCATCACTAGATATGGATCATCACTCGATCTGGATCATCACTGTTGGATCTGGATCATCACGAAGACATCATCACTGGATCTAGATCATCATTGGGTCATCATCATAGGTGTTATCTCATGATTCTTCTTGTAACAGGAATTTCTACAGATCCAGCCCTTTTTCATGCTGGTTGTAGGCCTAGCCTCCATGTAGGTCTTATTCAGCGTTTATATCTAACCTTAAGTTAGAATGGCCAGCACTCACATCTTACCATGAGAGGAGCACATCCAACACCATGTTAGAAAGGCACAGCACTTACATTCACCAGCATGATAGGACACAACTACTATCATTTGTTAAAAGTCATAGCACTCACATCCACCATCATGATAGGACACAAATACTATCATCTATGGAAAGGCACGTCACTCACATCCACCAACATGGTAGGACACACCTACTACCATCTATGGAAAGGCACAACACTCACATCCACCAGCATGATAGGACACAAATACTATCATTTGTGGAAAGGCTCAACACTCACATTCACTAGCATGGTAGGACACACCTACTACCATATGTGGAAAGGAACAACACTTAAAATCACGATCATGGTAGGACACACCTAGTACCATCTATGAAAAGGATCAGCACTCACATCCACCATCATGATAGGACACAACTACTATCATCTGTGGAAAGGCTCAGAACTCACATCCACCAGCATGATAGGACACAACTAATATCATTTGTGGAAAGGCACTGCACTTACATCTGATCATGTGGGAACCAATCATACAGTCACATCAGAATGGCCCTTAGCCCTAGGCTAAGGATTCCTAGTAAGTGACTAGGTACCTCCATTCAGAGAATGGAAATAGCCCTTATATCTAAACATGTAAGAACCAATCCTACAGTCACATCAGAATGTCTCTCAGTCCTAGGCTGAGGATTCCTAGTAACTGACTAGGTACCTCCATTCATAGAATGGCAATAGCCCTTATATCTGATCATGTAGGAACCAATCCTACAGTCACATCAGATGGCCCTCAGCCCTAGGCTGAGTATTCCTTGTAACTGACTAGGTACCTCCATTCAGAGAATGGAAATAGCCCTTATATCTAATCATGTAGGAACCAATCCTACAGTCACATCATAATAGATCTCAACCCTAGGCTGAGGATTCCTGGTAACTCATGAGGTACCTCCATTCAGAGAATGGAAATAGCCCTTATATATGATCATGTAGGAACCAATTGTATAGTCACATCAGAATGGCTCAACACTCACATCTGACATGGAAGGAACCAATCCTCTCACCATGACAGAATGGCTCAGCCCTTACATCTGACCATGTAAAGAACCAATCCTCTCACCATGTCAGAATGGATCACAGACTCATCACTTCCCTTTGGAGGTAACCTCGATCTAGAGAACACCAAGCTTCTCCCTGAAGTACTCAAACTTCACTCTAGCCAATGGATTCATCAACACATCAACTATCTATTAATTTGTATGCAACATACTAGATCTTCACTATTCCTCTCTGCACCATATACCTGATATAGTGATACTTGATCTCGATATGCTTCGACTTGTCATGGAACACCGAGTTCTCTGACAACTTCACACAACTCTGGTTGTCACAATATATACAAGTATCATCTAGCTGGAAATCAAATAAATCAGACAGTAGCTTCCTTAGCCATACTGCCTCACAATTGGCTGAACAAGCTATGACATACTCTGCTTCAGCTGTACTTAGTGCCACACAGGATTGCTTCCTGCTAAACCAAGAGATCACACCTGATCCCATACTGAAGCAACACCCTGAAGTGCTCTTCCTATCGATGGAACTGCCTACCCAATCTGAATCAACATAACCCTCTAGGTTAATCTTCTGATTCGCCTCATACTTGAGCCCATAATAAACTGTACCCCTCGGCTACCTCAGAATATGCTTTGCAGCACTCAAGTACACATGTCTTATATATGTTAGGAATAGGTTCAAGGTGTTCACAACAAAGAAAATATCTGGTCTTGTATTCATCAGGTACATCAAGGACCTAATCATCTAATGATACATCATAGCATCAATCGACTCTGATGAAGCATCACTCAATAGCTTCAGGTTCGATTCCATAGGTGTGGTCATGGCCTTGCAATCCATCATCCCGAAGCTCTTTAGGATCTCTATCGTATACTTCCCTTGTCCTAGGAAAATTCCATCTGCATTCTGCCAAACCTCGATGCCTATAAAATAGTGTATCATACCTAAGTCCTTCATTTTGAACTCAATAGCAAGCTTCCTCTTCATATCATTAATCAACCCATCCATACCTGTTACAAACAGATCGTTTACATACAGTAGGAGTATCACTGGGTTACCATCTTCAACCTTGTAGTAAAGGTTGGAATCTGCTTTACTCTTGGTAAAGCTCAAACTGGATAGAAAGCTGTCAATTCTGCTGTACCATGTCCTCGGTGGCTGTTTCAAATCGTACAGGGATTTCTTCAATTTACACACATGAATCTCCCTGACATGTGTCTCAAAACCGAGTGGCTACTCCACATACACTTCCTCTTCCACTACACCATTCAAGAAAGTGGTCTTGACATCCACTTGGTGTATCTTCCATTTCATCACTGCAGCTAGAGCAAGTACTAATCTGATGGAATTGTATCTTCCTAAAGGAGAAAAAGTTTCTTCATAATCTATTCCTTCTTTCTTGGAGAAGCCATGAGGCACAAACATTGCTTTATATTTCTCTAAGCTACCATCTGCGGCATGCTTGATCTTGTAGATCCATTTTCAAGTTACAATAGACTTCCCTTTTGGTCTTGGGACAACATCCCAAACATCATTCTTCATGATTGATTGATACTCTTCGATCACAGCATCCTTCCATTACTTCCTTTCTGTCACTTCTTCATAGTTGGAAGGTTCTTTATCGATGAAGTCACATAATAAGGCTACATAACCAGAGGAGGACCTGGTTCTTTTTCTTTCTCTGTGATTTTATTCTGGAGCCCCATATCTTTTTGCACCTTGGATGGCTTCTCGTACCCAAGCAGGTTTCCTCTTGTCAGGATTCTTCTCCTGAGGTGGATCTACAGGTTCTTGAGGTTCTTTCAATTCTCAATCATCTTCTTGATATTCTTTGTTCATGGTTGTGTCATGAATTCTGGGTGCTTCTATTTTTCAGGTTCTTCAGTAGGTCTCTTTCTAGATTTGTTGTAAGATGAGTCTTCATCAAATGTTACATCACTGCTGATGTCGATTTTCTTGAATCCTAGGAAGTATATTTTGTAACCCTTCGATCTTTCAAAGTATCCCACAAATATACCCTTCTTTTCTGAAGGATCTAACTTTGTCCTCTTTTCTTTTGGAATGTGTATGTACACTTGATCTAGTGGATTATTCATCTTCAAAAATTACATTGATCCAATATGGTACAATGGTTGCTAATCTATGCTTCAAAGAACATAACATATGTTTTTAACTTATATGCTAAACATAGTGCAAGGGCCGCGCAGTTATGAGCTGTGCAGTTATCGCAAGGGCCATGTAGTTATCGCAAGGGCCATGTAGTTATCGCATGGTGCACAGTTAGGGGCTACGCAGTTATCGCAAGGGGCCGCGCAGTTTGTGCACCATCGAATGCAATATCGAATGGTTCACGCGGTCAAGTATATACCCTCTAGAGATCTTGTGCATGGTTAAATGACGCTGCTGACGGCTAGATAAGGGTGCGCGAACACGTTTGCTACAACATTTGTGTATCACGTTCGTTGTGACATTATGGATGCTGTGTTCCTGCTACGTTCTGGATGTTGCGATGCTGCGACATTTACGAAGTTGGTGGTGACATCAAACAGTTACGTTGCATGTGGCATAGCCTGGTTGTAGGTTATTGCAACGTGTTGTGAGTCAACACATGTGCGTGGAGTTAGTTGCAACGTTTCGGGGATATGGGACGTCGTGGAAACATAACGCTTGTGCAGCAATTTGGCTGGATTTCATGGTTCAGTTTAGCATATGGTCATAACAAAAATGAAGAAGATAACAGCTGTAATGATAAAACGGGACTAACCGTTACTTATCCGAGGATGGAACACTTTTATAAACGCGATTCTGGCCACATTGAGGGCATAGATTGGTTAGAGCACAGAGCATCATGTATCAGAGCAGGTTAACTACTTGTGCAAGTTTGTGAATGCTTACCAGGTCCAGGTTAAATCTTGGTGAAGGAGAATTAATTGAAGTAAATCCTGAGATTGGCTCAAGGAGAACATTCTCAAGAACCATGTCTTCTCCACGAGGGAAATAAGAAGGACATACGGAATGGGAAAAACCTATTATTTCTGAAACTGAGTTTTTGGAGGATTTTATCAGTATGAAAGCCATGATGGAAATTCTACTCGATGAGCAAGCAGAAAGGAAGAAGAAAGAAGAAGGATCTTCATCCAAAGATGCAGAAGTGAAGAAGGAAGAAAAGGGTAAAGGAGTAGGAGGTGATGGTGATCCTCCTGATACTAATAAAACTTTCTCTTCTTCTCATAATTCTCATTCAAATAATGCAAATCCTAATATGCCTTATTTCAAATTGGATGTAAAATTTGAATTACCAATTTATGATGGAGATTTAGATGTTGAAAAGTTAGACAATTGGATCAAGCAGCTTGGAGTATATTGCAGGGTGCAGGGAATTAATGATGACCCTTCCAGGATTCAATTGGCCACTTTGAGAATAAGTGGTATGGCTCTTACTTGGTGGGAGAGCAAGATTCAGCAAGATCTTCGAAAGAATGGTAAAATTATTTCAGTTTGGAATGAATTCATTGAAGTATTAAGAAAGCAATTTTATCCTTTAGGTCACATGCAGCAATTAATAATGAGCTGGCAAACTTTTAGACAAGATAAAGGACAAAGCATTCAAGAATATACTCATTAGTTTAGAAATAGGGCTATTGCATTGGATATGCAAGAAACTCTTCTTAAATATATTGGTGGCATGCATTCTTATTTGCGACATAATTTGTTGATGTTTAACCCCAGTAATTTGGATGATGTATGTGTTCAAGCTACACATTTAGAAGCTAGGGGTAAGCATGATAATGATTCATTTATGAAGAAGTCATCTAAATTTGACAACAAATATAAAAGCAAAGATAGGCGAAAGAAAACAAATACCATCACGAAATAGGGTGAAAAACCCACATGCTCGCATTGTCAGAAGGGAAATGATGTCTCTAAGTGTTGGAAACTTCATCCGGAGTTAAGGCCAAAGAAGTATGGAGGAAATAAAAAAAAAGATAAGGATAATCAAGAAGCTACTGCAGCAGTAATTCAATACTTGGGATCTGATTCAGGTGATGAGACTAAGATCACAGCAATAGGGATCCGAGGTAAAGATAAAGGTATATCTCTTTCCATTGATGCAAGTTCAAGTTTGCATTAATGGCTGTTAAATGTGAATCATTGGAAAGTGGTAATCTGGAACATGGAATTAACTTAATTAAAAGTGTTCCTGAGTATGGTGATTTGTTACAGGAACCTGAAAGACTACCACTTACCGGAGATGTAAAACATGAAGTGCAGTTGCAGCAAGGCATGCCTTTCCCAAATTTTGGCATGAATCTGATGATTATTCAAAAGACTGTTTATGATTATGTAAGGAATTGTGTGATGTGCAATACTGTTGATAAAGGTTTGGGATTGTACACACCTATTCATGCTTCCTCTCGTCCTTGTAAAGATGTTGTAAGGGACTTTGATGGGAGACTACCAATTAGTTTGTGCTTTTAGAATAATGGGGTTCATGTTGGGCTTCCTATGACTATTGTACATGTTCGGCACTTCCGAATATTGGGGCAATTTTGGTCAGTTTTATGGAGTCTTAGGGACACTAATTTTGAAAGGAGCACAATGTATTATCCACATGTTATTGGGAAAACATGGGTAATCAGTAGAAAAGTCATTCAATTTCTCCAGACTTATTGTGATGAACATCCGAAGGATTGGGATGAACAGTTGCAGCACATGTAGTGTATTAAATATTCTTTTGAGGCTTGTTTTTGGTATCTGTTGAAGTCACGTATGGACTTTTCTTTCAGCACAAAAGATGTGAGAGGTGGAAATCATGATGCAAAGAAAACAGTGCAGCAGATAGTGTAAGAACAATAGGAGAAGAGCCAGGCAAAGTACAAGCTAGGCATGACAAGCATCGAGTTGATCATCAATTTCAGGTTGGTGACAAAGTTTGGTTGCAGATCACCAAGGGAAGATTGAAAGGTAAAAAGGTCAATTTTTTTTATGATCATTTTGGGATCTTCGAAAATAAGTGTAAAAATTCTTTTTGTTTGAGCTTATCTCCAATGAATACAGTTGTATATGTGAAGAATTTTAAATGGTATGAACCTCCTTTGGTCATGGACAAGCAAACTAATATGCAGATTCTAAGCAAGGAAGAATGTATGGAGATTGGGAAGGTGAGGAATTTGTATCCTCACTTTCCTACAGGGTGATGTAGGCTTTTGGAGGTCCAAAAGCTCTCCAGTGGGGAGGAATGATCCGGTGGATTATTCATCTTCAAAAATTACACTGATCCAATATGGTACAATGGTTGCTAATCTATGGTTCGAAGAACATAACATATGTTTTTAACTCATATGCTAAACATAGTGCAAGGGCCACGCAGTTATGAGCTATGCAGTTATTGCAAGGGCCGCGCAGTTATCGCATGGGGCACAGTTAGGGGCTGCACAGTTATCGCAAGGGCCGCGCAGTTATGGGCTACGTAGTTATCGCAAGGGGCCGCGCAGTTTGCACACCGTCGAATGGAATATCGAATGGTTCGTGCAGTCAAGTATATACCCTCTAGTGGTCTTGTGCATGGTTATATGACGCTGTTGATGGCTAGATAAGGGTGTGCTATCATGTTTGCTGCGACATTTGTGTATCACATTCGCTGCGACATTATGGATGCTGCGTTGCTGCGACGTTTTGGATGTTGCGATGCTGCGACATTTGAGAAGTTGGTGGTGACATAAAATGGTTACGTTGCATGTGGCATAGCCCGGTTGCAGGTTATTGCAACGTGTTGTGAGTCAACACATGTGCGTGGAGTTAGTTGAAATGTTTCAGGGATATGGAACGTCGTGGAAACATAACGCTTGTGCAACAATTTGGATGTATTTCATGGTTCAGTTTAGCATATGGTCGTAACTAAAATGAAGAAGATAACAGCTGTAATGATAAAAAGAGACTAACTGTTACTTATCCAGGGATGGAACGACTTTATAAACGCAATTCTGGACACATTGAGGGCAGAGATTGGTTAGAGCACAGAGCATCGTGTTTCTGTGAGGAAGAGAGTTTTGCTGTTAATTTTCAGATGTTGTTTGTATGCAAAGTCGACTATACTCTGTTATGATTTGGATTCTTTTCCTTTTGAAGGCCATTTTTTAATTTCCAGAAAAGGAGGTCTTGAAGGCTTTGCACAGCATTCTATTTATAGTTGCTGAGGTTGATTCCCAAACCATTTTGTACCATTTTTAAAACCATTAATTGGATCGGTACCCATTGGAGAGGGACCCGGAGACGTAGCCCAGTGAAGGGGGTGAATTCCGTTATCAACTTTTGTTTGCGACTCTCATCTTCATTTTACTGTTCTCTTTTTCTATTTCTCTTTCTATTTCAGCTTGGTTTTATTACAGTTTGCATTTCACTTCTGTTTTTGAGCATTTAATTCTATTGATGTTATTTTATGAAGTAATCAAACTAATAAATTCATTCATTAAAATTTTTAATGCACATAAGTTGATATCCGACGGATCAACACTAGAGAGCCGAATATTCTGAGATGGATGAATTTTGGTTTCTTACCAAAAAGGACTTCTTCAGGTGTCTTGTTCTCGAGTACTCTGTGTGGAGTACGGTTATGTACATACACCGCTATTCTGGCAACTTCTTCCCATAGATGCATGGGAATATATTGATAATGAAGCATATCACTTGTAGCTTCTGTGATCGTTCTATTCTTCCTTCCTACAACCCCATTCTATTGTCGATTACATGGAGTAGTTAACTCCCTCTTAATCCATGAATCTTTGCATAATGCTTTGAATTCAATTGATGTGAATTCTCCGCCATTATCTGATCAAAAGGTTTTGATCTTATTTTCTTTGTGGTTTTTTATCAAGGCTTTGAATTCCTTGAACTTGCTAAATACCTCATCTTTGTTCTTCATGAAGTATATCCATGTCTTCCTACAAAAATCATCAATAAAAGAAACATAGTATACAACCCCACTTAATGAACTGGATGACATTAGACCACATACATCGGAGTGAATGATTTCCAATATTCCTTTTTCCTTTCTCTTGCTACTTGGAAATGTTTTCTTTGTGTTATTTCCTTTCGCACATCCTTTGTAGACTCCATCATGTTTTTCCTGAATTTCTTGAATACCTTCAATAGCTTTGCTTGTAAGTGGTAGTGCTCTATAGTGCACATGTGCAAGCCTTATATGCCAAAGTTAATTTGGCTCTAATTTGTCATGGACGAAAGCTTGTTCTGGATGGTCCTTCAATTTGTATAGATCTCCCTCTTATTCCCCAATCACTACTGCATCATTGATAGTCTTTCCATTTGGCCACATGATAACTTGGCCATCTATAAATGCAACTCTCATGCCTTTTGCATCTAATGCAGACATGGAGAGGAGGTTATTCTTTAGTCCTGGTACAAACAATACATCCTTCATCATCATAGAATTTCCAAAGTCTATCTTATAGGAGGAATCCTCACTAGCTTTTATTGGATATTGGTAGTCATCTACAAGTTTCACCTTGTGGGGTGATTCATGTTCTGATAGTTTCACAAAGGACTCTTTGAATCCTGTCATATGTTTGGAACCCCCACTGTCTATAATCCAATCATTGTTTCCATGTGTGATGTTTCCCATGAGAGTGGAAATCAAGACATATTCTTCATCACTTGAAGAATCATCACTTTCTTGTCTGATTCTCTTTGTGGAAGGTTCATCATCCTATGCAGCATGAGCATCATCCTCTGCAGCATGAGCATGATATCTTCTCTTGTTTCCCTTTTTCTTATTTTTGCTTTTAGGACAATCTTTTGCAAAGTGTCCTACTTCATCACATGTATAACATTTGATTCTAGACAAATATTTTCTAGTGTTAATTTTATGGAAATTCTCACCTCTGGAGTGATGAGAACTTCTTTTACTTTTCTTGGAGTGAACTGTGAGAGATTGATCTTCACTTCCCATATTTTCTTCTCAAGCTGCTATCAGAGCTTCTTCTTGAGAGCATTCTTCCCATAGTCTACTAAATTTGACTAGCTTCTTTCTGGCACAGATCCCTTGAATAAAGGAGTCCCATGATCTAGGGAGACCATTCAAGGTGGTCATCACAATCTCTGCATTCTCCACTTCTTCATCTACTGCTTCTAGCTATTCCTTGATCTTAGAGACCCTTGTAAAGTAAGATTGGATGGTCTATGCATTATGGATCTTTACATTCTTCAGTTGGTTTCTCAGGGTCATCTTCCGGTTTATGTTTTTCCCTTCAAATAGTTTGGTCAGGGTATCAAACATAGCTTTAGGTGTCTTTAGGGAGGACACTTATGGTATGAGGTGATCCTTGATTGAATCAACAATAATCCTCTTAGCCATGACCAATTTCTTCTTGTGTAAGGCCTTAGCCTCATCTCCCTCTGGAACTGGAACCTCCTCATTGATATAGGAGTCCAACTCATTTTCTTCCCGGACCAAGAAGATCCTATACTTCCAGGCTCAGAAGTTATCAGCTCCCTCAAGATTTTCATTAAGCTTGGTATGATGAGACATATTAACTAAAAACCTCAAATGGAAATACAAAATATTTAGATCTTACCAAGTCAAGATGTTGGATCTGAATCTGGAGCTGAATTTCTGCAGTGCTAGATCAGGAGCAGATTAGGGTTTGGATTTCCCAAAGTTTTGTCCAAACAAATGCTTTGATCTTGATCTCTAAACTTTGACTTTGAGGAGGAGATCAATCTAGGCCTGGGATCACTCAAAAAATCCACTTCTGTGGAAAGCCCTAATTTTCGACAGTAGTGTCGGGTCATAAACTAAAAATGCTCAGAATCATATTCTTCTTCAACAGAAAGATGCGCCCTAGGGAGGAGAGTCATTCCAGCATTCTTTTGCTAAAAATATATGGAGAGAGATCCAAAAAGTAGGAATCCCTAGTTTTCACAGCTGCAGAGTGTCTTCTTCCCAGGTTAGTTCTGATACCATGTTATATTTTTATCATTCAAGCTAGCATTATGTTAGGATGTTTAACCGAGAGAATAATAAGCAAAACAATCAAACACAAGAGACAATGAACACAATGTTTTTCCTCAGGGAAACCATAAATGGAGAAAACCCCACAACTTCATCAGAGATAGAATCAACACCAAAAGTAAAACCCCAAAATAGTAAGATGATCTCCCAACAGCAGTAGACTCTTTTTTTCTAGCCCAAGAAACTTCTTCTTCCTCAGCTATGCACTACAACTGAGTGTGAGTGAGTGTGTAATAAATAGAGAGGCTCACTCTCTATTTATACTAGTTCCTGAATTGACAATAAGTCACTAGGGCCGACTTCTCTAGGAGATTCTAATAACCCTAGGGCCCCGCAACTGCGGGGAATTTAACCCTTGAACAATAGGAGGGTTACCCACAATGACTTGACATGACTTGTTTACATTATAGAACATCCCGATAGGAACATTGAGGCATGACATGACTCACTTACATTACAGATACTTCCCGAAATAAACATTGAGGTACAATACATGAAATATACAAGTGAATACATTTCGAAGTCACACATACATCAACACTTATCCAGTAAATACCTATCCTCTTGCGATATTTTTTCTTTCTTCTATGCATATTAGATTGTTCTCTTCAACTTATTAATAGTTTTGTGGTAATATTTGGCCTAATTGAACAACACATGCTCCTTTTTATTCATTTTTGTTACTGTAACATTATGAATGGCATGCACTTCATACATAGGTATCCGAAAAAAATCCATACTAATATTACCAAGGTCCTTGACCATGGTATTCAACTCTAGTGTGCCTACTAGTAAATTGCTTGAAACAATACTTGAATCTTTGTTTCTGGAGTTGGCATCGATGATTCATCAATAGGTCGCTCCTCCTATGGACCAGCTTGGTCCAGCGAGACAGTCGATTATGGAATTTGGTCCACCACGACTCGAACTCCTTTTGCTACTTTTGAAAGTGTCTGCAATAAATTCATTATGCTGCTTGTCAATTCTGCAGCTTTCATTAACAACTTTTTCCATTTATTTTGTCAAAAGGGTGTAATCATTATTGGTGAGGATGATGACTGGAGATGACAGATCATTCTTCCTCCTCTTCTATATCTTCTCACACTTTTTTGAGTGCTTTCTCTTATTCCCCAACTATGGATCTGTTGGAATTGTAGTGGATTCATATTGAATATGAGGGGGATAGCTTTGAGGATTTTATTCTACTGCTGGATCTCCTCCCTGGTTTCAATTCTTCTTTGTCAAGGGGTGATCCTCTCGTGACTCTTCATCTGTAGACAGCTGATCATCTACAATAGGAAATTTCCACTTTGCTGGCCAATATTGAATAATGGAATCAATTTCAATAGAAAATATATGAAATTGCATCGCAATCAATTTTTGTTGCAAGTCCTATCAAGTCTGGAAAAAGATGTGATGGGCCCTGACCAAAAATATGATGACTTTTCGAAACCATTTGATTGTTTCCTCCATTATTCGTGATTTTTTTCAAACAAAATGTCAAACTTACTTTTCTTGTAAATGTAATTCCACATTATTATCTCGCTTCCCCTCAGGTTTATCTTTGTCGAACCAAAAATCCTGGTATCGAGCACCTCCACATTGGACGACAACATATACCCCTTGGTAGTTTGGTTGTTCCTCTCAAGCAACAAAAGAAATTAAAAGTAATAACTAAGAATAATGAAATGGGATACCTTTTTTTTATACTTCTTCCACATCTGCTAAAAGTTCATTCTATAGATAGGTCGACTAGTTGAGTTGGACACACGTTGCACACTTATCTACCGCAACAATTGTTCTAGTGGTACATTGGCTCGAAATTTTTTTTCTGAGCAGCTTACTAGATAATACTTTAGTCATGGACCAAACAATAACATCATTAATGTAGGTGGTAACAAAGCCTCTCTTGTCCCTTTCCAGGTCATATTTCTCTTTCATATTGTTTTTCAATGTTGTGTTTTGGTCTTTCCAAGCGAAGAATGGTGTTGGGTCGACTACTGCTAGAGGGAGTCCTTTCATCGATGCTATCATCTCAACATCCATTGGAATATTTTGGTTGAGACAAAAAAATGCCATGGAAACATATGAGCAGTTACTTGACGCAATAATTCACATCTACTGTGCGGCCAAAATGTGGCATGTGCATCAATGATACGAGTCCAAATTTATCTAATCCGCTTTCCTATTCCATTGGAACTATGTGGAATATAGGTTCATCCTCTATTTATAGGACATAAGTAAGGTATCTATCCATTACAAGTTGTAGGAATTTACGCAGGTCTTGGTCAATAAATCCCATATTCTACATATTTGGAATAATCTTTGCCGCTACTCGCATGCCTTTAGGTGTTGTTGGTGAGACCAATGGATATCTGATATTTTCGATAATTTCGACCTTAGTTGCAACTACTCACCTATACGGGACATACTCTGGCAATAGGGTGGAAGATCCTGTAGCTTCATCCTCTAGTGGAGGCACTGTTGCTCGTGGTATTCCACTCATAGACCTATTCCTCTTTGATGTATCCGGCGGGTCTGGTAAAAAAAAATGGTTAGAGCTACTCGTGACTGTGCAACTTATTTTGCAACTCTGGGTGACTGTGAAACAATTTATGTGGTGTCTTCCATAATTGGTGTGGGTGACGGAATCTTGAGATCCAATTCTTGAATGGTGCTTGTACTGGAGATGGTAATGACCATACTTATAAAAACATTTCCTTTAACTATTTACAGTTGCAAGCAAATAGTTCAGTGTACTAATTCAAATACACTAGAATGAATGAAGCTTCAGTGCAAAGACAATATATGTGTACCCATCAATCCATCCTTCATTCACACGATCGACAATAAATTTAAATGTGGTACTGATTTTCGTCACATGGGGAAATCATTCCAATCATTACAAGGAAGCTGCCAATTAAACCATCACTTCTCCTCTCAATTCAATGGTAGTTATTGTGCATTAATGGAATTAGTGACCAGAAAGAACACCGTAAAAAACTCCTACATCGTCACATTAACTACTAGCAAACTATCACCTACACCCAAAATTCATTCTGTGAGAGTATTTCTTTCCTTACGAGAAGGCTAGAGCCTACGATGCTTCTCTTTTTCTGCAGTAGGCGGACAGTTTGTGATAATTTTCTTTTCCTCCGATAGACATAAATTCTATGACACTTTTTCTTCTTCCATGGCAGAGAGAATGCCTGAGACTCTTTTCCATCTTCTGCGATAGGAAGAACGTCTACGACTCTTTTTTGTTTTCTACGAGAGACAAATGTATACAACCAAATACTCATAAAACAAAAACACTCATAATTTTGTGATTTTTTTTTTTTTTGAATTCTCAGTTGACCAAAGTGTGACTATCCTAGTAAGGTTTTATCCTATTTCTATTCACCAACTCCTTGGAAAGTGTTCCATATCATTTTTTTAATTGTACTTTTCCTCCTTTAGTGATTTGAATGAAAATATATGGTCCTAGACAATGTGTTCTAAGCCTACCATGGTGCTGTTGAGGCCTGGAAAATCGCAGGCGGCAACAGTAAAGGATTCTCCCCAATCAACGTTCCCAACTAGCCCGCTGACTGTTTGGTAAAGGGAATCCGTCCGGTTTGCGGTCCGGCCACCGTAGGTCAAAGTAACAATGAGGGTTTACCGGTTGCGGCCCGGTCCACCGGAATTTGTATTTTGACTTAAAATATGCAATGCACATGCCTATCTAAACCATGCAGGGTGATAAGGATGCCGGGAACCACACCACGTGCTGCGAAGGTTCTTACCTCTCGTCTTATGTTCGCGGCACCTAAATCACATATGCAATTATGAAACCAAGATAACTAACTATCTATCCCCGGGGAGCCAGAAAATCATTATTAGTGAGTAATGTACCACTTTCATGTATGTTAAACTATATTACAGATAGCTGCTATTTACGTTTACAACACATGAATGAGAAGATATTCTAACAACCAGATAGCCAATTGTTATATACAAACACATGCATTACTCCAAGTGAAATTTCCATAAATAAAATCAGAAATTATTCAACCAGACATAGGTCATAAAGTTAGAACAATCTCACGATTCACAGACACCAGCAAAAAAAAACCAAAGTAATTCGTCTTTCCACGGTCCATGGTACAACATTTGGAACACTTCACGGTCCTTTCTCCAACAGGAAAACCAAACTCTTTATTGCAAAATGAAATAGTTCTTCTTACAACAAGTCTTCCAGTCTAACTGGGAAAAAATCCCCTTCTTTGTCTCTCTTCCCTAGTTTTATACAAAAACAAAAAATGCTTGGGTTGCCCAAAGTGACCTTTGGGCTCCCCAACGCTCCAATTTCTCTCTAGCCTTTACAAAATACGACGTCCTACAAAATTTGACCAATCCTTCTCATTTGGAGGGGCCCGCTTGGTCTTCCAAAAACTTCCTCCATGCTACTGTCTCCTTGGCGATTCCTTCAAATGATTGGGGTTCAAGGAATTGCACATTCAGCTCGTACTTATCTGCTTGCTTCTGGATGGCTTCGATTCGGGCCTTGTTCAGACGCACCTGTTCCTCCAAGAGCTGTACACTAATAACAGCATGTCCGATTTCATTTCTCAGGATCGGCTCATCGAGGGCTATGATGCATTGGGCCTTGGCTTCTCCTTCCTGATGCCTTGTCTGTAACATCCCTGTAAATGTATCATGATTAGGGAATTTGGGTAACCTATGCTCAGCTTCCACTTGACAGCGATTGTAGGTGACAAGAGCTCTTCTAAAGAACTCTGTACATGCTCCCTTCGTTTTCTTCACTGTCTTCTGAAATTCCTCTGCAGCAATAACAGCAAACTCGATCAGGTCATGGTCTCGCCTTAAAGTTTGCCGATCCTTAACTGATAGCCCAGCTGGGACTTCTCGATCATCTTCTGCTCTGATAATCCTTGAAGTCAGCACCTCCAGGATGTCTTGCGATCTGTCTACGAAATAATATGCTGTAGTTAACAATTCATCTAGCCTGCTATCAATTTGCAGGACTTTACACCTTTCTTCCTCCAGGTCCATTTGCAATTGCAGCATCCTAGCCTTCCGAGCCAGGATGTGTTCTCTGACCGGCTGCAGATCCACTTGCTGCTCCTTGGCTGCCTCCAGCTGCTCTTGCAGATCCTTAACGTATAAGGTATTGGCTTCATAGATGTCTTTCTGCTACTCTATCAGTTCTTCTATCTTTGTTTTCATTTGTTCCCTTTCACCCTTTAAGCCCTGAATTTCTTGATGTGCCTTATCCAAGGCCTCTTGTGTCGTCTCTTTTTCTTGGGCTTCCTGCTGAATAGCATGAATTTCATGCTTTGTGGCCTCCATCTCCCTAAGTACCTGCTCGTACTTTCTTTTTAATCTGTTACCATCCTCTCTTTCTTTCCTAAGAGTATCCTTCAGTTGGGCGGAGGTTTTCTTGGTCGAGTCTATCTCTTTCATCATTTGATCTACATTGTCTTCTGTAGCGTCTATTGCTGCCCTGCCAGCTCTTATGACAAACTTTGGGTCTTTATCTGTTCCGACCATCACAGCTTTGTCAGATATCATTGTGCTGGTCGTTCCTTCAACTCCTACCTTTAGCTCAGTTCTTCTCATGATCCTCTTGGTAGCCCTATCATAATATACTGTGCTAAAATCGGGGACTTCTTCCCCCTTTTTCGGTGCAAACGGCACTAAGTGGAGCATGGGAGTAGGAGGAGTGGCCGTAGTGAGCACTTGCAAGGTTGGCACCTCAGGGTTTTCCTCACCCTGACTTTGGTCTGGTGGTATTTCAGAGGCTGATTGTTGTATCAATTCTGTCTTTTCAGCTTCTTGTTTGTGAAGCCCTTCATTCAGCTTTTGCTGGGCCTCTTCAGCTGCTTGCTTAGCGGTTTCCTCAGCTTCTCTAGCTGTCCCTTTCGCTCTTTCAGCAGCATCCTGAGCAGCTTTTCTCTTTTCTTCTTCCCCTTTCTGGAGCCATTCGGCAGCCTCCTCCTCTAATCTTTGATATTCCTCTCTTATTCTTCTGGCTGTTTCTTTAGCCCTAGCCTGTTCAGCTTTCTCCTGCTCAGGTCCACCTTGTGGTTGGAACCTCTTACCAAGCGCTGTCATGTTAGCGGCCCTTATGAAAACAGATTCATCCCTGTCAATGTGATGAGTGTACTCATAGAATACTTTATGTTTCTTACAGTGCTCAGCCATCCTCTCGTGGGTATCATTCCGTCTAAAGGTCATCTCCCCAAAACGGAACTTTTCTAGTTCCTGTATAAATTCAGGGGCTTGCTTCACATTTGCAAAGCTGCAGCTACCTAGCCTAAAAGGTAGAGGGGGGTAGGAAGACTTCTTCTTTGTGAAAAGGAAATGACCAATTCCATCTATATACACCTGTCTGACAGCTTCCTTGTGTACGACATAATCTGTTGCGTACTTGGGCAACAGGAAAGGGGGCTTTGAACCACCAAACATCCTCAGATACATCCCATTATGAGTCAGGAAATAGTCACCAAATTCTTCTATGACCTGCATGGCTTCTTCAGACATGCAGTCACATTCCTTTTGGAAGACAAGAGTGTGTAGCGGCATGATGAAATGTTCACGAATTTCTCGGTAGTGGCCATGGTATTGATGAGCTCCCAGTAGCTTGAAGGCTACATATACGTGCACTCTGTCTCTGTCCCAAACACATTTGAGCCCTGGGAAGGGCTGGTGACACATTATACAGTCAATCAAGATAGAGCTCATGTAGAACTCAGACTTTCTCTGTTGTACTCCTCCCTTTGCTGCAGCTATGCAGGAAGACAGACTACTGGATACCAGGCCGGACCAATTGAATATGGTCCCTTCAGTGGCCACGTAGAACATCAGGGGAATCCATTCGAATTTGAATAATTTACCATTTGCCCTCCCGAAGATCTGGTTCAACATTAGAGCTATGAATCTGTACGGGGGTCTAAGGGTGGCTGTATCGTAATCTTCGGTAACTCTATGTCTAAAGAGTTTCCATGGCAATAGCATTTTTCTTATGGTGTCTATCAAATTCATCCTGAGACTGTCCAACCATTCATTGGACAAGAAAACTTGAGGCTCAGGCAAATGGTAGGCTAAGGACACATACCCAGGGCTAAAGGAAGCGTAGCCCTGACCTCCAACATTGCAGATCAGCATCGAACCATGGTTTGTGTGCGGAAGGATCCACCTCATCAGTTTAGCACAGGGAAACATCTCGGGCCTAGTGGAAACCTTCATGATTGCAGACTTCTCTATGTTTGTGTAGATATGTTCCTCCTCCAGGCCTGTATCTGGAACTTCCCTTCGGGAAATCATTCTGTGTATGTCTCCCCATTTATACTCAGGGTCCACCCCTGTGACACACTGTGTATCTTCATATATGTATTCAGTAGGTATATCGGCTTCTATGGCCGTTTGCTCTTCTACCACAGGTGCTTTCTTTTTCTGCCTTTTGGACATCTTGGAATCTTCCTGCAATGCGAAACATCATGATATGAAGCCATTCAGATTTCGAAAATGTTAAGAAGTAGTTTATTCTTTCTCCATTTGTATATGTGGCTACAATGGTATCAGCCATAGGTTCTTTATATTTCAGATTTTGACCTAGTTATGCAATCTGTTGAGCTTACGCTATCATCTTATGAGTGTAACATATATATGCATAACCAACCCACATTAGGATTATTGAAATAGCAGCACAAAACTCAACCCATTTCTGCAATATAACTAACCATAAATGCTACAGGATATAATTCATCAAATGGTCTGCCATCGAGCCTAATCAATATATTAATTTATAACAATGACATCAAGTAATATAAATGCAAAACCAACATGATTATCCTGCAAACTTAAACCAGCCCTAGCAAGAATAAGAAAAGCATAGCCTAAGCCACTCGCGGCCATGACCATTACATTGGTGCGGTCATTAAATACGGGTACCCCCGACAATCCTTCGCGCAGAGGAAACCAATCAGCGCCATTGCTCATTATATACATAAAGCTTCGAATAATGACCGCGGCACGGCCCTAGGGCTTCACGGTGGCCAGCGATGGCGAACGCGCAGTGCGAAGGCTACGACTAGGGTTCGCGGAAAAGGAAATCAAACGACCGGACATCTATCCTGGACAAACTGCGGAAAATGCCCCCCCCAAACGCTTCAACGTCCACATCGCAACAAGAAAAAACCAGGTGCAGGCGGCATAACGGCCGCCTGCACCTTGTCTTCCCCATTTTTCTATGGATGAACCAAAACGCGGAGGTAGATGAAACTCGGCTTTATAAAAGGGAAAAAACCCCAATCCCTCCAACGGCCAAAAACTATTCCCCCCAATAAGATAAGACGCAGGCGCAACTGCTGGGGGAGAACGGAACTACCAACCCTAGCCGCGGGTAAAGAAAAACCCCGTTTACAAACAACAACAACAATAGGCCGTAAATTCTGCATCATTTTCCCCCTAAGTAACCCAGCCAAAACTTTGAAAAGAAGGGCTTAAGCTCCTACCTGGCAGATTTGCACGAATGAACAGGTGACAGCGATGGAGCCCTTGACCAACAGCTGGACGCGGGTACCGGTATGAAGCTCCACACAACTCGCTAGCTTGATAATGCGACAGCTCGGACGTGATAAAACAATAAAAACAAACAACCATGCACCCCGCATATATAAAAAAACTAACACGTGCGATGAGTTAGATCAGTCGGGCCAGATAGGAAAGTCTTGGCGGGCGGCTCAACTTATCTACGCCCGCAACGGCGAGACACTCTCCTTACTCCACCACCCACATCACCAAACAAAAGCATACGCTTTACCATGAGGTCGGGCGGCAACGGATTCATTTGTCGGGCGATCAGGAGTTTGGAAACCTCCGCAACGGCAGGTGCATCGCGGAAGCCAACATTCTCCATGGCGCCGACAAACGAAGTCGGCCATAAACCGTAACTCTCCATCTTTCTTTGGACCGCAACGGCGGCAAGGGCAGAATTCGTCCCCCTCCGACACGATATTAAGACTGCGCCCGCAACTGCTATATGACAACCAAGATAGGGGCAGGCCCACAACGGTGGGGTGGAAAAACAACCGGGTTCTTGCAGCCACCCGCAACGACGGGGCGAGAAGCAAAGGTCAGGTTTCAAAAGCCACCCGCAACGGCGGGGCCAAGATCGAAAATGAAGTCTCGGAAGCCACCCGCAACGTCGGGGCGGAAAAGATAAAGATGAGCTGAAAAGGACCCGCAACGGCGGATCGACCAAAGACGAAACCTCCCGATCCAAGAATATTTTGCAAATGAAAACAAGTAGAAACTCAATTTAGAATGAAAAACATGAAAATATTGAGAAACCAGCTAAGTGAAAATGCTCAAATTCCATGCAGGCACTTCGAAATCCATAAGTTGAACTCAAAAGGATGAAAACAAGAAAAGGACTGAACTAATCCAAAGCAAAGGAGGGTCCAAAATTTTTTAGAAATTTGGGAAAATTGTTACAGCTGCAACAGGTGCTTAAAAAACTTACTATCGTACAAGAAAACAAAATAACCAATATGAAATTGTGTATTCTTGATATGCCATTTGTACCAAGCTTTCTATCACACCTTCTTGACATTCTAATGATAGCTTGCACCGAATCGTTATTTTTCTAACTATACAAACTGCAACAATATTTCCTCCACAGTGCCAGCTTCAGTCATTTGAGTAACCTCAACTACCCTTGGACTCGGTACAATATATTCCATTGGCATGACAGCCTCTTGTTTGTAAACCGGTCTAAACGTATTTTGGCATGTCGACTTTTTGTAGGTGGTGTGATATACCCATAACACTTTAGATATTTTTGGATTCCAATCCTCTCTTTGAACATTACAAATTATCGTCAATGCATTCTGTAATATTTTGTTGAATTCCTCAACAACACTATTCGCTTGTGGATGATACAAGGTTGTCTTTTACTACTGAATATGGAAGTCTTTAGTTAATATGGTTATCAACCAATTCACAAAGTGTGTTCCTTTATCATTTATCAAAATATTTTGGCATCTAAATCGGGTCACTACAATATCAAACAAAAACTTGACAGCAGTCGCAGCAGTACAATATTTTACTTGCGTTGCTTTAGCCCATCTATTCAAGTAATCCATCGCAGTGATAATGTATCATGCACCTGTTCTTTCCCCTCATGAATTAATAGTTCTGACAAAATCAACAACCCATTTTTCAAATGCATGTAAAGTTATATGTGGTACTGGCGAAATTTCATCTCATCGTGACGACTTTCTAGTTCTCTGGAATATATCACGGTTGCAACAATAATATCGAGAATCCACATGCAAAGTAGGAAACCATAGTCCTACTTGCAATATATTTTGCATTGTATATTTTCATGATTATCCTGTAAAAGATAGCAAGAGCATTCTTGAATCCAAATGGCATGACCATATACTGAAAAAAATCCCCACTCTATTGCAAAGGTTATTTTGGGTTGATCCTCTATAATCCTGATATAATGGTAACCAGATAATCCATCAATGAATTAATAGACTTCTTGATCCCTGACACTCCCCAATAAATCATTTATAAACGGGGTCAAAAATGGGTTGTGTATGTAGGAACCATTCAAATTCCTTAGGTTGATGCAAATTCACACTTCACCCACATTTTTATTATCATGTACTACCATCGAGATGATCCATTTGGATTATTCAACAGGTTCTATGATACCCGTATCCAACATTCGATCTAACTCTCTCTTGACATTTTCTTTGTACCGCGGATTGAGTTGACATAGTCATTGCTTAACAGGTTTTGCATGGAGCTTCAATGGAATCTCCATTTCTCCTAGATCTCTAATAATTCCTTTAATTTCAGAAAACTTAGTACGGAACATATTTTAAAACTCATGTAGCAATTGTGTAATATTTCCAATAGTTTCATCATCCCAATAATCTCCAATATTGGAAAACCTTGGGTTCTCTGGAGAATCGATGTTACTTTCTTTACTTTAAACAAATTTATAAATTTTTCACTCGACACACCTGATCCATCCATCACACGCATTCCTTCAGAATCAAGAATGTTTATGTCATGGGGACCATAATCATCTAGTTCACCTGTTACATTATGACACTCCTTTCAGTGTTGGACTGTCACACTGATCTGATTCAAATTTGTCATTGATATAGGAATATATTTGAATATATTACTCTTAATTAATTGTAGAGAAGCACCAATCGATGTATGCTCATCAAACAATTCAAACATTTGGGTGAAACTAGAAGCTAAATCTTCCCATTCTATTATTCCTTTTCATATCTCGATCAATGTGTACTAGTTTTGTGGTATCATATATAATGATTGTACAAATTGATGGACACATTCTTGTCATGGGAATGCCTCCCAGGTCACATGACAATTCTCAATGTGCTCAATAGGACTACTTAGTCCTGTATATTTTTTCCCAGTGTACATCACCTTCTCTCGAAATCAGAATTCCATCAATCTTCGGCATTGGGTACATTATGAGATAGGTTGTTTATGTGTGACCCACCATCTAGAAGGTTTGAATTTCAATGCAAAGTCCAAAGCTAACATTCATTGGGATTCTGTTAATTTTTATTCAAATTCTATCAAAAAATATTCCAGTTTAGGAAATCCCTCATAGGTAGGAAAATCACATACCTCGATACCTACCCTCTGCACGGATTTTGTAATTCTTGTGCATATTCTCATTGACACTTCATGCAATGGGTTCTACAAATTTTCCAAAGCTTCTCCAAAATTCAATGTGCATAAACTAAGGATTTTCCAACTGAGTTTTTCATCGATCGTTAGATTCACATAATCATCCATTGTAGAAGTAATGTTATATATTTTGTCTATATATCCACATTTCCCTTCACTATTCACCTAATTGACATACCATTGGCCTTCTAGAGGATTAAGTGGTGTGACTACCCTTAGTTCTTCATCCTAAAATGTTAGTATATTTTTCTTTAAATTGATGATAGTTTGGTTATCAATGGCCCAATTGATCCCCAAAAGCACATGATACTGATTTGTATCATCAACAATGTTGATCACCTCAAAGTCTACATAAGTGCGAAGGTCTTCTATCTTGACAGGAACTTGAGTAACTCGATTGATAGGTAAAACCTTCAACTGATTTGCTAGTCTGAGCTATATAGGAGACCAAACTAGTCTCATATTCGCCATATTTTCCCATGTTTGTATAGTAATAATGTTAACATCAGAGCCCAAATATAGAATAACGTAATCCATGTCATAATCTCCTATCTGGGAAGTCATTCTCAGTTCACGACCAGTATCCAACATTTTCCCAATATGATGAACCCTTCTTTCCAGTCGCACATCTTCTTAAGGTTCTTCTATTAAAGTTGTCAATTCTACAACATCATATTTATATTACATTAGTGATAAACAAATTTTAAAGAGTTCCTTTAGTTTACTAACTTTTTCTATATGTTTCTTTTGGAACAACTAGTCGACTCGTTGAGGCATCTCCAATATCAGTCCTTCCTTTGGTTCAATAGAAGAAGTGGATGCTTTATTTCCATCGATGAACTCATGTACAACATCCAAGAATATCACATTTTCTTTTTGGACATCGAATGGTGATTTCTTTTGTACTATTGGGCACACTCTTAGTTGTCTAGATGGTTCTTCTTGATCTTCTCCCGTTGAAACACCTCCTTTGGTTACGAAACCAATATTTGAATATCTCAATTCAACAGATATATTTTCTATGTTTCAATTGGGATTCTCAGGTTGTTTCTGATTTCCCACATTCATAGGCTTCCAATTTTCAATCAACTAAGCCAATTCTTCGACATTATGGTCAAAATATTCACAATATGAACAGGTTGTAGTAGGATTGTGTAGTCCCTAGAAAAGTGTCTAGGCTATCCAAAATTATAACATATAACATGGCCTATTTCATGACCAAATACTCCTCCTCATCTCTAGCTCTAAGAAATCTATCCCCCTGGGTTGAGGTTCTTGTGTTTGCGGATATTGAGCCTGAGAGTACTAGTTCATAGGAAATTGAGCCCAATCTCTATTATCATGCATTTTTTCATCATTATTCATTAGCTACGTGTCAACTATTTTCTTCTATAACAACTAATATGCTCTGCAATCTTTCTCATCATTTCCCACTTACCGACAAAATTTACAGTATAGAATGGTTGTCGCACTAACCATTTTATGTAAGTATAATCAATCTTCTGACTGATGTACTCTAGTATGGAATATTATACCCCGAGTCATCTCTTATGTATTCATTGGATTCAGTGCTATTGATGTGAAATAATTCATAAACGTCGAAAAATTGTCTTGATGACCTCCTTCAGTTCTACATCTGGTACACTATAATTCTTCTTGTACTTCATTTCCTTTCTTGATTTCCTCAAGTTGCAATTTAAGGTTGCCAATTTGTGACTAGATATGCATCAGTCCTGCATCAGTTTATCTCATCGGTGAGGATTCCAACATCATGGCGAGTTCAATAGAGTCACTCTGCGATACGATCATTTTATTGATCAAAGAAATAGGGATGTGTTTTATGCTAGATTTTTATCATTTAAGATAGAATTATATTAGGATCTTTAACTGAGAGAATACAAGCATAGTAATCATACACAAGAGACAATGAACACAATGTTTTTCCTCAGGGAAATCAGAAATGGAGAAAACCCCGCAACTTCCTCAGAGATAGAATCAGCACCAAAAGTAAAACCCCAGAATAGTAAGATGATATCCCGACAGCAAAAGCGTCTTTCTTTATAGCCCCAAAAACTTCTTCTCTCTCAGCTATGTGCTACAACTGGGTGTGAGTGACTTTGTGATAAATAGAGAGGCTCACTCTCTATTTATACTAATTCCCAACTTGACAATAACTTACTAGTGCTGACTTCTCTAGGAGAGTCTAATAACCCTGGGGTCCCGAAACTGCAGGGACTTTAACCCTTGAACAGTAGGAGGGTTACCCACAATGACTTGGCATGACTTGTTTACATTATTGAATCTCTCGATAGGAACATCTGGGCATGACATGACTCAAATACATTACAGATACTTCCTGGAATAAACATAGGGGTACAAGACATAAGATATACAAGTGAATACATCCTGAAGTTACAAATACATCAACACTCCTTCTTAACTAGGAAGGTATTCTCTCGACATAATTTATCGGCATGGGTCTTCTTCTCTATATCATCTCGATCATCAATGAGTTCTCGTAATCTTCATCTTCAATTCATCTTCATCTTCAAGTCATCTTCATCTTCAAGTTATCTTCATCTTCAATTCATATCCATCTTTATCTGGATCATCACTCGATCTGGATCACCACTGCTGGATCATCATCACTAGATATGGATCATCATCACTTGATTTGGATCATCATCACACGATCTGGATCATCACTAGGTCATCATCACGAGTGCTATCTCTTAATTCTTCTCATCATAGGAATTCCTACAGAGCCAACCCTTTTTCATACTGGATGTACATCTACAGAGCGAGTCCTTTTTCATACTAGATGTATCATCACAGAGCTATCCCTATTTCATACTAGATTTGGGATCTACACAGAGCTAGTCCTTTTTCATACTAGATGTGGGATCTACATAGAGCTAGTCCTTTTTCATACCAAATGTGTCTTCACAGAGGCAGCCCGTTTTCATGCTAGATGTGGGATCTACACAAAGATAGTTCTTTTTCATACTAGATGTGTCTTCATAGAGCCAGCCCTTTTTCATGCTGGATGTGGGATCTACACAGAGCTAGTCTTTTTTCATACTAGATGTGTCTTCATAAAGCCAACCCTTTTTCATGTTGGATGTGGGATCTACACAAAGCTAGTCCTTTTTCATACTAGATGTGTCTTCACAGATCCATCCCTTTTTCATGCTGGATGTGGTATCTACACAGAGCTAGTCCTTTTTCATACTAGATGTGTCTTAACAGAGCCAGGCCTTTTTCATGATGGATGTGGGATCTACACAGAACTAGAGCTTTTTCATACTAGACGTGTCTTCAAAGAGCTAGCCCTTTTTCATGCTGGATGTGGTATCTTCACATATATCTGACAATGGAAGGAACCAATCCTCTCACCATGTCACAACTCTTACATCCGACCGTGGAAGGAACCAATCCTCTCACCATGTCGGAAGGGCACAACACTTACATCTAACCATGGAAGGAACCAATCCTCTCACCATGCCAGAAAGGCACAACACTTACATCTGACCATGGAAAGAACCAATCCTTTCACCATGTCAGGAAGGCTCAGCATGGACTCGTCAATTCCTCTTGGGAGGAATCTCGATATAGAGAACACCAAGATTCTCCCTGAAGTACTCAAACTTCACCCTAGACAATGGCTTATTCACCACATTAGCTATCTCTTAATCCATCCCAACATACTGGAGCTTCATTGCTCCTCTCTACACCATATACCTAATATAGTGATACTTGATCTCGATATGCTTCGACTTGTAATGGAACACCCGGTTCTCCGAGAGCTTCACACAACTCTACTTGTTGCATTATATACAAGTAGCATCTAAGTGGAGATCAAATAAATCAGACAACAACTTCCTCAGAAATACTGCCTCACAACTAGATAAACTAGATGTGGCATGCTCTGCTTCAGGTGTACTCAGTGCCACACAGGATTGCTTCCTACTAAACCAAGAGATCACACCTGATCTCATACTGAAGTAGCACCCTAAAGTTCTCTTCCTATTGACGGAACTACCTACCCAATCTACATCAACATAACTCTCTAGGTTAATCTTCTGATCAGTCTTATACTGGAGCCTATAATCAACTATACCCTTCAGGTACATCAGAATATGCTTTGCAACAATCAAGTAAACATGTATCGGATCTGTCAGGAAGTGGCTCAAGGTTTTCACAACAAAGCAAATATCTGGTCTTGTATTTGTCAGGTACATAAAGGACCTAATCATCTGACGATACATCATGGCATCAACCGAATCAAATGAAGCATCACTCAATAGATTCAAGTTCGATTCCATAGGTGTGGTTAAGGCCTTGCAGTCCATCATCCCAAATCTCTTCAGGATCTCTACTGCATACTTCCCTTGTCCAAGGAAGATTCCATCTGCATTCTTCCACACCTCCATGCATAGAAAATAATGCATCATACCCAAGTCCTTCATTTAGAACTTGGCAGCAAGATTTCTCTTCGTGTCAACAATCAACCCATCCATACCTGTTACAAACATATCATCTACATACGGTAGGAGAATCATTGGGTTTCCATCTTCAACCTTGTAGTAAAGGTTGGAATCTTCTTTACTCTTGGTAAATCCCAAACTGGATAGAAATATGTCAATTCTGTCGTACCATGTCCTGGGTTCCTGTTTCAAATTGTACAAGGCTTTCTTCAATCTACACACATGAGACTCCCTGTCATGTGTCTCAAAATCGAGTGGCTACTCCACATACACTTCCTCTTCTACTACACCATTCAAGAAAGTAGTCTTGACATCCATTAGGTGTATGTTCCATTTCATCACTATAGCCAGAGAAAGTACTGATATGATGGAAGTGTATCTGGCTACAGGTGCAAAATTTTCTTCAAAATCTATTCCTTCTTTCTGGGAGAATCCACGAGCCACGAATATTGATTTATATTTTTCTATGATGCCATTTGCAACATGGTTGATCTTGTAAATCCATTTGGAAGTCACTACAGACTTCCCCTCAGGTCTTGGGACAGCATCCCAAACATCATTCTTCATGATCAATTGGTACTCTTCGATCATAGCATCCTTCCATTGCTTCTTCATAGTTGGAAGGTTCTTTATCAATGAAATCACATAATAAGGCTACATAAATGGAACAAGACCTAGTTCTTTTCCTTTCTCTGTGTGATTCTTCTAGAGCCCCATATCTTTATGTACCTTGGATAACTTCTCGTACCCAAGCAGGTTTCCTCTTATGAGGATTCTCCTCCTGAGGTGGATCTACAGGTTCTTGAGGTTCTTCTATTTCTTTATCTTCTTCTTGATATTCTTCGTTCATGGTTGTGTCATGAATTCTGGGTGCTTCTATTTCTTTAGGTTCTTGAGCAGGTCTCTTTCTGGATTTGTTGTAAGCTGAGTCTTAATCAAAAGTCACATCCCTACTAATGTCTATCTTCTTAAATCCTAGGAAGTATATTCTATAAGCCTTAGAGCTTTCAGAGTATCCCACAAATATACCCTTCCTTCCTGAAGGATCTAACTTTGTCTTCTTTTCTTTCAGAATGTGTATGTACACTGGACAACTAAATATTCTAAGATGGTTGAATTTTGGTTTCTTGATGGAAAAGACTTCTTCAAGTGTCTTATTCTCAAGTACTCTATGTGGAGTACGATTATGTACATACACTATTGTTCTTGCAGCTTCTGCCCATAGATGCATGGGAAGATCTTGATCATGAAGCATGGCTCTTGCAGCTTCCATGATTGTTCTATTCTTCCTTTCTACAACTCCATTTTGTTGTGGATTATATGGAGTGGTTAACTCCCTATTAATCCCTAAATCTTTGCATAAGTCTTTGAATTCATTTGAAGTGAATTCTCCACCATTATCTGATCGAAAAATATTGATCTTATTTTATGTGTGGTTCTCGATCAAGGATTTGAATTCCTTGAACTTGCTGAATACTTTATCTTTTTTCTTCATAAAGTATATCCATGTATTCATAGAAAAATCATTAATAAAAGAAACATAGTATACATATCTGCTTAATGAACTGGATGACATTGGACCGCATACATCGGAGTGGATGATTTCCAAGATTCCTTTTGCATTGCTTTCGCTACTTCGAAATGTCTTCTTTGTGTTCTTTCCTTTTGCACATCCTTTGCAGGCACCATCATGTTTTGTCTTCATTTCTGGAATACCTTCAACAACTTTTCTTCCAAGTGGTAGTGCCCTATAAGGCACATGTGCAAGCCTTCTATGCCAAAGTTCATTTGGTTCTACTGAGTCATGAACGAAAGCTTGTTCTAGTTGGCTCGTCAATTTGTATAGAACTCCTTGTTGTTCCCCAATCACTATTGCATTGTAAAAACTCTTTCTCTTTGGCCACATAAGAACTTGGCCATCTACAAAAGCAATCCTCATTCCTTTTGCATCTAATGCAGATATGGAGAGGAGGTTCTTCTTTAGTCCTGGCACAAACAATACATTTTTCATCTTCATAGACTTTCTAGAGTCTAGCTAATACGAGGATTCACCACTACCTTTTATTGGATACTGATAGTAATCCCCAAGTTTCACCTTGTGAGGTGGCTCATGTTTAGATAGTTTCACAAATTATTCTTTGAATCCCGTCATATGTTTGGAAGCACCACTGTCTATAAGCCAATCATTGCTTCTATGTGAGATAGTTCCTGTGAGAGCATAGATCAGCACATATTCTTCATCACTTGAAGAATCATCACTTTCTTGTCTGATTCTCTTTGTGGAAGGTTCATCATCCTCTACAACATGAGCATGATGTCTTCTCTTGTTTCCCTTTTTCTTCTTTGAGTTCCCTTTGTTAGGGCAGTATTTGGATATGTGACCTTTCTCGTCACATGTGTAACATCTAATAGTAGATAGATATCTTCTAGAGTGTGAAATATTACCTTTGGAGTGATGATGGTCCCTTCTGGTTTTCTTGGTGTGGGATGTGAGAGCTTGATCTTCACTTCCCATATTTTCTTCTTGAGCTTCTATCCGAGCTTCTTCTTGAGAGCATTCTTCCCATAGTCTGCTGAAATTGACTAGCTTATTTCTGGCACAGATCCCTTGAATGAAAGAGTCCCATGCCCTAGGTAGACCATTCAAGGTGGTCTTCACAATATCTGCATTTTCCAGTTCTTCATCTACTGCTTCCAGCCATTCCTTGATCTAAGATACCCTTGTAAAGTAATACTTAATTGTCTCTGGATTCTGGATCTTTACATTCTTTAGTTGGTTTCTCAGAGTCATCTTCCTATTTATATTCTTCCCTTCAAACAATTTGGTTAGTGAATCAAACATAGATTTAGGTGTCTTTAGGGAGGAAACCTATTGTATGAGGCGATCCTTAATTGAATCAACAATAATCCTCTTAGTCATAACCAAATTATTCTTGTGTAAGGCCTTAGCCTCATTTCCCTATGGAATTGGAACCTCCTCATTGATATAGGAGTCCAACTCATTTTCTTCCAGGACTAGGGAGATCCTATACTTCCAAGCTTGGAAGTTATCAACTCCCTCAATATTTTCATCAAGCTTAGTATGATGAGACATATTAACTGAGAACATCAAATGGAAATACAAAATATTTAGATCTTACCAGGTCAAGATGTCGGATCTGGGTTTGGAGCTGAATTTCTACAATGCTGGTTTAGGAGCATATTAGGGTTTAAATTTCCTAGAGTTCTTTCCAACCAAATGCTTGGATCTTGATCTCTAAACTTTGATTTTGAGGAGGATATCAATCCAAGCCTGGGCTCACTCAAAAATTCCACTTCTGTGGAAAGCCCTAATTTTTGGCAGGAGTGTCGGGTCTAAAACTCAAAAAGCTCAGAATTAGATTCTTCTTCGACAGAAAGATGCGCCCTAGGAAGGAGAGTCATCCCAAACTTCTTTTTCTGAAAATATGTGGATATAGATCGAAAAAGTAGGAATCCCTAGTTCTCGCAGCTACACGGTGTCTTCCTCTCAAGTTAGCTCTGATCCCATGTTAGATTTTTATCATTTAAGCTAGGTAGCATTATATTATGATCTTTAACTAAGAGAATAATAAGCACAATAATCAAACACAAGAGACAATGAACATAATGTTTTTCCTTGAGGAAACCATAAATGGAGAAAACCATGCAACTTCCTCAAAGATAGAATCAGCACCAAAAGTAAAACCCCAGAACAGTAAGATGATCTCTCGACAATAGTAGCCTCTTTCTTTCTATCGCCAACAACTTCTTCTCTCTTAGATATGCACTACAACTGAGTGTGAGTGAGTGTGTGATAAATAAAGAGGATCACTCTCTATTTATACTAATTCCCAACTTGACAATAACTTACTAGGGCTGACTTCTCTACGAGAGTCTAATAACCCTACGGCCCCGGAACTACGGGGACTTTAACCCTTGAACAATAGGAGGGTTACCCACAATGACTTGACTTGACTTGTTTACATTATTGAATTTCCTGATAGGAACATTGGGGCATGACATTACTCAAATACATTACAGATACTTCCTGGAATAAACATCGAGGTACAAGACATAAGATATACAAGTGAATACATTCCAAAGTTACAAATACATCAACATTGTAAAATTGAAACAGTAAACCATTCTTTGTTTTGGATGGTCGACATCCGAAAACTTACGTTAGCCATCAAATTATTGAATCTTTGGTCGAAGTACCAAACAGACTCCGTAGGTAATTTCTTAATTTGTTTGATTTCCGTAATACACAACGACTCGGATTTGGGCTTCCTCAACTCATCTATTAATCCTATCTTTATTTGATCTAATTTATTTAGCAATATTCTAGCTGGAACCATAGACAATATCATGTACCTATCTAATACATGACCTCTAGACTTGTGATCATCTGAGATTTCTTCATGGCCTCATCTTGGACTTATCACACATTCCATATGGATTCGCATAGAAATGAATCCATCTTAGGGTCTTCTAACCCAGATCCATTCATTAGGGGAGTTTTGAGGTAAACAAATGGGTCTCAAAACAAAAATTGTACAATTAAAATTCACTTTATAAGAACCAATAGGATTCAAGATGATGATGTTAACCATAAGGGTAAAACTTGTAAAAAAACTGGAGGGAAAAAAGAAAAAAACTACTTTTTCTTATTTTATGTTTTGCATATATCCTTATGGTTTCACCCAAATTTCAAGTCTCGAGGATTGTTGAATGCAAAATTTAATTCTTCGTCTAACCCATACCCACACTACATACTTACGAGGTACCCATGACACCAAAAACTGAAAATTTCAATAAAATAATGCTTTTTAATATTAAAATACATTTTTTATTGAAATTTCCATTTTTTATTATTGTGGGAATCTCAAAAGTATGCAGTGTGGGTATGGGTTGTATGAAAAATTAATTTGTGCATCCAACAAGTCCCCAAACTCAAAAATCGGGTGAACCTATAAGGAGTTATGTCAAAAATACAATAAGAAAAAGTAGTTTTTTGCCCCTCCAAAATTTAGAAATTTTATTTTATTATTATAACTCTTATTTTATTATTTCCCTTATGAGGCCCATTTTAGACCATAAAACTCCCCTATTGAAAGATTGGTAAATTTATATCATTCCAAGCCATTCTATTTACTCCTGGTACTGCTGAATTAAAAATTCCACTAGTGGGAGTTCCCTGACTGTTATTTCCACTATTATTGTTAATCGGATTAGCACAACCAATGGGTGATGTGTTTCTCGGACTTACATTAGGTCATGCATTTCTCGATATTACTTTATGTGATGTGTGCGGTGTCGCAGGTATGCCATAATCTTAATCTGGGTATGGTTCTTCTTCTCCTTCTGCTTCTTAGGACATCAATTGGTACTCCTCTTCTTCATCGCAAGATCCTCCATCAAGATGCGACACCAATTCATAGTCCTCTCCTCTGGTCACACTACAAATTCATCTTCTTGTCGCAGTACTTCTTCTCTTTCTTGACCGAAAGATTTTTCCACTCCTTAGGCGTCCACCTTATAGTTCAATCTCACTATTACTAGAAAAAATCCTAGTTTATCTCCACTCTTTCTACTCACAATATTTCTTACAACATATCCTAGGTCTTCGCACACAAATTTTTACTCATAACACTCCATTCTCAAGATCTCCTCTTCACACACCAGCATATTAATCCATAGCTTCAAATATTTCAGATAACGACCTCTAGTACCTTGGGGAAAATTCTATTTCCATCTCACTATATGATTTTATCATGTCAACTACAATTTTTGTGATATATCCACCTAGAATACTATCGACCCAAAAATCGATAGCCCTAGATATAGGATTTCTCACCCTCTTAAACCGTTGAATTAGCTTAGGACTCAATTTTGTTGGTTCTCCTCCTTGGAAATTCTTCTTCTAGGTTGCTAGCTTCAATAACCACTCATGCAATACAATGGGAAATACGTTAAAGCAAATTTCATGAATGTCCATTCAAAGGTATTGCTCCAACCATTTAGTCAAACTTAGCTGCGATCCTTTACTTTCTTCCCTTGCAAACTCTAGTTCCTTATAATGAACCCAATATTGAATTTTTTACTTCATCGGGTACAAAAATATATCCCCATTAGAATGATTCATGGTCCCAACAACAGAACCATTGTTGTCCTAAATTTCGGTCGACCTAGTTTAGACCCTTTGTTTGTGAACAAGACCCAAGATATCGGCTCAACAGAGGAGAACTCCATCGACAACACCTACAATGTAGATGAAGTCTGACCTGAGATATCTTATGGGTATTGGCATAACCAGCTTTCTGCCGTTATGTTGGGTATTTCACTCTATAAGTCTATCAGTCACTCAACCGAAACTGAGAATTATACTTTTTTTTCTCATACATTCATTCAAGATAACCATCTACCATTTCATCGATATATATACTACATAATCATAAAGAATTAACATAGGTTAACTTAGTATAGGTGCAACACATTCTGATAGAATTATTTATATTAAACATCAATTTGACGCAACATAAACATTAAAACACATAGAGACAAGATATAACGTGGAAACCCATCCTAGAAAAACCACAAAGGTGATCTTCATCTGGCATGAGAATTGGTTTGGCACCTTTGGTCTGTGCATGCATCTTCCATACTCTTCTTTTGATATTCTTGACAATTGATACATTCATATCTCATCTCATGCTCTCTGGTTTTTATCTCTCTCTCTCTTAATGGTCGATCCACTCACATCTTGGATCGATGCTTTGACTAAGAAACTCTCTCTACGATTGATATTCAACCCACTCTAACGACAAACCAGCACAAAGCTTGGGTCTATGATTTTATGAGCTTTTATGCTTTTATTATTCTTGATTCAACCATTGAATGCCTCTCAATTGTTAGCCTACATGATTTCTTTATGTTTTAATACATTCAGTTATCTCTAAAAATAGGCACTATCATCCCAAAATACAATAATTCTTTATTACTAAAAGAAATCTTTTATTCTAACTAACTCTTCTTGAAAAATTAGTAGAACTCTTCTTTTTGACTTGCTTTATTCATCTTTCATCGTGGTTCCTTCTATTGCAATTGCTTCCGTTCTAGCTTCTTCCATCGTGCGACCAAAATCATCACCTTTCCAAGAAGAATTTTGGAAGAATTATCTCTAACGTTTTCTAGGGCCAACATCTTTCTTGGAATCGTTCCTAATGGAATCCAAAAATCCCAGATCTCAACCTTTTTAGGAACATGAATTTTCCTTGTGCCTTGTATTCCTTTGATACCATTCGTTGTAGAGCACACATGGTTTTGTCTATGAAATAAATGCATATGATTCATGAATTATGCCCATCTGAGGACACTCTTTAATCCTTGTATCTGGCATGACAAGTAATGTTCCACAACTTATATCAATTCTTGTTAGAATAGATATATGTGGTGCCTAAGCGTGAGATTTTGCAAGTTATGGGAAATTTGCAATCATTATAAGATTGAAGCTTTAATTTTAGGTATTTAATCCAAATATATATTTAACAACTCCAAAATTCCAAAAGTAAAAAAAAATTTCTTGCGGAACGTTTAGATCAACAAAAGATATAAATATCGTTTCACATAAAATAAACCCTACATCCTAAAATTCAGCTTAGGACTTAACATAGGAGAAGGAAAGTTGTAATTATTTTACTATTCTTTTCAAAAGTGTAAAACCTAGTAGATAGTTTATTGATTGATGCATAGGCTTAATGGCTGAGATATTTGATCCTCAAGCAAAAGATAATTTCGATGAATAAAAGATTTATGCCTCAAACGCTGGACTACGAAAGTGTTAGAAGAGAGATAAACCCCTCAATTGAAGTCAGAAACTTACTTATCATTTATGCTAACCCATTTTCTTTTCTTTTGCAGGTACATTACGAGCCCAGTGTCTTTACAAAAGGGGTTTATACATTACCTAGCAATTTAATGACAAAACAAACCATGGTGGAGAATGTTACACTACTAAATAATTATCCAACTAAGGGAATATTAATCTTGCACATTGATCTAGGAACTAAGAATCAATCTCATCAAAGAATAATCAACAAATACTCATGAAATGGTGTTAATCGGAACCGGAATTGGTTTCCTCTCTATATATTTAATAAGCAATGAATGGTTACAATACCAATGTCAAGCAATAGCTTGAATCCATGAAAAATTCGAATACCTAAGGGGACAATTCGAATTCAGTGAGTGATTCTAGCTTAACTGACTCTTAACCATTGGTTCACACTCAGTTAACCACTTGACCAAAACCCTAATTGACTCACGAAACCCTAACTAAAGTTGGAGTGCAATAAATGACTGAATCTCAACTAAAGGAGATCAAACACATGTCATAGCAAGCCAACCATCAAGTGCTAGTGCTCCATGACTTCAATGAACCCCGATGAGGTTAATTGAAGCTGAACTGACCATCGGAAGTTGGTGGAGGCATCGTGTTGACTCCAGATCATTAAATAATAATAAATAATCATTAAATAATATATTTAATGAGAGGAGGCACCTTAACTGACTAGTTGAACTGATTGTAACCACTAGTTATCAATTAGGTGCATTAATATCACTCAGATCACCCCCGGAGTGCTCCAGTTAGCCTCCTTGACTATTGGATAAGGCTAAGTTAGCCTCCTTGACTGTAGGTAAGCGTGGGTGTGACTCGATGATGGCAATTAATGCTCCACTGATGTCAATTAATGTCAATTATACTTATGATAGTCGTTTAACTAGGCCAATTTGACCAAAAAGAGTGTGTATGATGGTAAATGTCTCCAACACCCCCCCTTAAGCTATACTCAGGAAGATTTAGAAAACATAGATGCATAAAAATGCTAGGGCCCCGACAACTAAGGCCATAGGTCACCCTGTACAATGCTGAAACTGAAACAATGCTCAAAACAAACTAAGTGAGGAAAAGAGGGAAACCCCCCCCCTCAAGCTGAACAATGAAATTAGTCTGGATCAGCCTAATGAGCTCACCCCCAATAGTGAACGGAGGTAAGTGAACTTATTTTCTAAAAATATCTTGGTGAAGATGTCTGCAATTTGCTCATCAGTCGGGTAGTATTGCAGAATGATGGTCCTGTCATGCACTAGCTCCCTGATGTAGTGCATGTGAATCTCTACATGCTTGATCCTCTTCCTGGTAACTAGATCCATGGATATCTTAATATCACTTTGGTTGTCACAAAAGAGTACAATGGACAAAGTACTACCAAGATCAAACTTTGAAAGAATGCCTTACAACCAAACTGCTTGAATGCAAGCATTCACCACTCCTCGATACTCAGCCTCTGCGGAATATAGTGCTATGGCAGCCTGCTTTTTGCTTGACTAGAAAATAAGGCCACCACAAAACATGAATACATATTCCAGAAGTTTAATTCCAATCAATATAATCACCTTCCCAATCGGAATCTGTGTATCAAACCAGCTCTAGCTCGGAGTCTGCAGCATAGTGAATACCGTAGGTCCTCGTTCCTTGAATGTACTGGAGGATCCTCTTGGATTCCTTACAATGAATATCATGAGGCTTCTACATGTATCTTGATACATCATTCATGGCATAACAAATATCAGGCCTAGAATGTTTCAAGTACAACAAGCTACGAATCAGCTGTCGATAGATAGTGCACTCCATGGGAGGTGTGTGTTTTCCTTCTTCAAGGCTGATCCCTAAAAGAAAAGGAAATGGTTCAGGCCTAAATTCAGCCATGTTAAACTTGAATAACAGGTATGAAATGTATTTGTACTGAGTGACCATAATCCCATCAGAATTTGCTCGATTTTGAGCCCCAAAAATTGTTTTAGAAGCCCCAAATCACTCATTTCAAAGGCATTGTGGAGAGCAGTTTTGATGGCTGAAATGGAGGCAATTGTGCTACCTGTGATCAGTAAGTCATAAAAATATAAAACAACGATAATTATATGACCATCATTCTTCTATAAATACACATTTGGATTTGATCTACATCTCTGAAAGTTTTGCGAGAGAAGGAGGGCATCCATCTTGGAATACCACTCTCTTGGGGCTTGTTTTAACCCGTATAGTGACTTCTTTAGCTTGCAAACCAAAGACGGATCAGTGATGTAGCCCTCAAGCTACTTCATGTATATCTCCTCATGAAGATCTCCATGCAGAAAGGCTGACTTAACATCCATGTGATGCACCTCCCAGTGCTTGGATGCTGAAATAGCCAAAACAAGGCGGATGGAGTCCATTTTTGCAACCGGTGCAAAGGTCTCATGGTAGTCCACTCCTTGGACCTGAGAGAAACATTTTGATACCATCCTTTCCTTATATTTTTAGGTTCTTCCATCAGCATAAACCTTTGTCAGAAACACCCACTTGCATTGAACCAATTTCCTTCCCGGAGGAAGAGAAACTAGCTCCCAAGTAGTGTTTTTCTGAAGAGAATTCATCTCTTCATCCATGGCAACTTGCCATCTCGGATCATTCTGAGCATGGTAGTAGGATTTTTTATATGAAATAATCATCAAATAGTATGTTTTGGACAGCAAATTATCAGAACAAGAGAGCGCAATACCTACTCTGTGGAAATCAGACCGATTTCTCCTTGGATCGTCTAGATTTCCAATGTTGTCTCCTGTAGAGGAGAATGTCTATTAGGCCCATGTAGGAAGATGATTTTGTACTTCAGGTTATGATTCATCATCTGGTGATTACTGCACACTGATATCGGAAATCAGAGGATCCAAATCAGGGTCATCACCCCCAATTTCATCATCCAAATATTCAGTGGAATAGGAAGGAAATTCAATAGTTTTCTCCTTCACTAGTTCCACCTCCTGAAGAAGCTCATCGAACTTGACACTTCTCTCAATGATGATATATTTGGTATTTATATCCAGTAGCTTGAATCCTTTAGATTCATCAGGATACCCAATAAATAGACATTCTATGCTCTGCGGTTGCAAAGCACTTCTTTTTTCAAGCGGATTCCAGGCCCATGCAGTGGACCCAAACACCCGTAGGTTCGACACATCTGGCTTGTATCCGAAGTATCATTCTAAAGGAGTCTTTAATTTCATAAATGAATGTGGCACCCTGTTCTAAATGTATGCTGCAGAATTCATGGCTTCAACCCACAAATTTTCAGCAAGCTTCTTTGACTCCAACATACAGGTGGTCATCTCTTTGAGAGACCGGTTCTTCCTTTCCGCTACTCCATTCTGCTGGGGAGTGTACGGAATTGAATGCTGGAACTGAATACCACTTTGGGAGAATATGTATAGAAAATCATTACTGACATACTCCCCTCAATTATCATATCTCAATATCTTGATCTTAAGCCCAGAGGCATTTCGATCAAGCACTTCAATTCAGAAAATTTTTCACATACTTCTGATTTCTTTTTGAGAAAGAAAACCCATGTATACCTTGAAAAATCACCAATAAAATTAAAGAGGTACCTTGATCCATTCATGGATGTGATTGGAATCAGACTGCTGATATCATAATGTATCAGCCCCAATATTCTTGTAGCTCATTTTTCCTTCCCCCAATCGAACTTGTGCTCATGGTGTTTTCCAATCACACGGCCCTTGCAAACTCCCGTGGTTTCCTTGATGACCGAGAGGCCTTCAACCATGGATTTTTTCTACAATTGCTGCAAATATTTGAAATTAAGATGGCCAAACCTCTCATGCCACAGCCTACTAAACTCATTTCTATGAGTTAGTAGAGCGGTGGGCTTTGCATCCGCAACAAAGTGAGAGAACTCATAGGCTTTTGCATGATGATTTGCAAGGCCTTTTGCAATGAGTTTCCTGGATGCAATTTCTGTTATCTCAACATCATTTGGGCTGAAATAGACTCTCTTAGGCATTCCTATATGTGTCATCTGATAGACACTAAGTATATTTTCTGCTAGAGATGGTACATACAAAACATTAGAAAACAAACCATTTTCTAGATCTACAGTACCTTGTCCTTCGGAAATGATGGTGGAGTCATCTCCCATGTGGATGGGGATGGATTTGCTGGTATCCAAGGATGAAAAGGAGTATTTTTCAGCCATCATGTGATTCAAATATCCACTATCAATCAGCAGTGCTTTGGAATTCGAAGTGCTTGCCACAAGGGCATGACCTTTCTCATGTTGTGGTTCCCGATCTTGGTGATCTCTCCTCCGAAAGCTCTCCGAAAAATTGATGCGATTCCTCTCAAGGAGAGAGGTTTCTTCATCAAGATTTTTATTCATGTAGGCATGTTTAGGGTGAAAACCCTTCCCGCAGTAAGAACACCTGACTTTTTATTTCCCATTGTGCCCTTTTCCTTTGTTCTTCCTTGAGCCGGAAGATTCATCATGCTGCTGATTTTCAACTCTAGGCTTGGGAGCATCAAATTTAGTTTTCTAATTTTTCTACTACTTTCCTTTACCCTTCAGATCTTTGGGCCCCAAGACATGGAGGGCTTGATAACGGGAAGATCGGATGATCCTCATCTAGAAAACCTTGTCATGTTCATTAGTTAGGGACTCAATGAAGGCATTGAGTGTAGGCATCTTCTATCTGGGGGTTGTGAGCTTCCCCGCATGGAATGTAGAAACAAAAACTGAATAATCAGCCCCGATTTTGGAGAGGATGGCTAGGATGAGCTGATCATCCTCCTTCTCCACTTTGCATTGCTTCAAGAGTAAAACAATATGCTTGAACTTTGTAAAGAAATCATTCAGAGTCTCAAAATTGGAAGGTTGGAGAGACATGAGTTCATTTTCGAGTTGGTAAACTCTCAAGTTATCATGCTTTTCATATAGAGATTCCAATTTGTCCCATATTTCTTTCGGTGTCTTCAGATCCGTAAGACGGAAGAGAGGGTCTTCGGAAATAGAGAGGCACAAGAAATCGAAGGCTTCATCCTTCTTGATCAAGAATCTTGATTTTTCTATGGTGGATCCAGGCTCAACTTCAATGTCCATGGTGACTCTATGGAGTCCTTTGAAGTGCAATTGAATTTCCATTTTATTTTTCCATGTGTGAAAATTGTATGGAGTCAAGAGAGGTACTAAGGAGGCCATCTGGATATGCTGTAGCGAATGCTTCACCTGTAGAAACCTGAAAATCAAAACAAAAAGGGAAAAATAAGGTCGGACAGCCTGCACATTCTAGGCTTTCATCACACCCAGCATAGTGAATCAAGCAAGCTTGATCAACAAGTTCTTTACTTGGGATATTGAGTGGTAAACCTTGGCTTCTGTTGTAGTGCTGGAATTTTGAACTATTGCTCACTTTTCATGGAGAAATCTATCAAAAAGCGTGTTTTTGAGAGATAGATATTCATCCCGCTGTATGCTCTGATACCATATTAATATTGCACATTGATCTAGGAACTAAGAATCAATCTCATCAAAGAATAATCAACAAATACTCATGAAATGGTGTTAATCGGAACCGGAATTGGTTTCCTCTCTGTACATTTAATAAACAATGAATGGTTACAATACCAATGTCAAGAAATAGCTTGAATCCATGAAGAATTTGAATACCTAAGGGGACAATTCAAATTCAAGGAGTGAGTCTAGCTTAACTGACTCTCAACCATTGCTTCACACTCAGTTAACCACTTGACCAAAACCCTAATTGACTCACCAAACCCTAACTGAAGTCGGAGTGCAATAAATGACTGAATCTCAACTGAAGGAGATCAAACACATGTCATAGCAAGCCAACCATCAGGTGCTAGTGCTCCATGACTTCAATGAACCCCAATGAGGTTAACTAAAGCTGAAGTGACCATCATAAGTTTGTGGAGGTGCCCTGTTGACTCCAGATCATTAAATAATAATAAATAATCATTAAATAATATATTTAATGAGAGGAGGCTCCTTAACTGACTGACTGAACTGATTGTAACCACCAGTTAGCAATTAGGTGCATTAATATCACTGAGATCACCCCCAGAGTGCTCCAGTTAGCCTCCTTGACTGTAGGAGAAGGATAAGTTAGCCTCCTTGACTGTAGGTAGGTGTGGGTGTGACTGGATGATGGCAATTAATGCTCTGCTGATGTCAATTAATGTCAATTATACTTAGGATAGTGGTTTAACTAGGCCAATTTGACCAAAAAGAGTGTGTATGATGGTAAATGTCTCCAGCAGGGAACAAGCTTTTGTTTACAAAAATTAAATAGAAAGGAATGTTTTTTTAGTTCCGTTGTTTCTTTATAGATGTAAATCATGGTTTAACTTTCCTATCATTTATCCACTTTGACCCTATGGTCGGCATTTCACTTGGATCAGTGATGAAGCTCTCTCGCATCTCGAGGTCACTTCAACATTTTTAGAGAAAAATGTAAAGATATGCCAAGATTGTGTGGGTTTTCTAAATAACCATATCTCCTATCCATTCGTCAATGATGTTCATTGTCTTGGTTTACCTTCTATTATTATCATTGGTTTTCTTCAGCTTTTATATTTGCTTGTTACTTGTCTGACGAACACACTTCAGGTATGAATCCCAACTTACTTCCAACTGTTGATTCCGTAGATCATTCACCAGTAATTTCATACTAACCATTCTAAGTTTACGTTTTGTAGGTATGGATGCTTGACCAGGGTTTCAAGACTACCCAAGGTAAGTAGATGGTTTAAATTGAGGGTTTTGTATCTCTGCTCTGTTCTTTAGAAGGGGCATTGCTGGTTTAGTTGGCCATGCAAATATTGGTCTTTTTAATAGAGTTTTTAGAATTTGGTCGTAACGTATCAAAGGGTTTCCCCTGGATTCATTATCTCAAGCCATTTGGCATTATCGGTAATTTTATTAATATTAGTAGGGTTAATTTTATGACATAACTATTTGTTGAAAGGTTAATTCCTAGTTGTAAATCCTGTGTTTTATTGAACAATATTATTATGAATTCTACACGGCGATGTATAGATATTTTATTTTATTGAAAACTTTGATTATATGTTGTTTATAGAATTTGAATACATGGTTTTTATTTCATATAAAGGTTTGGTTTTTATTTGGGTCTTTGTGAAAAAAATATGCTCTCTGCATGTTTTCTAAACTGTGATATGCAATTTATAATTTGTTGTGAAACCAGGGGTTTCTGGAGAACGTAATAGTAATTCCAATGTGTTTTGAAGCTATCACGAGTTAGGGTTTTATATTATTATCTAATAGGCAATAAAATGGTTCAGGTTAAGGTTTTTGGCATTAATATAAGTATTTACTGTAACTTACCTAGAACCCCATTAACCTAGGTGGTGTTGTTGTAGGGTTTTTTTAGTTTTTATAAATTACCGGGTAATTGAGCCTTAGAGGATTCGAACCCTTGACATGGATTAAAGTTCTTATAAAGGGGTGTTAGTTTAATTTTACATTTATATTGAAATCTTTCATTTCGTTATGTGAAAATTTAACCCTAAACTGTTTTTTGAAAAATGACAAGTGTTTTGGTTGTGAGATTGATACTCAGTAAATTTCTAAGCCAAAAATCCTTTCAGTTGTGTAAATTTTAAAGTTGTAAAAGGAAAACCCTAAACTCTTTGCTTGAAAATACTAGGGTTTTAAGTCAATTTATGCAACCGTCTATGTAAACCAGTTTCTCTTTTATCCTCAGCGATGTTAGTAACTAACCAGGAAATTCTTCTCGAGTTTATAAATGGAAAAATAGAAGTATTTAATTCCGTAACTCATACAATTCAAAATATGTGATGTTTGATCTTTGTTCTATTGTTTAGGTTTAGTTTTTAAATATTTTTTTTTTCTTAATATGTTCGTGATATTGTTTGAATAACCTTGATCATGATTCATTTTTATTTAGTAAATATTTATCATTATGTTTGGCTCTATGTAGTTAAACGATGATTTCTCTTCAACGATAGTGTAAAGATTATTTATGAGGAGTTTTGTATCTCATTTACCAATACATAGCACTATTTTCCCCTTCTCTGTAATATACTTGTAGTAAGTGTTTCACAAAAATTATGTAGAATAATGATTTATGTAAATTTATTGGATACTATTATTTAATCAAATGTATGTAATTAGTTGTTTAAAAAACCCTAAGGGAGATTTATTTTTATATAAAAATAAACATTCAAACATTTAGTATAAATGCGTTTCTAATGTTATACAAATATTTAACCCTAACACATCATATACTTTAAATAATTACAAAGTTAAATCGATTTATATATTCATACTGCAAATAAAAAAAACCATTTACCCTTCCTTAGGAATCTGCAACATATTTGCTTGTTTGATTCCATACCCCTTGCCCAACTTCTTGGGCTTAAAAATAATTCATCTTAACTTATAATTGACAGAAATAAAAATTTCCTACTTTATTTAGAAAACAATAATACTTTTGGAAACTTCCATCATTCAGAAAATACTTCAGAAATAAACAGATAAAAAATTAAAGATAATAAACCAAAACATTATAGAACCTGATAACTTTTGAAGTGGGAAAACATCCAAAGAAGATAGTTCCTCCCAACCATCTCCTGAAAGAAGCCAAGATTACTTTCTTTAGAACCCCCGAGCCTATTCACTAAACCACCAGGATGAAGATACTGTGTCGAAGAATGAGATTAATATTTCACTATTTATTAATCTTTTAATAATAAATAATAATTGGTGGAGATTCTCTTCCTTCTTTATTCAATTATATAATTAATCGTAATTAATTACTTATACATATTATGTATAAAATACATAGTATTAATATAGTTGTTAACACTCATCTTTGGGCATCATGTACCATGATCCCTAGACTTAACGACACTTCTTTCATGAAGGTAAAGTAGATAGATGGCTTAGGTCCTGGCAACTCTAAACATCCTTGCATATTGGATTTCCCTCGTATAAAGTCGTAATTTTTCAGTACTTGATGAGAATACAAAAATTCAAAATTTCATTTAATCACTTAAAAATAAGTATGATGACATCAATATTATTCCTCAAGTCGTTTTCACTCGGAGTTGATTTTAATCTTTTGAGTAACCCCTAGTGCTTACAAGAGCTCATACTCAATGCTTATAACAATAAGTTACAAACATAGTGAAATTCCATAGCTCTTGCTCAACACTAAATTCTAGGATGTACTTGTACGATACACCTAGGGATACAATGGCCAAAGATCAGATGCTCCAGAGCTTATGCTCAACACCAACATGGAATGCGCAGAGCTTATGCCCAACATTTCCAATTATATTTTCATGTGTTCTAGAGATTTATGCTCAACACAAATATAAGTACTCATGTGTTCCAGAGACTCTCTCTCAACAAAAAACATCTCATCAATCATGTGCTTTAGGGTCCATGCCCAACACAACATTTCATCAATCATGTGCTTTAGGGTCCATGCCCAACACAAAACATATATATATCCCTATATATCATCAATAATTGGCTTATGCTCAATATACAGAACAAATCATCATGTTCATATTTAGTGGGGTCTTCGACCCAAAAATAAAACATCAATATAATCATCATGATCAATAGGCTTATGCCTATAAATGGTAGGTCCAAAATTTGGGACATTACAAATTGCAAGAACAAAATCCTTGATAAATTGTTGAATAGGAATTAAATTACAACCTAGGGTTTATAATGAAAATGTAAAGCCTAAAATAATTTGACAGGGAAACCAAGGTACATAGTGTTAGAAAATATAATATAAATACTTGCATAATCTAGCCAGCCACTATTCTAGGAAATGAATTAGGTAGTCAAGAACCTTAAACATGAAAATTGAAGCTCTTATAACGGTTGAAACCTGCACACTCAATTACCTAGCATTAAAATTTCATATGCAGATCTGACCTCTGTGTAGTTGACTGAATCACTTGAGAACTACCACGTTCCACCCAACCATGACCCAAAACCATTCCTAGTTTCAATCCGGATACCCCCGATCTGGTTCCAACATGAAACTAGCTTAGAGCTACTAAGGGAAGGCTGGCCTAACTAGTATATCAGGTTTGGATCAGTTCTCCATTTTCCTCTTAGGAAAAATGTTCTCCAAGAACTCTCTTGAGAATAATCAGGAAGAATAATGATTCCAAAAAGATGGAAGAGATCTCCGAGCCTCTCTTTGGCTTGGGACTTTATAGACATAATTTTAAGTCAAAGGGGCTGTTAAATCAAGAATCACTTCATTTATTGATTTATCCCTTTTTATTTAATTTAGTACTTTTTATGTTTTAACATATGAACTTTTAACTAGTTCCTAATTGGACTTTTATAGGTATTATACTATTTAATTTTTATCTTAGTAATAAGAGTAATAGATGGATCTCTACATTCTTTCTTACATTATTAATATTATTACTATGTGTACTTTTTAAACATACTCTATATAATAATATATAATAATATATTATTTGGTAACATTTGTCTTAGGGTTTCACATATTGTGATCCCTAGACTTATGAATCTTTCTTCATTAAGGTCATGAGGTAGATCGTTGGGTCTATTAGGCTAGAAAAATCTAAAAATCCTTGCATGTTGGCTTCCCTCGTATAACATGGTAGTTCTTCATTACTTGAAGAGAATACATAAATTCAAAATTTCACTTAATCACTTATAAATAAGTCAGATGAGATAAATATTTTTCTCGACTCGTTTTCACTTGGGAATCATTCATTCTTTTCAGTAACTCCTAGCGCTTACCAAAGTCCATACTCAACTCTAAAAACAGGGAGTTACAAACTTAGTGCAATTCAAGAGCTCCTTGCTCAACACTAATGCTAGGATGTACTTGTACGATACACCTAGGGATATAATTGTCAAGGATCCGATGTTTCAGAGCTTATGTTCAACATCAACATGGAAGGCTCCAGGGCTTATGCCTGTCACATACCACAAATTGTAAAAAAAAAATTAATGTTTTAGGAGAAATTATGTTTTAATTTTATTATAATGTTTGTGATTATTGACCAAGTGGGGTCAAGGATAATTGCATTTAATTGCTGAATATTTTATTAATTAATAAAAAAAATATCAGACAACAGCTTAAGGAGGGCGTTAAATGAGTGTTTACTGGTCACTTGGTGGAATAGGTTGGGTTGAGAGAAGATGGACACTTAGCAGCATCCTCAAAATACTTCTAGGTGTTGCAGGAGGAAACTTCCCTATTTTTTTCGTCATGTTCTCCAAGAAAGTGGAACAAGAGAAGATGGCTCATTAAGTGAAAACGGACCCAAAATACCTAGGCATGCTAATTTAAATTACTCATTGAATTCAGTTGAGGCTGCTCATTCTTAACTTGTGAAATTTCTGAGTGAAATCGGTGCACAAGAAATTTGATGAAGGGGACCAGCATAAGTGATTGAGTGGAGAGTGCTTATTTACTAAACTAGTGCAGTTGTATTGAGATGAGTTCTTACTACTACGTGCATAAATATTACTACTGATTACTCTGTGGAGTTGCAGAGGTTTCTAAACCTATTCTCTCACCCAATGCTTTTAACAGGTGGACTAGTGGACTCGCTCGGGGGCCGTAAGAGTTGCAGCTCAGCAGTCTCCATGATTTTGTTGGGAGGAATGTCCTCCTTAGGTTGTTGTCTCTTTTGCTATATTACTAGGTTCTAAATATTAATTTGTTTTCCTCTATGCAAGCTTAGGAACAAGAATGAATAAATTTAGGAAATAATATATTTATATGTTTGTTTCATCTATTATTTAAATTACTTGGAAAAATCTTTTATTGTTAAAAGATAGATAAATTCTCGATTAGAACTAATGATTAGGGTTAGTTTAAATTTACTGATGAATAAAATACCTGACTTTATTTTTCCACGCCTCTGAAGAGGTAGTACTCTAGTATAGTAGGTGAAATTAAATTATGATGGTTAAATCAAATAAATAATGTAGGATTATGTTTATTTACTTTCTACTGATTCTTTATAGGAATGTTTAGGAGAAATATTCCTCTATTTTTCAGAAATTTTTGTACTTAGATTACATCTGTTTAAAACATAAACAAAAACTAGCATAAAGCAAGGTCTCTTAGAAAACAATACACAATTTGTCTAACTCTGTTTTTTTGAACATAATATTAATCACTATCTTTTATATTAACCTACTATAAACACATATATCTGTTAAGTATTATAGGAAACAGAAAAATACCATAAATAGTAGTAACTTATAAACAATAAAAGGAAATTATAGTTGTCACTCAGGTTTTGCAACTAATATCTAAGTAATTTCATTATTACTATAAATAAAACATGAGATATCAAACCCATTCAAGTAAAATAACTAGTTCTAATTTTCAAACTATCATATTATCTAATAGTAAAAACAACTAACAGTGCAGAGTATGTTTAAAAATATAATAACCATATTTTCTTTTCTGGGCCAAAAACCAAAACAAGTAACATGTTAGACGTATCCAAAACTTTACTATTTATCTAATATATATATATATATATATATATATATATATATACTATAACTAATCTATAATTTCATTAAATTATATAAGAGGGAACAATCTGCTTTACTATATTTACAATAAACACAGTTATAATAATAGCCCAAATTAAAATTAAATCTAATTTATTATAATAATAATATAGTCCAGGTCATGAGGTTGGACCCTACAACCAAGAGAAATTTTCTTTTATGACTGTTCTTAACAAAAATAAAAAATTATGGACCTTTACAAATAGTGAAACCCTCGCTTTATATTTTATCAAATTATTCCCAGATAGAAGTAAATAACTGCAAGGTATTTCAAAATTTCATTATTTTAAACTTAAATATCCAACACAGAAAACCTTACAGTCCAAGTCTTCCATAGACTTCCTTCAAACACAGCTTGCGTCAAAATCTTGTTTTAAATACAGTCGAGCGTTTCTAGAATTAAATCAACAACTTATAAGATTTCCAAACCCTACATTATATATAGTTTACTTTCCAACAAAATAGAGTTACGGCCAAATGGCCTTTACAATAATTTCTTCAAAACATTCAGGTCACGACCACATGGCTTTTCCAAACAAAACAATGTACAACGTAGCCATATCAAAGAAGTTTGAATCTCTTGGAAACAACATCATCCAAAACCCACACATCACCACAGAGAAACCTCAGGTCATGGAGCCGAGGCTAACCAATCAACTGAGCAATGTTGGCAACCCCAGTTCGCAGCTATTTCACCAGCTCATTTTCTCCATGCTCTACTGGAATTTGTGTGTCAAAACCTCCACCTATCATCTTTGCACATTTTCAAGATTTAAATGACAGTAAATTTTCTATTTATTTACAGTTCAATTAAGGTTAAAACAAAACTTGGTGACAACAAATTAAATAGATATAAAAAAAGGTTACTTGTTCCAGTATTAGTGCTTACGACCGTGAAGATTTCTTTTGCAAACCACCAGTAGACCTCCACGTCGAGGGACAATAATGGAACCAACAAAGAAAAACACCACGACAATAACTATTTAGGAGAAACGCATGCTATGGACCTCAATGAGGAAGGGAAAGCAACATAGAAGGCTAAGATGAACCCAAATCTCTTCACTGCCAACGAATTCCACATGTAACCAAAACTACTATCAAACAGAGTTTTCATCCCAGTCAATTCATGGGTTAAGTCACCCACAAAGACAACTCGAGGGCACCAATGGCCATGAGGCCATGAGCCTGGCAGCACTCTCAACAACAACGAAGGATATGGTAATAATGAGACATTTTAGGGTTTGGAAATATTTTGTAGTAGAGTTTATCAACACCCAAAAACCCTATCCACTAATTTATAGCCACGTGGAATCCACTAACATACAATTTTTTTAGGTTTAGATAGATTTTTCTCTATAGTCTCATTGACCTCAAGAGAACCCGCGATAAAAACATTACACATGCTATTTTACATTGGAAAAAATCAATTTTAAAACGTTCCATATACCATTATAGCGTTCATGTTGTTATTCATTATAACTATATCTAGACTTTAGCATAATACTTAAAGTTAATATCATGGTGTAAGTTAATACAATGGCTTGTGTAGTTACTTTAGAAAAAGTAGATAAGGTTTCGCATTATTTTCCATAGGTTTTCATAATATATTGTAGTATGTGGTGTAGGATCTAATTCACCAACAATAGGAATTTATAAGTTTTGCAAGATATATTTATAGTTACGATAAGAACATAAGTTCTACTTTGCCAATAATCTCAAGCACTTATGCCTCTAAATAAATGATATAGGTAACATTATATCTTTATGCCTAGAATAGAATAAAAACATAGACCTGTAATGTTTTGCACTTACTCAACAAAATTCCACAATTGGAAATGAATTAGGTTTGACAATACCTCTTTTACACTCAACATATAGTTAGATAATTATGCTAGAATTTTACTTTTGCATGTTGGGATAGTTTAGTTTTGATCCTGAAAACTGGAAAACAAAACGTTATACCTATAAAAAGAACATGTACAAGAATCATCATTTCACTGCATTAGCTTCAAAAGCTAAGTAAGCCTTGGACATGAACTGAAGTTCCTTCAATTAAGCAAAAGACAAACTTTAGTACATAGTAAACAAACAACTATTTTTAACTCATACCACTTCAAATCATGTACATACTAAATAAATCGTTCAACAGTAAATTTTGAATGCAGTTAGTGAAGAATGCAAATTACTGAAAACGATAAATGAATTTGTTTTAGTGTCTAGAATAGACCTTAGTATGTTAACTGTTAACAATTAAGTGTCCCTCTTAAGCTAAAATTGTAAACATTTATTGTCATAGGAAAAATTTTAAAATTTTATGAAATTTGAAGTATTACATGTGGTATCAAAGCACACGTTCAGACACTAGGCCTAAATGCAGCGCAACTTGCATAGACAAACATTAGATAAAAATGCATGCATACTAATTTTTATTTTTAAAGTTTGAAATGTTATTACTAGAAATTTTTTATGAGTTAGAACTGTAGGTATGGAAAGACTCAAGGAATATGCAGATGAAGAGTCCCCTTTAAAATAACAAAGTAATTATAGAGGAGAACTGGTTAAGGAAGAAATAACTAACAATTCTTCAGAATTATTACAAATTGTTAAAGAATTAAGAACTGAAATGGAAACATTTAAAAAAGAGCATGAAAGAATTCTAAGAGCTCAAGAGGAACTGAACCAAATATTGATGAAAAAATTTCAGAGTGAAGGAAAAGATAAATAGATAGGATCCGAAAATACGACCTACCAACATAAAAGTAAAATGTCCAAACAGTCTAAAATTGAAATTAGTTCGTCCTTTGAATTTACGATGACTCACATAGAAATAATCGTCAGTACTCTAGTGATAGCAATGAAGATAATTACCATTCTAGGAAAAGAAAATTTAAGCCTTATGAGGAAATTTTAGAAGAATTTAAGAAGATAAAACCACCAACTTTCAACGGTGAAACTCAGAAAGGAGAGGAAGTTGAATCATGGTTGTTTGGAATGAAGAAGTATTTCAAAATGTATAATTACTCTAACTAGCTAAAAGCAAGAATGGCCATTTACAACTTAACTTGAAAGGCAGATATCTGGTGGCAAGATTTAAAACGAGTAAAAGGCATTAAGGAAAAGAACATTAACTGGAGTACCTTTAAAAAATACTTTAAAAATAAGTTTATGTCAGAACAGTATTATGAAGAGCGAGCTAAAGAATTCTATGAATTGAATTTGGGAACTATGAACATGAAAGAATTAAACAATAATTTTTTAAGTTTACTACGTTATGTGCCTTACATTGTGGATGAGAATACTATGGTGCAGCAGTTTCTAAGTTGTTTACCTTTTCACATTAAAGACAAAATTGAATACGACAATCCAAAAACCCTTGAGGAGCCTATGCGAAAGCCAAATATTTGCTATGAGTAAAACTAAAAAAGGGAAAGTATGCCAAACTGGAAAGCTAAGAGGTCTAATAATTTTGAACAAAAGAAGAAGGGTTTCATATCTAGCCACAACTTTAGGAATAATAACACACTTAATTTTCCTAATAAGAATTTCCAAGGAAATAAAGGTAATTCACAGTCAAACCCTAATGGCCCTACAAATAAAGAACCTGCTAACAATCATAGCAACTACATTAGGAATAATGAACATAAAGAAACAGTAAAGTGTTGGGGTTTTAATGGACCTCATTATGCATCAGTATTCCCTAATAGAAAGAATACCATCAACAACATTCATAGAGTGCAGGAGGAGATGACTGTTGGTGGCTTAGCAAGGGTGATTCCCATGATCAACGGGACGCTGGAGAATAGGCATACTGATTATCAAACATCCATGGTGGAAGTGGAAGGTAAGCTGACTCAAACACCCATTTCTATCTTAATTGACCCAGGGGCTAGCCTGAGTTATGTTTCTTTTAATTTAGTAGAAAAGTGCAATTTATCAGTAGACAAGTTTCTAAAGTCATGGTTAGTTCAATTAGCAATTGGAGCAAAAAGAAAAGTGATTAGTTTTGTAAAATATTGTACTGTAATTATGAATTAGTTTGAAACCTCTGTGAAGCTAAATATACTTCCTTTAGGCTCTTATGAAATGTTAATTGGTATGGACTAGTTAGAACAACATAGAGTAGTTTTGAACTGCTTCAATAAAACTTTTACATGCGTAAATAATGACGAAGAAACAATAATCGTAACAAGAATTCCTAGGAAAACAACAATCAGACAAATCTCTGGTTTGCAATTAAAGAAAGCTATTCAGAAGGGTTGTAAAGCCTTTGTTGTAATGGTAACTGATGAAGAACAAATTAATCATTAGAAGAAATTTGGGGTCTAAAATGGGCCTTATAAGAAAACTTGCAAACAATAAATTTTGTGAGTTGGAATTCAAGAACCAAAAGAATTTAAATAAAATGAGTCAACCATAATGGTTGAATTGACATATTTGTCATATCTTTTTTTGTTCGTATTTTCGACATATCTCCCTGTTGTTTTACTCAAATTTCAAGCGGGAGAGATTGTTGGATGTGGAATTTAATTTTGCATCCAATGAGTAAACACAATGCATACTTTTGATGGACGTCGTTACCCTAAAAACAAGAAATACCTAAAAAAATGTGATGATGACATCATCATCACATTTTTCACGTATTTCTTGTTTTTATGGTAGTGGGGTCCATCAAAAGTATGCAATGTGGGTACTCATTGGATGCAGAATTAAATTCTGCATCCAACAAGATCTCCTAATCATAATTTGAGTAAAAACACAGGGAGATAAGTCAAAAATACGAACAAAAAATTCGTTTTTTTCATTCTTCCTCCAAAATTAATAACTATTATTTTATTATTTACCTTAGGAGGCCCATTTTAGACCTCAAATTTCCTCTAATGAATGAAGATAAACTAAAACTATAAGATATTCCAATCCTGAGGGGTATTCGGATGTATTTCCGAAAGAAGTTATGGGACTACTGTTGGAGACATTTACCATCATACACACTCTTCAGTCAAATTGGCCTAGTTAAACCACTATCCTAAGTTTAATTGACATCAAGGAGCATTAATTACCATAATCCCAGTCACTCCCACGCCTACCTATAGTCAAGGAGGCTAACTCAGCCTTTCCTACAGTCAAGGAGGCTAACTGGAGCACTCCAGGGGTGATCTGGTTGACATTCATGCACCTAATTGCTAACTGGGGGTTACTTTCAGTTCAACCAATCAGTTACAGTCAGTTAAGGCGCCTCCATGCATTAAATATATTATTTCATTATTTATTGATTATTTTATTATTATTTAATGAACTGGAGTGAACTAGGCTCCTTCACCAACACTTGATGGTCAGTTCATCTTCAGTTAACCTCATCAAGGTTTATTGGAGTCATGCAGTACTAGCACTTGATGGTTGGTTGCTATGACATGTGTTTGATCTCCTTCAGTTGAGATTAAGTCATTTATTGCACTCCAACTTCAGTTAGGATTGGTGAGTCAATTAAGGTTTTTTGTCAAGTGGTTAACTGAGTGGTATTGCATGGCAAAGAGTCAGTTAAGCTAGACTCATGCATGGGAATTCGAATTGTCCCTTAGTTATTCAAATTCTTCATTGAGTTAAGCTAATGGCTCATGCATGGGAATTGTAATCCTTTATTGTTTATATAATATACAGAGAGGAAACTTATTTGGTTCCTGAAAATTTCCAATTCATGAGTAATTGTTAATAATTCTTTGATGAGATTGAATCTTAGTTCCTAGATCAATGTGAAGAATTAATATGGTATCAGAGCTACGGCAAGACAAAGATCAATTTCTCCATGAAATGTGAGCAATAGCTCAATTATTTTATTTTTCCCTTTATGTTTTGATTTTCAGGTTTCTACAGGTGAAGCATTCGCTACAAGCAAATCCAGATGGCCTCCTCAGTAGCCTCCTCTGTACCTATGTTGACTCCATACAATTTCCACACATGGAAACTCAAAATGGAACATCAGCTAAGAGGCAAAGGACTCCACAGAGTCACCATGGACACTGAACCGGAGCCTGGATCCGCCATAGAAAAATCAAGATTCTTCAACAAAAAGGATGAAGCCTTCGGTTTCTTATGCCTCTCTATTTCCGATGAACTTCTCTTCCATTTACGGATCTGAATACACCAAAAGAAATATGGGACAAATTGGAATCACTATATGGAAAGCATGATGACATGAGAGTTTATCAACTCGAAAATGAACTCATGTCTCTCCAACCTTCCAATTTCGAGACTCTGAATGATTTCTTTACAAAGTTTAAGAATATTGTTTTTCTCTTGAAGCAATGCAAAGTGGAGAAGGAAGATGATCAGCTCATCTTAGCCATCCTCTCCAAACTCGGGGCTGATTATTCAGTTTTTGTTTCTACATTCCGTGAAGGGAAGCTCACAACTCCCAAATGGAAGATGCCTACACTCGATGCCTTCATTGAGTCCTTAACTTGTGAACATGACAAGCTTGTCCAGATGGGGATCATCCGATCTTCCCGTGACCAAGCCCTCCATGTCACGGGGCCCAAACATGTGAAAGGTAAAGGTAAGCAGCAGAAAAATCAGAAAACTAAATTTGATGCTCCAAAGCCTAGATTTGAAAATCAAGAGCATGATGAATCTTTCGGTTCAAGGAAGAACAAAGGAAAAGGGCACAATGGGAAAGAAAGAGTCAGGTGTTCTTACTGCGGGAAAGGTTTTCACCCTGAACATGTATGCATGAAGAAAAATCTTGAAGAAGAAACATCTCTCCTTGAGAGGAATCACATCAATCTTCCGGAGAGCTTTCGGAGGAGAGATCAACAAGACCGGGAACCACAGCATGAGAAAGGTCATGCCCTCATGGCAAGCACTTTGAAGTCAAAATCACTGCTGATTGACAGTGGAGCTTCGAATCACATGATGGCTGAAAAAGACTCTTTTTCATCCTTGGAGACCAGCAAATCCATCCCCATCCACTTGGGAGATGACTCCACCATCATTTCCAAAGGACAAGGTACTGTAAATATAGAAAATGGTTTTTTTTCTAATGTTTTGTATGTACCATCTCTAGCAGCAAATCTCCTTAGTGTATATCAAATAACACATACAGGAATTCCTAAGAGGGTCTCTTTCAGCCTGAATGATGTTGAGATAACAGAAATTTCATCCGGGAAACTCATTGCAAAAGGCCATGCAAATCATCATGCAAAAGCCTATGAGTTTTCTCACTTTGTTGCGGCTGAAAAGCCCACCGCTTTGCTAAGTCATGGAAATGAGGTTAGTAGGCTGTGGCATGAAAGGTTTGGCCATATTAATTTCAAATATTTGCAGCAACTACAGAAACATTCCATGGTTGAAGGCCTTCCGGTCATCAAGGAAACTATGGGAGTCTGCAAGGGCTGTGTGATTGGAAAGCACCCTGAGCACAAGTTCGATCGGGGGAAGGCAAACCGAGCTACAAGCATATTGGGGCTGATACATTCTGATATCAGTGGTCCAATGCCTGTCACATACATGAATGGATAAAGGTACCTCCTTACCTTTATTGATTATTTTTCCAGGTATACATGGGTTTTCTTCCTCAAAAAGAAATCAGAGGTATGTGAAAAATTTTCTGAATTGAAGGCTTTGATCGAAAATGCCTCTGGGCTTAAGATCAAGATACTGAGATCTGATAATGGAGGGGAGTATGTTAGTAATGAGTTGCTATTCATATGCTCCCAAAGTGGTATTCAGGTCCAACATTCAATTCCCTACACTCCCCAGCAGAACGGTGTAGCAGAAAGGAAGAACCGGTCTCTCAAAGAGATGACCACCTGCATGTTGGAGTCAAAGAAGCTTGCTGCAAATTTATGGGCTGAAGCCATGCATGCTGCAGCATACATTCAGAACAGGGTGCCACATTCATCAGTGAAAGGTAAGACTCCTTTAGAAGCATACTTTGGACACAAGCCAGATGTGTCTAACCTACGGGTGTTTGGGTCCACTGCATGGGCTCGAATTCCGCTTGATAAAAGAAGGGCTTTGCAACCGCAGAGCATAGAATGTCTGATTATTGGATATCCTGATGAATCTAGAGGATTCAAGCTGTTGGATATCAATACCAAACATATCATCATCGAGAGAAGTGTCAAGTTCAATGAGCCTCTTCAGGAGGTGGAACTAGTGGAGGAGAAAACTGCTGAAATTCCTTCCTATTCCACTGAATATTTGGATGATGAAATTGGGGATGATGACCCTGATTTGGATCCTCTGATTTTTGATATCAGTGTGCCATAGAAATCAGATACTGAATTAGAACCTGAAGTGCAAAAACATCTTCCTACATGGGCCCGACAGACACTCTCCTCCGCAGGAGACAACATTGGAAATCCGGATGATCCAAGGAGAACCAGGTTTGATTTCCAAAGAGCAGGTATTGCACTTTCTTGTTCTGATATTTTTCTGTCCGAAACTTGCTATTTGATGATTAGTTCAGATCCAAAATCCTACTACCATGCTCGGAAGGATCCGAGATGGCAAGTTGCCATGGATGAAGAGATGAATTCTCTTCAGAAAAACACTACTTGGGAGCTAGTTTCTCTTCCTCCGGGAAGGAAATTGGTTCAATGCAAGTGGGTGTTTCAGACAAAGGTTGCTGCTGATGGAAGCACCTAAAAATATAAGGCAAGGCTGGTAGCAAAAGGTTTCTCTCAGGTCCAAGGAGTGGACTACCATGAGACCTTTGCACAGGTTGCAAAAATGGACTCCATCCGCCTTGTTTTGGCTATAT